>CM070609.1:53756087-54264821 GCA_036346395.1 Hsuehochloa calcarea | reverse complement strand
TAGTCAAAAGCAAGAAGTATATAAACTTTAAAAAGCTTCAAAAGACTCGCTTTCTCCCACCAAGACAAAGTCGCACCTCCACCGCGATGCGAATAGCTGCGTTCTCGGCATCAGCTATAACGGCTTCCACTCAACCGCACGGCCAATCGCTCGCGATCGGGGTCCTCGACCGAGAACGGGGGCCGGTGCGAAGAAACCTCGCAAGTCCCCACGCGGGCCGGTGTCCACTCCTGCCCGGATCTCAAGCACCTAAGGGCGGAAGTGTTGCTGGATGACATCCGTAAGAACCTCCGTCTTCCGTGACTGCGCCGATCCAAAAGGACTCGCAATGGTCTGAGGAGGAGGAAGATCTCGCTCCGACCAACTGATCGCCTTGGCCGCACGAGTGCGCCGGCCATCCTGCTATAAGAAACTTGGGTTAAAAACTAGACCCAAAATCAAAGCCGAAGGAAGCAAAAAGCTAATGACTAGGAAATGGAATATCACCCTAATCAAAGGCCAAAATAGCAAGTGTATAAACTTAAACATGCTTATAAAAAGACTCAAAAACAAAGAATGAATCAAACTAAAGCTCAACTTCCCAATGTAACTAACCCGTATTGAATGAACGAGTAATCGATTGAGAAGATAAAAATCGTAATATAACGAAGATCTAATACCACTAAAGTGCAAGGTTAAATCAGCAAATTAGTGTTAGATACATAGCTAACTAGTGTCACATTTTATATCTTGTCACAAGAGCGATGATGCTACAAACATAGCTGATTTGTTTTTAGGGAAATCATTCGCTACATGGAGTGACCAATACTATTGTCTCCGATCACGATGCGTTTTTGAGCCACTTTGAGATCACTTTGAATAAATTGGGGACAAAGTCGCTGCTTTCTACTACATGCCATTCTCAAACCGATGGACAAACGGAGGTTGTCAATCGACGTTATCCACCATGTTGTGCTTTGTTAAAGAAGAATTTGAAGATGTGGGAAGAGTGTTTACCGTGATATTGAGTTTGCTTACAACAGTCAAGACACTCCACCACCAAGGTAAGTCCGTCAAGATATGGTTTTAACCCCTGGTTCTATTGATTTACTACCATGCCTACTCTCAAAAAATTAATCTAGATGCTAAGAAGTGTGTTGAATTTATTCTAAGTTGCATGAAACAACTAAAGAAAATATAGAGCATATGATCAAAAGTATAGGGTCGGAAGTAAAGGTAGGAAAGTCACAAATTTGAACCTGTGATTTAGTTTGGGTTCATTTGAGAAAGGATAGGTTTCGTGACTAAGGAAATCAAAGTTGATGCCTAGAGTCGATTTGATCGCTTAAGATAATTAAGAAGATAAATGATAATGCATATCAATTGGAGTTACCGCAGATTTTAGTTAGCCCCACGCTTAACATTTATTTGAAACCACGTGGGAGAAGAAGATGAGCTTGAGTCGAGGACGACTCCAATTCAAGAGGGGGAGGATGATGAGGACATCACTCCTTCTGACATGCACTACACAAAATCCTCCACATCTAGTTGTCGAACTACAAGGTCCTATGACAAGAGCTCGAGTACGCCACTTAATTTATCGTAAATCTGCTTTGGGTCAATGTATTATTTGAGAACTCTAGGATGTCGCCTAACGGAGATGATTTACTTGTAATTAGGAATTTAGGACTACGACTGGGCTCAACAAGGCCTACGACTAGCTCAACAAGGCCTACGACTGGCTCCATGGTCTACGACACTTCAAGAAGGCTCACGACTAGTTTAACCAAGACTGAGCCCAAGACTGGACACAATCACCACTGAGATAGTATGGACCTCAAGACCACCCCAGATCAAATCCCACAACCAGTCATCGACCGTAGATACGCGACCAATAGTGAATAAGGTGTCGCGCCACCGCTTTGGTCTAATAGGTCCTTGTAAGCATGTCGAGGTCTGAGTCCGGGCTTGTGTAGGCCTCTTCCCACACCAAGACAACCCTATGTCACCTCCCACGCCCCCTATATATACTATAGCCGCCATAGTTTAACGTGGTTTTTTTCCTTAGAGACGCCCCAAGACAATCGTAGTTTCATCATTAGATGGTTAATGCGATACTTAAACGCTAATCAAGAATTCATGATTAATGATATCCTAAAGGAATAAGTGAGTCTATTACATGTGGGTCCCGCGCATTAAAAACCAAGAGAATAATGGCCGACCGGTGGGCCACATCACTTAAACCCATTTGCACCGCGGTCAGGCCGTGAACCTCCCGGACGGCACCATGCACTATGCGGTGGATCCAGCCACGACATGCGAGCCCCACCCGCCACCGAGAAAATCTAAACTCGGAAAATAAGTAATGGTATCATGTCCGCCCCACCGATCAAGGACTATGGCTGCCGCGAGGCCTTGTAAGAAAAGTATTAATCAATTAAAGAAATTGAATGTATTTATTCATAAAATGAAAAATATGATTAATTTGAAAATACATAACTATTTCATTTTAACTCAAATATTGGTTGAGACTAGTGGTGGTAATTTTCATTTTGATCAAGTTTATTTCAAAATAGGTTGCACTTTTCTCTCGTAATAGAAAGTATAGATTTAGAAAATGAGCATTTAATTAAAGTATAGATTTAGAAAATGAGCATTTAATTGATTATCTTTACAATAGAAAATGACTATAACTATGAAAATTTTAACTTTGCATAGAAACTCGAATTGACATGAACCAACTTGCAAGTGGACCTACAATAATATTCTCAATTTACCTATGTAATTTGTGGATATCGTGGGATATGTACATGATCTTAGGATGATGAGTCAATTGGCAATGACGTTGTTGGCTTGTCGAATCTCGCATTTTCTAAAAGCTCCAATGTTGTGTAGACATCAAGCGCTTAGACCGCGAAGTTGGCGGTGTGGTAGTCCGACCGCAAGATCACGCCGACCGTCAGCCGAAGGCCGGTGGTCGACCGCTCTATGTGGCGGTTCGACCGCCGATCTTTTGGTTGAATTTGGAGCTAGCCAAAATAGAGTATGTAGGCAAAGAGGGAGTTCCTACATGTGGTCTCATATTTTTAGAGCTCCAATAAAAGTTATATTCATTTGAAAATTCCGAGAGTTCTCGATGACGTGATGAAATTCTGGTTAAGTCTTTTCAAGGCCTCGCCGATAAGACAAAGCGGTCCGACCGACGAAGTGGCTACGGACCGGCCTGTATGGAGGTCGACCAGATCCACTTGTCTGTCTCGCCATCTTGGCGGTGTTGTAGTTTTGCTAAGTCTAGTGCATGAGTTTCAATGTTTTAATGTTGTGCATGTTTTGAGCTAACGTGGGTCAAGTTGTGAAGAACTTGTTCCCGAGACGCATTTCCTGGTCTTTGTTGTGTGCGGCTTGCGTGTCAACGACGGCCAACGGCGTGGAGGATCGACTAAGCTTGAGAGCCGAGGTCCGAACGATCATGGATGCCGTGAAGTCGTGTGGACTCAAGCATGGCGCAGCACGGACAAGATGGTTCGAATCCAGCTTTATTGCGTACCGGTTGAACAAGCGACACTGGCTCTGCAAGTGCCTTGGAGGTTCCAAGGGATCCTGGACAGAGAGACTTGTATTACGATGATGAGAGCCACGATCAACCTACACGTGGCGGCAGGCGATCAGCTTCGAGTGTAAAACGGTGTATGTGTCCCGCTTGTATTGGGCCTTAACGAGAGCCCATTAGGTGAAACTCTTCTAGAACCTAGGCCTCACTATAAATAGAGGGGTGGTTGCAAATGGCCCCAAACACTTCATTTGTAAAAACCCTAGTTTGTTTTAGGGTTTAGAGAGGAGAAGAGAGGTAAGGTCCTGTAGAGGTGATTTGGGTGTGTGCTCATGGATTGAGTTCTTGTTCTCCTTGAGGGAGTGGTCAGAATCTTACAACATCATGAATCAATCTATGGATGATTATCCAAAGATGAGGGTTATTGTGTTCTTCCTCTCTTTGATGATTTTTTATGCTTCCTTGATCCTAGTTGTTTTGGTTGGTCTCTTGACCACTTTTACCTTGATATGGTGTGTGGGAATACTCCTAGGATCATCTAGATCATCAATCCCCACGAGCTACATTTGGATCAAGTTTTTTATTTTGCTCTGCTTTGAACCCTCCTTTGGTAAAACTTAAAATTATCAAAACTTTGACGTGGATCCGACGATCATTGCTTGGAATAGGTTCTGATATCCTTAGGGAGGTGTGTTCCAAATTTGGTCAAGTTTCATCAAGTAGATCAAAGTTAGACCGATTTTCGCTTTGATTTCTGGTCAGCCTACACCGTTCTCGTCACTACGGCCGTAATCGATTTCATAACAATGGGCCGTCACCACCGCTGGTCAGCTTCTGCCCCACCGCCCCAGCGAGTTGGATCTCCTTATTTTGGGTCTATTGCCCGAGGGGTTACTGATTCAAGACAAGGATTTCTTTCAGGCATTTATCGATTTTTTAGCTTTCATAGCAATTGGAGAAAAGTTGGTATTGAATTTGATTAAGATAAAATTAAGAAAGCTGCTTATTCACCCCCTCTAGTCACCTTTCCTAGATTTGCTTCCTCACTATTCTACAAAGTTTGGCCAAAACTTTTGTAGGACCGTAAAGGCGACTAGGAAGTGAATAGGCGCTTTTCAACTTTCTCGCATAAATCAAATTCAACACTAATTTTACTCCTTTAGCTATGAAAGCTAAGAAGATCAAGAAGTTTACGCGGGAAACCTTGTGCTGAATTCGATAACTCCGACAACCACACGACACCAAAGTGGAGACTTAATCTCAAAGGGCGATTCGGGCACAAAGCGGTCCGACCGGCCGTTAGGGCTATCGACTGACCGTCAACGATCGATTTGACCGGCTACTAATCAAGCGCTTGGACCTGGGCAATTGTTCGATCCCGTAAAGATTAGCGGTCTGAACACTAAAGCGTCGGACCGTTATATAAAATCTTCCTGAATTCTGCTCACCCAAGATCGAAAAATCAAGCCCAAATCCAAAACGAAATTTGATCCAACTTTTGATTC
Source organism: Hsuehochloa calcarea (assembly GCA_036346395.1). NCBI lineage: Eukaryota > Viridiplantae > Streptophyta > Magnoliopsida > Poales > Poaceae > Hsuehochloa > Hsuehochloa calcarea. The sequence continues at coordinate 54,259,787 of CM070609.1, read as the reverse complement.
AATCAATGAAACTTGACCAAATTTCGAGCACACCTCCCTAATGATATTAGAGACCTATTTCTAGTGACGATCCTTCAGATCCACTTCGCAGAATCGATCTCTCAAGGATTTAACAAAGAAGTGCACAAACCCTAGAAATATGAAAATCTTTGATTCAAGACTTGCTTGTGGGGGTTGATGGTCTAGATGATTCTAGGAGTATTCCCACACATCAAAGCAAGACAAAATGGGTCAAGAGACCAAGCTTAAACACTTGAATCAAGGAAGCACCAAATTCATCCAAATGAGAGAAGAACACAAAAGAGAGACAAATGAACTCAAGCAAGCATCACAAGATTGATTGATCTCACAAGATGCTTACAAAGCCACTCCCTCAAGGAGGACAAGAGCTCACCAAGGAGCAACCACAATCTCTCCCTCTCTTCCTCTCCAAACCCTAACCCTAGAAAAGGCTAAGGAAATTCCAAATGAAGCTTCAAGGGGGTTTTACATCTCCCCCCTTCTATTTATAGGAGAGGACTAGGGTTTCACTTTTGGGACCCACTCACATGGGACCCACACAACATCCGCTGAAGCAATCACCGCCTCACCACGCAGTAGGTTGATCAATGCTCTCATCGCTGGCCGCCGCCTCTCTTCGGTCCGAATCCCATCTAACCTCCTGCAGACTCGCACCGATATCCGCGACCGCCGATCCAACCACCAGCACCGAACCACCCGCTCGATCCATCTTGCCCACTGCACCATGCTTGAGTCACACGACTCACCCGCATCCATGAACGCTCGACCTCACCTCTCCAAGCGTAGTCCCGATCCACTTCACCGCTGACGCCGCTGACCTCGCAAGCCACCGCATGCCAATAGACAAACAAACCGCTTCCGAACAAGTTCTTCACAACTTGACCCACGCCACCGCGAATGCAATATGCAACAATAAAGCATTAGTTCATACATAAACACATTCAAATCAACTCAATGCAAACTTGGCTAACCTCCAAGTCATCGCATGGTTCGATCACTTCCACAAGGCCGGCCTCGACCGATTTCAGCTCTGGCCGACCGATCCCACAATCGGCTGGCTTGATCATTCCTCAAAGGACTTAGCTAAATTTCCAAATAAGGAAAATCCAAACCTTCGGAATTTTCAACTCAATAGAACTTTTGACCGGAGCTCCGTAAATGATGAGACCACATCCAGAGACTCCTCACTTGCCTACACAACCTATTTTTGCCTCACCCAAAACGATCTTTTCAATTTTTCCGGCCGAACCGCCAAAGATGGTCACTCCCCTCTCAAGCGTTCGTCCGACCATTCTGATCCAACCGGCCGGTCCGATCACTGGTCCGACAAATTTTGGAGCAAACCCTAAAAGGCGTAGATTTTGCAAACTAATCAACGCCATTGCCAATTGACTCATCATCCCGAGATCGTGCACATATCCTCACGATATCCACAATCTCCCTTGATGAACACATTGGCAATTATCAAGAAAATGTTGTTTTTCAAATGAAAAGTAAAACTGCATTTGTGATAAAGGCACAACTTGGTCCATAAGCATGAAAAAGCCTAGGAACCCACTCAAGTCAAGCTTCGTAATAGTATAAGCAAGTAGATAAGGCAATGAAAGCACCAAAGGATTCAATTTCTAAAGTAGCCAAAAATCTCACTTAGGTCCATATGAAAGACAAAATGTTCAATTTGACCTTGATCATTGTGAGTCTTCTTCAACCGCAGATAAAATCAAAAAGGCAATAGCACCAAGAGACTCAACTCACTATGATCATAAATTTTCAAAAGGTTCAATTTTTTTATTTTATGAAGTTCTTTATATTAAACCTTAAGTATGAAACCAAAAGCTCCAAACAACATTTTTTTCACAATCTTTCTCCCTTTGACAATGAATTCATCAAGATGCATGGGAAAAGAAAGAGCATGAATGAATGACTTTATTTTTGAACTTTAGTAAAAGGAGCCATAACCATTATACATGTAGACAAAGATAAGTATTATACCAAGCCATAAAAAGAGTAGACGCTTATATTCAATCATGGCAAATCATGTATTGCAAAGCTAAAACCAAGATAGCAGCTTGTCCGAGATTAATGTAATTAAAACCATGAAAGGTTGCTCAATGTCATAGATTCACTAAAAGCAACCAAAAACGAAGTCAAGCCATGTCTATAAGGAAAAAGAGACTCAAAACAAGAACTGAGGCATTTTGAGCATTAAGAGTATTCTTTTGAAGCAAAACTCAAGCACTTAGCATTTTGAGCATTTTCCTAGAAAGGTTTTTTTCACTGTATAGATCTTAGCCTTGCCGCCACCATCTCAAGCGATAAGCTTAAAAGAGTGGTCTAGGTCATCCAAAACTCCCCGAGTTCATGCCTAGTGCAATGGCAAGCCGCCTCATGAGAAAGGATTGGTGAGATCGCTTTTTCGCACAGAAAATCTCATTTTTCATTTGCTTGACTTAAGAAGACAAAAAGCTCATTTTCATCTCAAAATAAGTTCAAGACTCAATTCAACCTATAAGACATGGCAAGAATCATAAGAGGATCACTAGAGCAAAACTAGTCACAAGATCCAACAAGACATGATTTGATTCAAATTGCTCATAGATATAAAGCTAGCAAGGTGAAAGCTAAGCTAAAACACGAAGAGCCATAAAAGAAGTCTAGCAGACTATCACTTGATATGACAAGGTACAGAGTATGAAATCAAACCATACAAGGATAATAATCAAAGCTCCACAGATTTTATTATGCAATGCAAGATATTTGAAATAAAAATGCATTATGATACAATGAATGCAAAAGAGCAGATTCCTCAAAACATCCATGCCTCAAGATCGTGATTTGAGATAAAAGATCTAGGTGTCCAAGATCGAGATGGACGATGCCCGAATAGCAAAAGAAGCAAATAGAAAATGATTAGGCACAAAATCATAAGAATGCACACGAGCACCAATTGACCTCTCTAAAATGATCTACCAAAAGACCGACACTCCCTGCCTAGGTGCTACCCGTGGTCTATACTCACGATATCCAAAACCTGCATCGCCGCTCGACCCACCAAAAGAGTCAACAAAATTCTCTACAAACATAGGCCTATGTGGTAGGTCAATAGGCCGCTCGCTCTAGAGACTACAATCAAGAAGAGACTCTCTAATGGATCTCAAAGTGCTCACTCTCTTTCCTCTCAATCTTTGCTCTCCAAAGCAAAACTCAACAAGTGGCCTCTTCTCAGTAAGTGCAATGGTACTTGACCTTTGAGGGGTCCGCACAGTGAAATGTAGCACCTTTCTTGCTAGAAAGAGTTTGAGCAGAACTCCCATATTTAAAACACCCTTTGAAGTCATAGGAGGTTCTTGCTCAACCAAACCACTTTTCACACTCTAGCAATCTTTGGTGGTAGATTCTGGAAAGCTCTAGGGACTTAGAACCTAGGCCATCGCTTTTTACACTCACCTTGGATTGGTCTAGAATCAAGTTGAGTTTCTTTTTCCCACTAGAAAACTTCTCAAGAGTCATTTTGAGATAATCATTCTCTTTGCCAAAACTCCACAATTAGAGCACTTTTAGAATTGATTACCTCAACATGTTTGCTCTAAGAAGGTCCACTTCCACTCTTAGATCCTCACAAGACACACAATAGGACTCTCTAATCCTATTCAACCGCTTCCTTAAATTTGACTCTCTAAAAGGCTCTTGTATCTTACCAATAACAGCTTAACTTCAAAGATGCAACATACAAGAGGAAGAATCAATAACTTTCTTGGAAGCAAGAAGAGACATGGATTTTTCAATTTTAGCTTTCTTCAAGAGTCTTGTTTAAAGCTTCAATCTCTATTGTAAGTTTAGGACAATTTTCACAAGATGCAGTTTCTAGAGTAAACGCACCATTTCGGCCAACTCTTGCATTTTAATCCTATTGTTCTTATAATGAGAGCAAGTGTGACTAGCATCAAATTTTTGCAATTCTTTTAAAGAGCTATCCAGCTTTAATTCTAGCAAAGCACAATTTGAGCAAGTTAACTAATAGCGCCTAAAGCAAACACACCAAGCGGAATAGCATTCATGCAAATGTAACTAGACTTGAGAGATTCTAGTTCGTAAAGAGCATTTTTCAATTGTTTTTCAACAGAGGAATGAGCATCATTTAAGCTTGACAATTCATTAAGCAAGCTAGAGCATGAATCACGTAAATCATCAGATTAATGGATTTGAGCCTCAACCACTTCTAGGTTCAAATTATCAATCATAGTATTCTGCTTAATCAATTTAGCTTGCTTATGCAAGTTTTGTTCAGCAAGCACTCAAAGCCCTTTTCATGTCGAAGTGAAGGGCATACCTCATCTGGATCACTAAAAGGATCCTCGCCGTTGGAGGAGTCATGCCGTGGTCGTTTTAGCCATGAAGCACATGCCCGTGAAATCACGTGCCTTCTTCTTGCCACGGAGTCACTCTTGTCGCCCTCCGCCTCCGAGTCCACATCATCCATGCTCACATCCTCTAGAGCTTCAAGGACTCTACCGACAAACTTGCGATAGTTTGTCTTCTGGACTTAGCATCCTCGCTGAGGATGCCTTTGTGACTCCTTCTCCTCCTTGCCCTTCAAATTGGGGCATCTAGAGCGAATGTGGTTCGCTCACCACATTCAAAGCATGTGATAGGTCCACCTCCTCCTACTCCTCACATTGTTGTAAGCTCTCGTGAATTTTGTGGATAGGAGGGCTAAATCATCTTCGTGGTCTCTCAAGTTGCTCATCGCTCAAAGAATGCAAAGGCATAAAGAAAAGCCGATGAGCTAACATCAAAAGAATCGTAATATCTACCCTTAGATTGGTCGACCACTAAAGCCATTGAATCTGGCCATGGGAGACGGAGATAAAATCAATCTCATGCGCCTTCAACCTAGAGTAAAGCTTATCCATGGTAAGCTCACTCATGACAAGTTGTTGTCATTTATGGCGTTGATCTTCATTCCCGCACCTTCACATCCAAAGCACCCAAAAGTCAAGCGCATTTTCGACTCGTAAAAGACAAGATCAACAAATATGAGATCATGAAGAATTTTAGAAAATCTCCCCACACCATCTAAAGATTCACCGTGTCTTTGCTCGATCTTGAGTATGCTTTCTTTAGTCGGTTCTGTCTTCACTTCTTGATCGCAGGGACCCTTCGTGATAATCACAAAGAGTCCGCCAGATCTCATGAGCAGACAAAGAAATGAGCGACACGCCAAACTCCGATCGACTAAGGCCTTGAATCAAAAATTCCGAGCCCTCGCTTTGTTCTCCACATCCGAGGATCAAATTGTCATCTACCGCACGACATAAGGGTGTTTCACCTTAAGCCAAATTATGCGCCTTTGAGCCTCGATGTAGGCCCCGCATTCGGCCTTCCAATAAGCAAAATCAACTCCATCAAAAACATGTGGCCCGATTGAATATCCGTCACCGCCATATTCCAAAGACCGTTAAGATCTATGAGAAGAGCTAACTGCCTCGATACCACTTGTAGGACCGTAAAGGCGACTAGGGGGTGAATAGGCGCTTCAACTTTCTCGCCTAAATCAAATTCAACACGAACTTTACTCCTTTAGCTATGAAAGCTAAGAAGATCAAGAAGCGCATACAAGGAAGCCTTGTGCTGAATTCGATAACCCCGACAACCACACGACACCAAAGTGGAGACTTAATATCAAAGGGCGATTCGGGCACACCGGTCCGACCGCCCACTAAGGGCGGCCTCGACCGGCATCCAACGACGGCCGGACCGCCATTAATCAAGGCTTGGACCGTGGCAATCGGTTCGACCCTAAAGATTAGCGGTTCTGAACACGCGGGCCGGATCACCGCTATAAAATCGGTCGACCGGTTCACCCAAGATCAAAAATCAAGCCTAAATCCAAAACGAAATTTGATCCAACTTTTGATTCAACCAATGAAACTTGACCAAATTTCGAGCACACCCCCTAATGATATTAGAGACCTATTTCTAGTGACGATCCTTCAGATCCACTTTGCAGAATCGATCTCTCAAGGATTTAACAAAGAAGTGCACAAACCCTAGAAATATGAAAATAGGTTGATGGTCTAGATGATTCTAGGAGTATTCCCACACATCAAAGCAAGACAAATGGGTCAAGAGACCAAGCTTAAACACTTGAATCAAGGAAGCACCAAATTCATCCAAATGAGAGAAGAACACAAAGAGAGACAATGAACTCTCAAGCAAGCATCACAAGATTGATTGATCTCACAAGATGCTTACAAAGCCACTCCTCAAGGAGGACAAGAGCTCACCAAGGAGCAACCACACCCTCCCTCTTCCTCTCCAAACTCTAACCCTAGAAAAGGCTAAGGAAATTCCAAATGAAGCTTCAAGGGGTTTTACATCTCCCTTCTATTTATAGGAGAGGACTAGGGTTTCACTTTTGGGACCCACTCACACATGGGACCCACACACAACATCCGCTGAAGCAATCGCCGCTTCACCACGTGTAGGTTGATCACGGCTCATCAAGGTCGCTAAGCCTCTCTTGTCCGAATCCCATCGAACCTTCCGTAGACTCGCACCGATATCCGCACCGCCGATCCAACCACCGCACCAACCACTCGCTCGATCCATCTTGCCCATCCCGCACCATGCTTGAGTCACACGACCACCCGACATCCATGATCGCTCGACCTCACTTCCAAGCGTAGTCCCGATCCACTCACCGCTGACGCCGCTGACTCGCAAGCCACCGCACAAAGAATAGACAAACAAACCATTTCCGGAACAAGTTCTTCACAACTTGACCCACGCCACCCCGCAATGCAATATGCAACAATAAAGCATTGAAGTTCATACATAAAACACATTCAAATCAACTCAATGCAAACTTGGCTAACCTCCAGTTATCGCAATGCCCGATCGCTTCACAAGGCCTGGTCCGACCGATTTCAGGTAACATCCCAAAATGGATTTGTGTTTCAAATGTAAGAAAATAAAAATAAATTAAAACTTTTCTTGCATCTTGAAGCCCTTAGTCATTTTTGTAATTCTTTAAAAAGAATTATGGAAAAAATCAAATTTAAATCCTCTTTGACTCTAATAAAAACCTTGTGGCAAAGGTCTCGTACAAACCTTGGAAATATTTTCCCGAGTTCTAGAGAGGATTGACAACATCTCCGAATTATCTCATGATTTTTAGAAATTATTTGATAATTTTGGAGGCAAGTCAAAATTGGTCAAACCCTTTTTCCCTCTTCTCGAATTTCGAGAAAATCCAGGCATGAAAATCCCTAAAAATTTTATGGGAGGTTTATCCTGTCAGAAAGCTCCAGCTTAAAATTTTATAAATTTTGGAGTTTGTTTGCTACCCCAAATAATTCTCAAAATTAGATATTTAAAATTTAAATTATAACCGGTTTGCACTGCTCTCTGTTCAACTGCACTTGCTCGAGCCACTTGACTCGGTCCAACCAACTTAACGCACCGGCGCGGCCGACGGCGCTCGCTGCTAGAGCCGTTGATCAAGATTTGACGGCTTGATCAACCGAACGACGGAATCGCTGTAATCCACTCACTGCTCGATTAACCGACGGCTTGCTGGCTGCCTCTTCCTCCGGCCACCACACAATTGCGGCCATGGCGCAGAGAAGAAAAGCCGCAGCTGCGGCCGCCCCTTCGCTTGTCCGCTTTCAACGGCACTCTCAGGCGTGATTTAATGCCGCCGTGCTCGCCCTCGTGTGTCCACTCTCCAACCGCTTCCCATCGCTTCTCTCAATTAACGTCGGGTCGGATTCCTAACGGTATATCACCGCTGTTTCTAATTATCAGAACAGCCCAAAATTTCAATTTCGCTTAAAAATAAGACTTTATTAATTTTTGTGGATTTTCCGAAATTTTAAAACTTTTCCCTAAAGTATATTAAGGCTAAAAGAATTTATGTGTAAAATCTATTACCAACTAAAAGTTGAATTAATTTATTTAAGTCCGTAATACCTCATAGAATTTCGTGAATTTTCTCAAAATTTTTGGACTTCATTTACTATTTTCTAAAGCCTATTTGAATTTCTCGAATTAAATCAATTGAAAAGAATTTAAAATTCTTCACATAAAGATGGGTCAAGCTCAAAGATCAGGCGATCTCGCCCAACTCTCCTCACAGTAACGCTGGGCCGCTCGATCAAAATCGGACGGCCGACAAACAATCCGCCGCTCCTCTCTCCTGCCTCGCTCATTGACGGTGGGGCCTGGCCAACACGCTGCCTTCCTCAAGGCTGCCTTTCTCCGCGATCGCCGCCTCGCCGCCATTAAAGCCTCACTGAGCTCTTCACCCCGTGATTCCTCCCCATTTCTCTCGCCATCACGCAATGAAAGCGCTGCTCCCACCGCTGCTCGCTCTCGCTTTACTCGCTTTAAAACCCCCAACGCAACGCCGCCACCTCCAAGAACGGGCGCCACCTCGCCCACGATCTCCATCTCCCGCCTCGCCGCTTCTATAAAAGGGAGCACCAGCGCCTCCCTCAAGCTTTTGCCCCAACTCCTCGCCTCGCCCTGGCCCGTCAGATTTGGTCTCTCTCGCCGGCCGAACAGGCTCCATCGCTTAGCGCCACACGGTGAACCTCCGGCCGCCGATCGCACCACCGGCCACCAAGATCGCTAACTCGGCGCAGACTCTCGCACTTTCGAACGCCGCCGAGCTCTTCGCGCTAACGATCAACCTCACCGCCGCCTGCCGCCGCCACCATCTTCCGGCCACGCCTGCGCCGCAGTAGCGCCGAACCGCCTCCTCTCTATCTCTGCGACTCACCGGAGCTCGTCGCCGCTGCTCACGGCACTATTGGAACCCGAAGCGCCTCTCCCCAGGCCGACGTGGTCACCACCTCGCCACTCACTGCATGCAAGGCAGCCAAGTCAAGGCTGCAGGAGGTCGCCAAATACACACACACAAAGACACCGCCTCTTCAGACTGCTATGCACCGAGTCCACCGTGGACTTATACCACGTGGACTCACCCATATCATGGGGCCCACTTGTCGGGCCTCAAGCACAAGACGGCTGACATCACCATAATAAAGATATTTTCCTTTAGAAATTTAATTCGAAAATTTGGAAATTTGATTTTAGGATTTAATTTAGGTTTTAAACTTCCAGAGCTCGATTTCTTCATACAAACTCCGATTTAGGTGATTCAAATTTCTAAATTTGTATAAAATCAAGATCTAGCTAACTAAACCAAAATTATTTAATTTGGAATTAATTTGAATTTTCATTTGAATTTATTTGTGTTCATTTGAATTCGCTTGAATTTGGAATATTTTCACAGATAGATTTTGACGAATTCTAGAGCTTGACCCTATTGAAGAAGTAGAATACCAGAATTTGAGCAAGGCAAGTTACACCATTGACCATTTTGCCCCAATATTTAAAATTATTTAATTCATATTTTAAATTATTATTGCATGCATAATTGTATTTAATTATTTTAAATTCTGCTTTAAATATTTAATTATTCCAATTCCTTTGTATAGCCAAATTTGATTGTTGTATTATCAATTCCTTGTAACCTTAGTCAAATGAATTTAAAATAAATATGTGCATAGCAATGCTTAGACCATGAAATATTTGACTTTGGGAGAATTTAGCCAAAATTTCATAAATTGATAAAAGCCTATGACATTGCTTTGTCATGGTGGACTTTTGCAAATGTCTTTGAAAATTATAAAAATAAAAGAAAATGGTTTGTACTTGGGCAAACATGGACCGCTGGTGTGCAGTTTATGCACTGCCTCGTCTGTTAGGACTGAGACCTGTGGTTTTTATTGAAAGTTGCCCAAGTAGATTAAGGACCGCCTTTGAGCCGCATCTTGCAAAAGCTCCACCGATTACCACATGTTCTCAGATGGGCGTAACTGTGCTTAATAATTTGTCTTACCTCATTATTGTTTATGCCATTTTTGTTGTGTGGGTGTTTGCTAGATTTTATTCCCACTTGCGCAAGAGGGGTTTCCGCAGTGGTTAGCCTAATGGAAGTGAAACCTTAGCGCATATTGGTATTGAGGTAATGCATTGAAACGCCTTGTGATAATTGCCTAGTCACACGCCTAAGGAAGCATGTATTGGCCGACATAACTGCAAATTATCTCGCAGGGTAAAGTTGTACCACCTCCGCAGAGTGTAAATCTATTCAATAGCCGTGTCCACTGCTATGGACATGCCGAGCAAAGCCACTCTAAGTTAGATTTGTTTTTGGTTTTAAAATAACTTTGGACATGATTTGAGGATGGTTAATCCTTGTGGTAAATTTAATGTAGCCTTGTGATAGGAGGGTATCCTTCACCATGTTTCATATGGAGGTTATCCACTATAAAATGATCAATTTTAAATCTGATTTTAGCTATGTAATGAAAATATGCCTTGAAACTTAGTATAACTATTTAAACCAAAATGCCGATTTATGCAAATAAACCCTACAACCTTCCTTTGAATAACTTATGCATGCATTCTAAATTCAGATTGGTGTAATTTATGAGCACAGCTAGTAGTGCTCACTCTTGCTGAATATTATTATTCAGAGAAGACTGCTATCCGTAAGGTGAGGAGCAGACGATTAGGCAATGATTCTCCGCATTTATTGCCTGTGGCGATCGTGTGGCTTACCATTATATTTTGCTTCCGCTAAATGTTTTATTTGGCCCCTACCCAGCTTGTAATAAACTCTATGCTTATTAAATATACACGCTGGATATGTTTGTGATAACATTTTTGTGACTGTACACCGAAATCCTCGACTAGTGTATGAACACAGAGAATTCGGATCCTTCGCTCCGGTTCGACAAAAGTGGTATCGAGCCATATCGATCGTAGGTCGTGACCTAGAAGGAAATCAAACCCTTAAGGATTTATTTTGAAAGTAAAAAATAACTTGGTCTTCCGAGTCATTCTCAACTTTTCTCTTGAAAAATTATTTACTAACTCATCTCCTTTTCAAAATTGTAGATGGTCAAGTTCCAATGCCATTTCCCATGGAGTCTTTTGCCGGTCATTGGGCCGCCATTCTCGAAGATGATGCAAAGACTTGACTTTGAAGAAAGACCGACGATCAAGGATACAAGTATAAGGTGGGAAATCAGAACGTGGAGAGTAGAGGTGATCCTCTACTCCAATCTATCGCCAACACGCATTTCCACGCCTTCGATGCCCCAATGCGACGAGACACCTTCGCCAAGGCATCCAGATGCACCAGGAAGCAACCCGCAGACTTCGCTACATCTACGATCACCGCCAAACGCACTGGGTTCCACTATTACCCAATGCACATCCCAACCCTAAGATGACAAAGGCTTTTCGCCAACTAGAGATGAAGACTCGCCCCGATCTCACTCATCGTGGATCTCGCCAGAGCTATGGATTATGCCTACGGAATACACTAGATGAGCCGCCTCTCCGCAAGTGAAATTACAAGATGCGTAAGAAAAGTTGAAGATCGCAGAAAAGAATCGCCTCCTACAAGGAAGGCGAGGCTAGTTCTAGTGAGCCGATTATACCCCAATAACACCATAGATTTGACCTTAAATTTTTCCTTTAGTTATAATTATGAGCTACAAAACCTTTGTAGTAGCCATAATGAATTAATAAAATAAAATAAATTATTTTGCCGAAATGTTCTTGCCTTGTGTTTGTTGAATTTGGGCTATTTTAGATCTATACTCTTATAATTCCCGCCTCTTGTCTAATCTGTGAAGAGTTCATCGATGGTGACCACCCGCACCGAAGTGTCGCGCTGAGGGCAAGGAAATGAGAATGCGATTATCAAGAAAACCCAGCTCAACCCACCACCTCCTCCAATCAAGCTCCCGATCGGGCGCTAAATGATGGCCAATCGACTCATCCGATTGAGTTGCTAGCCCACCCTTCACAAAGAACTGTAATACCAAGCCGCCGCAACTTATCATGCTCCTCCACCTCCCGCAAGAGTGACTTTGTCGAGTTCATGAGGATGCGTCCGCCAACGCTTAGTAGCACGGAACCCATGGACGCAGATGATTGGCTCGTGGTCATTGGAAAGAAGTCGGATATTGCTCAATGCATGATCGTGAGAGAGTTTTGTTTGCCTCTCATCAATTGATTGGTCCCGCATCGTAATGGTGGATAACTTCAAAGATGTCCCATGCTAATGCCCAAGAAATCACTTGGGATGAGTTCATGCAAGCTTTCCACGATCTCACATTCCATCCGCATGATTACTTTGAAAAAGAAGGAGTTTCGCCGCTTCGCCAAGGAAACCGCTCACCATGCGAGTATCCGCATAAGTTTAACCAACTTGCTCGATATGCCCCCGAGGATGTAGCCAGAGATGAAGACAGCAAGAGCGATTGAAGGGTTGAACGACGAACTCTCTGCTCGCTTGATTTCTCGTGATTTTACCGACTTTCAAATAGCTTGGTAATAAGGCCATACGCCAGAAGGCAAACATCAAGAAATGGAGAATCGCAAGCTGAGGATGGCAAATGTAAGTTTAACTCAGAGGATCGCCAAGCCTCGCTTTCTCTCGGCCTCACCACCTCATGGGAGATTCCAACTACTACACCGAGAGTTCCAGCCCGGCTCACGCCAAATACTTCCTGATTCCGTAGTAGTTCATCCGAGGATGGCCCAGCAGGCTTACTATTTCCACAAAGCAGAATCACTTGCTTTCACCGCAACGAAGTTGGGTCACTATGCCAATAAGTGTCCCAAGAAGCGCAGATCGCCACCCCGCTCAAGCCAACTCCTCGAGTTTCAGCCTCCCATGGTCCTCAAGACCACCGGCCGCTCATGAAGGGACGGTGAATCATGTCACCGCAGAGGAAGCCTATGCAAGACTGATGTTGTTCTTGGTATGCCTTGTCAACTCAAGCATCAAAGATCGCTTTATTTGATTCCTGAGCTTCGATTCTTTTGTGTCAAATAAGTTTGTGGAAAAGTATGGGTTATCTACCTCCCCTTAGTTAAGCCCATGTTAATCCATTCCCTGCCTGTAAATGAGGGCTAGTTTCTTTTGCCCAAATCTTACCTTTGAAATCTCTCGAGTAACTTTCAAGAACTTAATAGTCTTGCATTCGCAAGGATTGGACGTAATTTTGGAATGGATCGCTTGCCAAAAATCAAGGTAGGATAGATTGTGCTAGTAGATCTATCAACCTCACCAATGAACAAGGGATTTCAAGAGAGTTCACCCAAGACTTCTACTTGAAAGAAGTCCTATCTTGACCAGCTTTAAAGGAAGTAAATCGAAGATATACCCGTGGTACAAGAATATCCAGATGTTTTTCCGAGGACTTACTCGGTATGCCACCGACCGACATAATGTTCTTAATTGACTTAGTCCTGTGGATCGCCCAATTTCAAGCGACCCTACTGTAATGCCTAAAACGATCTAGCAGAGTTGAAGAAGCAAATCAAGAACTACAGAGTAAAGGTTACATTCAACCGAAGTTCATCGCCTTGGGAGCTCCAAGACTATTTGTCAAAAAGAAAGACAATAGTATGAGAATGTGTGTGGACTATAGATCACTCAACGAGGTAACAATCAAAAACAAGTACCAACTACCTAGGATAGATGATCCGCTTGATCAACTTAAAGGAGCCAGTGTTTTCTCCAAGATTGATTTGAGGTCGCTACCATCGCTAAAAATCGACCGTAAGATATTCCAAAACAAATTTCACCACAAGATATGGACTATATGAGTTCACAAAGGATGTCATTTGACTAACAAATGCCCTCGCTTATTTCATGAATATGATGAACAAAGTGTTCATGGAATTCCTAGATAAGTTTGTGGTGGTATTCATAGATGATATTCTCATCTACTCAAGAGATGTGGAAGAGCATGAAAACATCTCGTAATTATTTTGGACAAACTCCGAGAACACAAGCTTTATGCCAAACTTAGCAAAAGTGAATTTTGGCTCACCAAGTGGCTTTTCTTGGACACATTGTGTCACAGGAGGAGTTGTAGTAGACCCTCAAAGGTTGAAGTCAGAATGGATTGAAGCAACCCAAGTCCGTCACGTATGAGACGTTTTCTGATTAGCGGGTACTACCGCAGATTCATTGAAAATTTCTCCAAGATCGCCAAACCCATGACTCAACTTCAAGAAGGAAAAGAAATTTGAATGGACAAGTGCTTGTGAACATAGTTTTCAAGAGTCAAGAAAAGACTAGTCTCGCACTGCTAGTTTTACCAGTATATACGTAAGGATTTTGAAGTTTTCAGGACGATTTCGCCAGGGCTAGGATGTGTACCGATGCAGAAGGAAAGGTCGTGGCTTATGCATCTCGCCGCTAAGGCCACATGAAGGAAATTATCCAACTCATGATCTAGAATTAGCGGCAATTGTGCATGCTTTGAAAATCAAGCGCATTATCTCATTGGTTATCACTGTGAGATTTTCACAGCATCATAAGAGTCCAAATATATCTTCACCCAAATGATCTTAATCTCGTGCAAAGAAGATGGTTAGAGCCGATAAAAGATTATGACCTTGGAATTCATTATCACCCGTAAAGCTAACGTGGTAGCAGATGCTCGAGTAGGAAGGCATACGCAACACGTGTTAGTTCAAGAAAATCAACCAGAGTTGTATGAAGAACTAAAGCATCCGAACTGAAATTATCACCAAGGTCAGATCAACACAAAGGAAGTCTAACCAACCATACAAAGTCGATCGATAAAAACAAATAGAAGACTAAGACATCAAAGAAATCATGAAGAATATGAGAAGAGGCAAAGCCCTGTGGATTTTCTCAAGATTTAGCAGGCATGCGATGGTTTGGCAACCGATCTCGGTACCTAAACATCATGAAACCGCATAACCGATTCTCAAAGAAGCTCATGAATCACCTTACTCTATCCATCCCGGAGTACCAAGATGTACCAGATCCAAGGAAAAGTATTGGTGGGTTAGTATGAAGCGAGAGATCGCCGAGTTTGTTGCACGCCAGATGTATGTCATTGCGTGTTAAGGCAGAGCATCGAGACTCCGCGGATTGTTACAACCATTACCAATTCCCGAGTGGAAATGGGAGGAGATTGGTATGGATTTTATCACTGCACTTCCTAGGACCCAATCAGTTGTGATTCCATTTGGGTAATAATTGACCGATTAACAAAAGTGGCTCATTTTATTCCAACAAGACCACTTACGTATAATAAGTTAGCGTAATTGTACATGGCCAGATCGTCTGCCTACATGGTATACCCAAGAAAATTGTGTCTCGATGAGGTTCGCAGCTCACTTCAAAATTTTGGCAGTAGTCTACATGAAGCTTTGGGAACCAGACTAACTTCAAAGACAAAGATATCATCCCCAAACAGATGGCCGATCAACGTAAATCAGTCCTAGAAGACATGCTTCGAGCTTGTGCTATAGATTATGGAAGAAGTCGATAAGAATTTACCCTATGCGTAATTTTCCTACAACAACAAATTTTCAAGCTAGCCTACGATGTCGCCATTTGAAGCATTGTATGGTAGAAAGTGTAGAACCCTCTCCTTTGGGATCAAGAGGAGAACACCAATTCTTCTGACAAGAATTGATAAAAGAAGTGAAAGTAAGGTAAAAGCAATAAGAGAACGTCTGAAAGTAGCTCAAACCCGACAAAAGAGTTATGCCGATAATCGCTTGAGAGAACTATCCTTCGAGATGGGAGATTTTGTCTATCTCAGAGTAACTCCACCCGAGGAGTGAAGAGATTTCGACTAAAGGAAAACTCGCACCTGCATTTGTTTGACCTATAAGATTTTGGCAAAAGAGGTGAAGTTGCTTATCGCTTGAATTACCAAAGATCTCTCACTAGCTCACAATGTCTTCCATGTATCCCAGCTTAAAGAAATGTCTCAGAGTACCAACAAGAAACACTGCTGAGAGCATCGATCTTCGTGAAGATCTCACCTATGTGGAACAACCAATCAAGATTCTCGATGTGGCGTAACGCGCCACCGTAAGCAAAGTCATTCGCTTTGTAAGGTTCAAGGAGCAATCATTCGTAAGAAGAAGCTACCGGGAGCGAGAAGAAGTTTTGAGAGCCGAGTATCCCTACCTTTTGTCGACTAAGTCCAATCTCTGGTCGAGATTCCTTTAAGGGGGTAGGTTTGTAATGTACCCAAAATTTCAATTTCAGCTAAAAATAAGACTTTATTAATTTTTGTGGATTTTCCGAAATTTTAAAAACTTTTCCTAAAGTATATTAAGGCTAAAAGAATTTATGTGCAAATCTATTACCAACTAAAAGTTGGAATTAATTTATTTAAGTCCGTAATACCTCATAGAATTTCGTGAATTTTCTCAAAATTTTTGGACTTCATTTACTATTTTCTAAAGCCTATTTGAATTTCTCGAATTAAATCAATTGAAAAGAATTTAAATTCTTCACATAAAGATCGGGTCAAGCTCAAGATCGTGCGCTGCCTCGCCTAACTCTCCTCGCTGCTGTAACGCTGGCCGTCCGATCAAAATCGGACGACCGACAATCAATCCGCCGCGCTCTCTCTCCCGCCTCCTGTCTCACGACGGTGGGCCCGCCAGACACACCGCCTTCCTCGGCTTGCCTTTTCCGCGATCGCCGCCCGCCGCCATTAAAGCCTCACTGAGCTCTTCACCCCGTGATTCCTCCCCATTTCTTCGCCATCACGCGAATGAAAGCGCCGCTCCCACCGCTGCTCGCTCCCGCTTTACTCGCTTTAGAAACCCCTGTAACGCCGCCGCCTCACTCAAGAACGGCCACGCCACTCGCCCACGATCTCCATCTCCCGCCGCCGCCTCTATAAAAGGGAGCACCAGCGCCTCCTCCCTCAAGCTTTTGCCCCAACTCCTCGCCTCCTCGCCCCGCCTGCAGATTTGGTCTCTCTCTCTTCGCCCGAGCAGGCTCCATCGCTTAGCGCCGCCATCGGTGAACCTCCGGCCGATCGATCACCATCGGCCAAGATCGCGAACTCGTGCGCACTCTCAGACTTTAACGTCACGAGCTCCTTCGCCGCTAACGATCGAACCTCACCGCGCCTCTCGCCGCCCGACCATCTTCCGCCACGCTCGCCGCCAGTAGCGCCTTGAACCAGCCATCCTCCTCTATCTCTAAGACTCACCGAGCTCGCCGCCGCTCTGGCGGTACCATTGGAACCCGAAGGCTTCCTCTCCGGCCGACGTGGTCACCACCTCACCCCACTCACACTGCTGCATAAATGGCGCAAGTCACCACAAGTCGCTACAGAATACAAGGCCAAAGACAATGGCCCTTCAGACTGCTAGTGCACCGAGTCCACTGTGGACTTGCGCCAACAGGACTCACCCATACTGTATGGGCCACTTGTCGGCCTCAGGCACAAGATCGCTGACGCCACCGCGCAATAAAGATATTTTCCTTTAGAAATTTAATTCGAAAATTCGAAATTTGATTTTAGGATTTAATTTAGGTTTTAAACTTCCAGAGCTCGTATTTCTTCATACAAACTCCGATTTAGGTGATTCAAATTTCTAAATTTGTATAAAATCAAGATCTAGCTAACTAAACCAAAATTATTTAATTTGGAATTAATTTGAATTTTCATTTGAATTTATTTGTGTTCATTTGAATTCGCTTGAATTTGGAATATTTTCACAGATAGATTTTGACGACTCGAGAGCTTGACCCTATTGAAGAAGTAGAATACTGTGAATTTGAGCAAGGCAAGTTACACCATTGACCATTTTGCCCCAATATTTAAAATTATTTAATTCTGCTTTAAATTATTATTGCATGCATAATTGTATTTAATTATTTTAAATTCCTATTTTAAATATTTAATTATTCCAATTCCTTTGTATAGCCAAATTTGATTGTTGTATTATCAATTCCTTGTAACCTTAGTCAAATGAATTTAAAATAAATATCTGTGATAACAATGCTTAGACCATGAAATATTTGACTTTGGGAGAATTTAGCCAAAATTTCATAAATTGATAAAAAGCCTATGACATTGCTTTGTCATGGTGGACTTTGCAAATGTCTTTGAAAATTATAAAATAAAAGAAAATGGTTTGTACTTGGGCAAACATGGACCGCAGGGTGCAGTTTATGCACTGCCTGTCTGTTAGGATCGAGACCTGTGGTTTTTATTGAAAGTTGCCCAAGTAGATTAAGGACCGCTTTTGAGCCGATCTTGCAAAAGCTCCACCAGACTACCACATGTTCTCAGATGGGCGTAACTGTGCTTAATAATTTGTCTTACCTCATTATTGTTTATGCCATTTTTGTTGTGTGGGTGTTTGTTAGACTTTATTCCCACTTGGCGCAAGAGGGGTTTCCTAAGGTGGTTAGCCTAATGGAAGTGAAACCTTAGCGCATATTGGTATTGAGGTAATGCATTGAAACGCCTTGTGATAATTGCTCAGTCACACGCCTAAGGAAGCGGTATTGGCACATAATCGCAAATTATCTCGTGTGGGTAAAGTTGTACCACCTCCGCAGAGTGTAAATCTATTCAATAGCCGTGTCCACTGCTATGGACATGCCGAGCAAAGCCACTCTAAGTTAGATTTGTTTTTGGTTTTAAAATAACTTTGGACATGATTTGAGGATGGATAATCCTTGTGGTAAATTTGGGCTGTAGCCTTGTGATAGGAGGGTATCCTTCACCATGTTTCATATGGAGGTTATCCACTATAAAATGATCAATTTTAAATCTGATTTTAGCTATGTAATGAAAATATGCCTTGAAACTTAGTATAACTATTTAAACCAAAATGCCGATTTATGCAAATAAACTCTACAACCTTCCTTTGAATAACTTATGCATGCATTCTAAATTCAGATTGGTGTAATTTATGCAGCACAAATTGTAGTGCTCACTCTGCTCAATATTATTATTCAGAGAAGACTGCTATCCGTAGGTGAGGAGCAGACGATTAGGCAATGTACCTCCGCATTTATTGCTCGTGGTGTATCGTGTGGCTTACCATTATATTTTGCTTCCGCTTAAATGTTTTATTTGGCTCTCTACCTCAGCTTGTAATAAACTCTATGCTTATTAAATATACACTGGATATGTTTGTGATAACATTTTTGTGACTGTACACCGGAAATCTCGACTAGTGTATGAACACGAGAATTCGGATCCTTCGCTCCCGGTTCGACAACCATCCTCGGCTATTTAAGCTCCTTTGTTTCTCCCTTAGCTTCCTTTAGCACCTCTCGCAACTCTAGCTAGCACTCACAAGTTCGCCGAGCCGCAGATCTTCGAGAATCCTTCTACGCCATTGTCGGTTTTGAAGCTCCTGTGAGCTCTGGCAAAGACGGCCTTCTTCTTCAAGTCTTTGCTCCTCTACTCCCTCTACTCATCAAGCTTAACCTCACTCAATTCGTTCAATTTGTCCAGTGACGAGCCAACTGATTTCCTTTCGCCAAACCTGCTCCTCCTCGCCCGTAGCTTCGACTCTCCTGCATCCATTGCACTCGTAGCTCCTCTTAGTCCCTAGTGGCCTAGCACTGCTTCCCTTGAACCGCAATGAGCGCTTTTGTGTTGCTTTTGGTCATTTTGACCACTCTGTTCTTCTTCGGCTTGCTTGCCTCGACCACCGCAATTAATTCATTGGTACCATTAGGTGCATAATGATGTTTGGGACCCATTTTGGGCACTTGCTCGCACCGCCGCGCCGGAGCCGCCGGGCAAGCGAAGCCGTTTCTTCCCGCCGCTTTTGCCGGACGAAAACAGGATCGTGTTTGAACGTGAGTTAATGTGGACCGCCGATCCTTAGATCTACGCCCACGCTCACGCGAAATTTTGAATTGCCGCGTCTTTGCCTCGGACCCGCTGGATCCAAGATCAACGGTCCCGATGCGAGATAGCGTGGACCGTTGATCTCGATCCACGGCTCGCGCGGCGGGAACGCTCAAACCGCCAACGCCGGGTTCATGATGAACCGCTGGATCCGCATCCAACGGCAGACGACCAAGGTCCCGGATCGCCCGCTTCCGACCGGTGGAATGGGACCGTTGATCCGATCCAACGTTAATCCACTGTAGTTTCGGTGGCGCGCAAGCGCGCTGCTGAACGCTTGGGACGCGACCGCTGATCCAAGATCAACGCCCTCGCTCGCCACGCCTTTTTAAATTTCTGATTTTCCAAAGGATTTATTTATCCATCGAAAAATGTGATAACTTGTAAAATGCATAACTAATTCATTTTAAATCCTTTTCGTTGATTCAAATTTTGTTGGTTATGTTTTTAACTAAACTTTAATCTAAAAATGGTTCCAACCTCAGTATAGCTCCAGAAAATTTTATAATGAATAGTAGCATTTTTATTTATAAAAGTTGAGCAAAATTGTTTTGGTCATATCTTTGGCATTAAGAATCCAAATCAATTGGTTCTTGTTGCTAAATTCTTTATAAATCATGATCTTGCTGCTGTAAAACTTTCAGAATTTTTGGAGAGGTTTACCGTTGGGTCTTTGCATTTTATTCGTTTCATTTGCTGCTTTTTGCTTTCTCGAGGATCCAAGAGCACGTTGACCTCATTATTGATCCTCAAGAACATCTTGACCCACAAAGAAGGTGCAAGTAGTTTGATCATGTCAATCCCATAATTTTTCAAGTCTAATATATTGATTTTAACTTGTATATATGCATTGCTATTTTGTTGTTAAATTATGGTTAGTATCCTATAGTTGCATAATCAGAGGACTTGTGTATTCTCTACTACCATGAGCCTAGGTTATTTGCTATGATTTGAGTTCGATGGATGAGCTCTTGTCATTTAGTAGAATACGAATTGAAATTGCTTAGAAATGCTTAGTTTCGTAGTAATGGGCTATCATCGATTTTAGTCGATGATCTTGATCACACATTTATTTATTATTCTATTATGTCCAAGACTTGTGCTTTGTTACTTTGTAAAGTCAAAACTGAAAATAAAATTGTTTTAGACTTGGGCACAATGGTATGTTGGTGTGATCGGTTGGTGTGAATGGAATGGTGCCTAGGTCATCAAGGACCGAGTTACTTGTGTCACTAAGCTGCGCTTTATGCGTATAACCACGCGAGAGGGATATGGGACCTCTCTGACTTAGTACTTTGGCGTGTGTTATCTCCGAGTCGCAGGAGGGGGTTGTGTGTGTTGTGTGAAAAGGATATGTGTTCTTGTGTTGGTAAAGTGTGGTGGAGATTCCGTAGGCTCTCCACCTCGAGGGGCATTGTAGTTGTCCAAGGCTTTACCTCGCGACGGTAGTTGACCGAGGCTTTACAATGACTCGACACAACGTATGGGTTTCTATCCATACGGCGGCTCGTAGTTAATTCACAATATTGGAAATGTCTCAGAGGACTTAGCTGTGCAAGATACCAAAGGAAGTATGCTAATCATGTGGCTAAAAGGCGGTCCAGCGTGTGGGTTCATTGGTACACCGCAGGTATAAAACTATTCAATAGCCTTGTCCTAGGTTATGGACATGCTTGGTAAGGTCGCAAGAACTAGACTACAACCTTTAAAATTAAAATTTTGACATGGTTGGTATGAATGGGTAATTCATGCTATTGTTGTGGTGACTAATGGGTTAGTCACTTCCTGTGATTGTTGTTGTCTATTTATCGTTATTAATTTTGTTCTTTCTGCTATTTGAACATTAAGAATGATTTGTTAAATTGCTTTCAATCTATTACATTATTGCAAATGGAAACCGCTTATGCTAAAATGAAACATACACCTTCCACTTCAATGAGCTTGCATGTAGTATATGTACAGGTTTGTTATTCCACATGTAAGTCTTAAGTAGTACATTCAGTACTCACCGGCTTTTGCCTACCGCTTTGTTTGGTGGGAAGAAGGTGAGCCCCAAGGGCCTCACTTTTGTGAGATGTGTCAGGATTCGACGACTAGCTTGGCGGTCCTGGCCTGCTGCCTTGTGGGTTAAAGGCACACCGATTGGCTCTTTTGTTTTATAGCCATCTTATGACACTTTTGCTTCCGCTGCTCAAATTCTATATGTATATGTCATTTGGCCTATCGGCCTCTCTTTGTAATAACTATCCTTTATTTATGTTATCTTCTCGATGGTTGCTTTTGCTTCGTTCTATGTGAATGAATGGGATTGATGCATGAACTTTGTAAGGAGGTGTGTATATCGTGATTGGAAGTATACATGTCTCGAGTCTTGATTATCCGATTTGTGATGCTAGGGCCAAGTGGATGGTTACATTACAAGCCCGATAAACCGGTCTCACATTCAGCCGGCCGGACCGATCCCACAACGGCGGCCTCGGACCGCCCAAAGGACTTAGCTAATTTCCAAATATGGAAAATCCAAACCTTCGAATTTTCAACTCAATATAACTTTTGACTGGGAGCTCCAAAAATGATGAGACCACATCCAGGAGACTCCCCTCACTTGCCTACACAACCTATTTTTGGCTCAGCTCCAAAAATGACTTTTCAATTTTTCCGGCCGGACCGCCAAGATGGCTTGCCTGGACTCTCCCCACGGCGGTCCGACTTCGACACAACCTGGCCGATCACTGTGGTCCGACAAATTTTGAGCAAACCCAAAACGCGAGATTTTGCAAACCAACAACGCCATTGCCAATTGACTCATCATCCTGAGATCGTGCACATATCCTCACGATATCCACAACTTTAAATTAAATAAAATGCATTTTCGAGCCTTTAAGAATTCAAATGGCCATAACTTTCACATACTAAATGCGAATGGAATTATTCTTGCACCTAAATTCATCTAAAATTCACATCTAACCACTGTAGAAATCTCACACATTTTTTAGCTTTTTGTATTTTGTGCCTTTTCTCGATGTTTATTCAGTATTATCTTTATATCGATCCCGAAGCAAGTTTTATTGACTCTTACGCCACCGAGAGTGAATAACTTGAATACCAGTAAGGCAAGCATCTTTTGAACTTTCTTTTGCATCATATTGATCCCTGTTTTATTACATTAGTGTTTGAAATGCAATGATATTGCCTGCATACTATTTTCGGTATATCTTTATGTTGTGAGTAGATTAGTTATATCCTATACTTGTTGGTTATCCTTGAGATTTCCCATATAAATATGCTTAAGGTAGATGGTTGTGATGACAAGATTGTGTGTGTTGAATGCTTAGCAATTGTGAGTCTAGACAACGTCAGAGATCGATTGACGGACTAGCTCACCAATTACGGAAGCACATGACACTCTTACTTTTCTTTTGTCCGAATTGTTACATCTAGTTATTGAGTTAAACTTTTGTTTTGGTAAATGGTTTTGGGTCCTAAAAGTGGTTGTAGTGTGGGTGTTGTTATGCACGAGACTCGGGTTTGTGGATGTCTTGTCTGGACCATTAAGGACCGAGCCATGGACGTTACACTCCAAGTAACGAGCGTACTATCACATGCGGGATATGGGTGCTGTACGGTTAAGTAAGGGGAAGGTTTTATTGGTTTGGACCACAGGTGGTATGAGGACATAGCGACCGTAAAAATCCTATGCTCCTTAGGAACCCAAAGGTTATATATACAAAGGCTTAATGAGCATGATTACCTATGTTGAGGAAAACAACATGCTAACCACCTCACACCTGCTCCTCCCAAGACAACATGTGTACTCAATTAGAATTTGCTATATGTTTATGTCTAAGATGGGATTCATTCTCACATGGGTGGTCTATCTCAATAGAATTTTCTTGCTAAAAATGATTGCATCTCGATTCTCCCCGGCCGGCATACCTAAGGAAGCGTGTTATTTTCTGGAGGCATCAAGAGGCTTACGGGCTAGTCGGTCATGTGGGTAAAGTAGTAGAACTCTGCAGAGATAATCTATTCGAATAGCCGTGTCCACGGTTATGGACAACACTTGGTTTAAGTATGCTTCATCGTTAGACTTGAAAATTAAAAAGTTGACATGGTTATAATTATTACGCATCTAATGGGACATTCGTGTTGTTTAGTATCAAAGTGGACAGCCACTTTGGTATTGATTGATCTATAGTATTACATATGTCTTGTGAAACTTTCTTTTGAATAAATGATTTACAACTTTGCTTTGAAAAGTAGATGGTCTAGGAATGTATGATGTTGCGTTTTCTGCAAAACTAGAACCACTAATGCTATCCTTTGATTGCCCAATATGCATAACTACTTTTCTTTGTGTAAGACTTGTGAGTACACTTGTACTCAGCCAGATGTTTGCTGACCTTTTGTTTTTCTCTTTCAGGTGAGGACGATATCGAGCCCGATGAGCTCGCTAGTGCCGATTTAGGCGGCACTGACGAGTAGTGCTATCATTTAACCCCCAGTCGGTTGCCAGGGGTTATGGGGCATACCATGCTGGTCTTTTGGTTTAGTTATAATGCTTCCACTGCTACTTTATGATCTTATTTTAATTTGTCCGGTCGACCACTTGTAATAGCTGTAAACTTGACTAATATCAATATATGTCTTTTGAGTCATTAATGTATGAATGTTGTTTGGATGTGATCGATGTTGGAGGTGAGTTTGGGGGCATGTTGGTCGCTGATCTTGAGAGCTAATGTGATCTCATTCTCGATGTGATAAATTCCCATTTAACTTGTCTGAAGTGTGTGCTTGAACCATTGTAGAACCGATCATCATGCCGTGCTCGCAGAGGAGCAGCACGCATGATCATCGGGGCTCTTGTTTCGGTTGGGCATCCACTTAGATGGAGTTAACTTGGAATTCATTTACTTGAGGCCCAGAGTTACTTCCATAAGATCGTGGTTGTCTTGATCTTGCGATTAACCCGGGTCCTCACACTGCACTATGCTTTAGTGGGAACACCGTGTTATGTCCACTTTGTAGGTCGTGTGTCGAAAATCCTCCAACAAAACATGTAGCATAACAGAACATCCCAATTTTCAGAGCTTTAAAAATCTTTTAAATAGTGGTAGAGAGAAAATTCACCATTTGGATTTATTTGAATATTAAATTAAAAAGCTTAATATGGACTTTAAGGACAAACTGATTTTAATGTGCTTAATCCCAACATCAACAATTGTCAAAACTATTTTATTTAAATTCTTTATGCTTGGATATATTTTATAGAATTTTCTGGAATTTTTCCAAAGTCATTTGCTATTTTCTTTGGCTAATTGCATTTTCTGAATTTATTTAAAAGAAAACTAAAGAAATTCTCTAATGATTGATAAGCCCAACACTATTCCATCAGCCACAAATTCATCTCGCCTGGCCGCGCTCTTGTCCGTTGGATGCTTGACGCGCGCCTCGCTTCGACGGACGACGCTGCCAACCCCGCTTTCCTCCGTTGGATGTTCGCCGCGGCTTCGTCTCACGATTCGCCGCCGCCGCCTCGCCGCCTCCACCGTTGATTTATCGCACGACGCTGCACCCGCCGCCGCCTTCTCGCCAGTGGGCCCGCCCGAAGTCGCTGCTCACGGAGCTTTTTCTTCTCGCCAAGGCCTTACCGCCATTGCCGAGCTCGGCTCACAGACGACAACGGACTTCGTCCCATTTTCTTGCGCCAACCCCACCAATTTAAACCCCGTTTATGCCGTGATCTATCTCCAACCAAATCAAACCGAACTCGCAAATATCTCCCGAATCAAGGAATTCAAAACCCTACCGATTCGGACCCGATTTGGGGTTTCCAAATCTCTGCCTCTGTGCCTATAAATACCCCTTAGCACCTCCCGAACCTCCGCAACCCAAAGCCGCACTCGCCGCCTGACGCTCTAGCGCCGCAGCATTTCGAGTTTTAGGTTTTCGCCGAGCTTTTCTCCGTGAATTGCGCCGCCGCTCGCCGCCTTGCTCGCCGACCGCACCATCGTGATCGCAAGTCTCAGTTACCTGCGGCGCACTCTTCGCCGCCGAGCATCGCCGAGCTTCCGTCCGACAAACCCGAGCCTTCGCCGCTTTCTTCCTCGCCACGCCATCTCCGCTAATCTCGTGTGCTCAAACCAAAGGCCATATATGCGCAATAACCCCTTCGACGTTGGTACCACTCACCGCCGTGAGGAACCGCTGTCGCTGCTGCTATTGGTTCCCGAGCCATCGCCGCCGATCGATGTGGCACCACGGCGGCCACCTCACTCACGTATATGCGTGTCACCGCTGGCTGCCAGCTACTCTCGCGACGCTGGTACACCACCTCACCGACCAGATCCAAAGGCTCGGTGGACTTGGTTCACCGTGAGTTGTGTCACCGACATGGGGCCCACATGTCGATTTTTTTAAATTGATTTCTTTCTGAAAATTTCTACCGACGCAACCATTGCGCAATAATCCAATTTTCCTTTATAAAATAATTCGAAATTCAATAAAATCCAAATTAGGGTTTATTTGATTTTCCAATCTTCCAAAGCCCATATCTTTTGCATCCGAACTCTGATTGAGCCTATTCAAATTTGTAAATTCATATAAAATTAAGATCTATTTAATGGTGAATTTTATTTGAATTTTTGATGTTGTTTTGCCTCTGTTATTTATTGTTTTTGGTTCTTTTATCTTGTTTGCGAGTAGACGTCGATACTTCGGGGAATTTTGCAGAAGAAGGAGCACCTCAAGACCAAGACCAATATCTAGATCTATTCCAAGGCAAGTTATACCTTTGATCATCTTGAACCCGCCAAAATACTTTGTTTCAATGTAGTGCATTCTATTTCAAGTATTTATTTAAATGCTTTTGGGTGTAGTTATTAATCCAAATTGTTATGCCACCTTGTCTATTGTATGCCATGATCTTTTGTCACCCTAGGATGTTTAATTATTAGTTGGTATTATCGTAGCACCAACGTGGGTTGGTTAGATACGAGTAGTTTGCTTAGCCATGCCACGAGTCATCATTTCATGTGAGTTGCAATGATAAATTTGACTAAGTGATTATGGAACTGTGTGATGAAACTGTGTGTGCTGTGTGCTGTTACTCGTTGATGGCATGTGTTGCACTTAATCAACAGGGTGGGAAAAGATTTGGACTGAGGCAAGTGGTGGATCTGTGTGAATGGTGGAACTGTGTGCTATAAACTTTGTGATTTGGGTTAAAACTGCAAGTCTTGCCTTAGTCAATTAAGGACTTAACTTTGTGCGCCATTGAACTGGGCCTTACTGTACGACCACATGCCTAGTATGGGCTGGGCCTGACTTAGTAAGTTATGGAGTCTTTACATTGACAACTCAGGTTGTATTTAAACTATGTGATGGGTCGGAGGTGTGTACCACCGTTTGGGTCACATCATGGACGGTTCACGCATCCCTCGTCCAACGGTGTGTGTCGCTCCAAGGGCTATGTGAACAAATTGACTACAGAAAGCACATCGGAGTGTCATTGTTTGAGATGAAGTCTCGAAAGGTTTTGTTATGGTCGCTAGCTACACCGGTTGTATCGTGTGGGTAAAGTGTACACCTCCGCAGAGTGTTTAAACCAATCTATTCAATAACCGCCCCTGCTATGGACATGCTCGAATTTCACACGAGGGGTAGATTTTCATAAAACAATTGGGAAGGGTCACCGTGTGAGATAACTTGTGCAAATGTGTGAATAACTTGATTAGACTGTGTGTCCTTTGTGAAATCAATTGTTAACTTATTATTGTCTATTTGTTTTGAATTATACTTTCAATCTATTATTTGTATTCAATTGCAAATGTTGCATTTCAAGAAAATAACTACGTAAGCCATTCCTTTGGAATAAGCCATCATCTATAAATTGCATTCTGTGGTATGACTTATGTAGTACGGTGTGTACTCACTCTTGCTAAACCAATCAATGTATGGAGGAGTCGTCACCGCTTTTGAAGAAGAGTTCTACGAAGGTTGATCGTTAGGGTCTTGATCCCACCACTGTTCGTGGTAAATTGATGGGAGCCACCGAGTTTAATTCGCTTCACGCAGCTTTATTTCTTTATTGTCAGCCTTGCATGGCTTAATAAATGTAAAACTCGACCGTAAGGTCCCAACAGTTATTTGTTATTTAAAGGTACTCGTTTATTCTTATAGTCGTTGTATGGATGTGATATTTCATCGATGTTGACATTGTGTGCACTAGCGTGATCCTGGACTAGTGCAGAATACACAGAGGGTCCAGATTTGCATATTTGGGTCCCGACAGAGGTGGTATCAGAGCCATACTGACTGTAGGTCTTGACCTTAGCTAGATTGGCCGTTCTTAGTGAGTCCAAACTATTTTCTAAAGCAAAATTAACTTGCAAAGATTAATTGAATTCTTTAACTCATCTCATGTCTCTCTTGACTCAACTATTGCTGAAATTCTTTCTCTCCCCGCTGTTTTAAAATTGTTTTCATCTTGACAGATGCCTCGCTTTCAGAGTTATAGAGAGCGCAAGGGAGGACTTGCCGCTGAGCTTTGGAAGCTGTTACAAGTACTTGGAGGATTTGACCGTCCTTTGTATCGTGGCAACGCTTGGATCGTAAACGGCCGAGATCGTGGAGTAATCTACCATTTGACCGTCTACGCCAGGAAGAACACCAAGGCAAGCAAACCATCAACATCTCAAATAAGGAGTATTTGGATTGAAGCAATCCAGAGTCTTCGCGCCTTGCCATCCCGAGGATCCGCAACATCTACTCTCGAGCTTCGTGACACGCTTTTCGCTATCATCCCCGCACATCCGACGTGGATCTTGCCGCACGCTTTTCGCCTACAGAGGAGAAGACAACGCCACCGCAGCACCTTGCCCAGCCACACGCCAGAGGAATCGTTGAGTTAGCCGCCACAGAGCCGGAGGTGTTTACGAGACTCTTCAGAGAGTCAAGAAAGGATCGCCATTTTGGAGGAAACTTTATGGGCATCACGATCACGAAGAAGACATCAAGAGGAAGACCTAGAAGAAGTCGATGGACCTACCGAACTGTAAGAGGCAAGAGAGTCGAGGAACCACCAGACTCGCACTCGAGACACTCGCCTCTATTGCACCAAATTTCGGGACATCAAGATCAGCTTTGCAAGGATGCCACCACTTTCAGTCTACAAAGAAAGGGAGCACCATCAAGGCTACTGAGGCTATTTAATCGAGTAGTCTGCTCGAGTTGTTTCGTGCTTAGTCAAGATAAGTCTTGAGTCGCCTCTTTAGGCGGTAGTTTTGTGTGCTTAGGATTCGCCCTTATTTTTGTGTGCATGTATGAGCCGCAGAGGCCCTTAGGCATTTGTTGCAAGCCATACTATTATCTTAATTAAAATAAGAGTTCCAGCTTGAGCTTTCTTAAAATATGTTATTGGGTTTTACCTACCCCGCTTAGTTCTACAACTCATCTTGTGCTTGCTACCTTATCTAACCCCGGAGATTCACCAGATGGTTCAGACTCGCTGTCAGCCGCAGTGGTTCCGATACTCCAAAGATCGTAAGGACAGAGTAGACCCCTGAGAAGGGGCCCACCACAAGCACCTTCAATTAATCTGCAGAATTTTGGAGCATTCATGACACCAAACCCAAATTGATGTACACCATGATGAATCGATGCAAGCTATGAATAACCGTATCAACAACAATTACGGCCTATAACTGCCCTTTTCGTAGAAGGCGCCACGCCCTATTACGGGCCGCCGAGCGCTTCAGTCTCCAAGCTATTCATTAAGGTGATGTGTTCCGATCACCAATATAAAGAAGTTCAACAGGACTCAGAACCCGTTGGAATTTCTTTAAATTTATTCTACCGCCATCAAAGCTGTGGGTGGTAATGCTAACATGATGGCAAATTACTTGCCCACGGTTTTGAGGGGTCTGCCCGGTCATGGTTACTTAACCTACTGACTGGATCTATCTACACTTGGGAGCAGCTATGTGATACGCTGATCTCCAACTTTCAAGGGACGTACGACCGCCCGAGAAGGAGGATGATCTGCATCGGATGAAGCAGAAGACCAACAAAACTCTTCGACAATACATCAAGAGGTTCAGACAGGTTCGAAACTCCATCCAGAGATCGCAGAATCTTCTGTCATCCAGGCCTTCAAAGCAGGGCCGAGGAATCGCTGGTTTACGGAGGATATTGCCATAAATCCTCCACGAACAACCGTCAAACTTTTTGACAAGGCGACAAGTACATGGCCGCTAGTGAGGAAGTAGAATGGTACGAAGCCATTGATCGGCAAGATAAAAATCCCTAGTCAGATCTGAGAAGCAGGAGAACAAGAAGTCTCTCAAGAACAAGAAAAATCGCAAGCCCAACAAAGAAGTTATTGCGATCCCCGAGAAGTTCACTAAGGGCAAGAAAGATTTCACTGGTCAGAACAAAGCTAAGGCTCTGACCAGTGATTTCATGAAAAATAAGAAGTGGTGTCCACTTCACTAGGCAGCAGGGCATGATCTACATACCTACCGGGCCTGGCAAAGTAAGCTAGATGATTACTACTCTGGTAAAGGACCGTTCCCCTCCGTAACAGAGCTTGGAGAACCAAGGTCTAAGAAAGACAAAGACGGTGATGAAGAGATGGAGTACCAGAGCCGCAAAGACACAAGAGATATGATCTTCGAGAGATCCTCCTCGCATTTAATCGTGACGTGACTCAAGGCCGTGGAGCTGGAGGTCAACCTTGCTGAATCCCCGAACGCCATCAGGCCATCAAGTGGTCGAAAACAGTAATCTCCTTCAGCAAAGAAGACTGCCCCATCTCGTCGACCCAATCAGGTAGGTTTTCTATTGTATTTGAACCTATTATTAACAATTGTAAAGTTAATCGGTCTTATTAGATGAAGGAAGTTCTTTAAATATCTTGTTTGGCAGGAGCATTGAAGAAATACATATCCCTGTGTCAAACGTGAAACTCGTTAAATATGCCTTCCACTAAGATAGTTCCCGGTTCTACCGCCAAACCGATAGGGCAATTGTCCCACCGTTACGCTCTAAGGCCCGACAACTTCCTGACGTAAGATTCCGCTTGATGTGGTCGACTTCAAACCGTGATACAACGGAATCCTCACTCGTCCGGCCCAAGCAAAATTCCTAATAGCCACGCACTACGGTTATTAGAGTTTTAAGATGCCAAGACCGAAAGGTGTCATCACGGTTCGAGGAGACTACAAAATGGCTTATGCATGTGACCGAAAGTCCTTAGAATTGGTCGATGAGCTTTCGACCAGAGAAATTAATCAATCTACCATGCAGGTCAAGCACTCTAGGCCAAAGATGGCACCAAAGCGTTCCAACCAGACCAAGGAGGTACCACTTGGCGAAGGCGCTCCTTTGGGAAGCACTAGCACACCATCTGGGTCTAGAAGTGCTGATGCATCTTCCCAAAAGGTACTGGTCGGGGTAGGACTCAACCTCAAATAGGAAGAGTGGCTCGTCTCCTTCCTCCGAGCAAATCAGGATGTATCGCTTGGCAGGCGTCTGACATGCCCCGAGTCCCCAAGGAGGTGATCGAGCATAAGCTAGCTCTCCAGTCTGACAAAAAATTGGTCAAGCAGAAGCTCCGACGTTTCGCACCTGATCGGAAGGAAGCAATCTAGTCGGAGATCGACAAGCTCCTCAAGGCTAGTTTTATTCATGAAGTTGACCACCCAGAGTGTGAGGACCCTGGATTATTAGGCTTGTAATGCTTAGTCACCAGTTGACCCTAGCATCACAAATAAAATAACCCGTGTCTTCGAGACATGTATACTTCCCAGAAATGCAGTATACACACCCATTTACAAAATTCGTGCATCAATTCCATTCATTCACATAGAACCGAAGCACGGCAACAAACCAGAAGTTAATCTAAATAAAGGATAGTCATTACAAAAGAGAGGCCGACCGGCCAAATACATATAAATACAAAAATAAACATTGGAAGCAAAAGTGTCATAAGATGGCCATAAACAAAAGAGCCAATCAGTGTGCCTTTAACCCACAAGGCAACCGACCAGGCCGCCAAGCTAGTCGTCAAACCCGCAGCACATCTCACAAAAGTGAGGCCCTAGGGGCTCACCTTCCTCCTCTGCAACAAATAGTTAAGCAAAGCAAATTAGTACAAAAATTGTACTGCAAGACTTCATCAGAGAATAACAGACCTATACATATGCTATATGCAAGCTTATTTAAGTGGAGGCTGTATGTTTCATTTTCAGCACAAAGTAATCTTTATTTGCAATAATGTAGAACATTTAAAAGCAAGTTGACAGATCGGTTTTTAATGTTCAAATACAGTAAATGACAACAATAATAACAATAGATAGAGCACCACAACAATCCTGGAAGTGACTAAACTATTAGTCACCACAACAATAGCATGAATTACCCATTCATACCAACCATGTCAAATTTTAATGAAAAAGGTTGTAGTCTAATTTCACAGTATGATCCGAAGCGTGTCCATAACCTAGACGAGGCTATTCAATAGTTTTATCCCTACAGGTGTACCAATGTACCCACACGCCGACCGCCTTTTGCCACATGATTAGCATACTCCTTTGGTATGCCAAGACATCTAAGTCCTTCGAGACATTTCCAATATTATGTATTAATCATGAGTCGCCTGTATGGATAGAAACCCATACGCTGTGCTCTGAGTCATCGTAAAGCCTCTGGCCAACTACCCATCGCGGGTAAAGCCTTGGACAACTACGATGCCCCTCGAGGTGGAAAGCCTACCCAGAATCTCCACCACCGCACACCCAACACAAGAACACGAATCCATTTTCATACAACACACACAACCCCCTCCTGCGACTCGGAGATAAC
Organism: Hsuehochloa calcarea; assembly: GCA_036346395.1. Taxonomy (NCBI): domain Eukaryota; kingdom Viridiplantae; phylum Streptophyta; class Magnoliopsida; order Poales; family Poaceae; genus Hsuehochloa; species Hsuehochloa calcarea. The sequence continues at coordinate 54,227,130 of CM070609.1, read as the reverse complement.
ACACGCCAAAGTACTCAGTCAAGAGAGGTCCCATATCCCTCTCGTGTGGTTAGCACGCAAATTGCTCAGTACGGTGGCGCAAGTAATTCGGTCCTTGTTGACTTAGGCATACCACCACAACCCAAACAACCACACCATCCAACCAATATGCCCAAGTCTAAATCAATTTTTCATTTTCAGATTTTGACTTTACAAAATAGCCAAGCACAAGTGCCGACATAAAGGAGTAATAATTAGATGTGTGATCAAGATCATCGACTAAATCGATGATTGCCCATTACTACCGAAACTAAGCATTCCTAAGCAATTTTAGATCGCAATCTACTAAGTAACAAGAGCTCATCCATCGAACTCAAATCACAGCAAATGACCTAGGCTCATGGTAGTAGAGGATAATTAATTCCTACAGATTATGCAACTATAGGATCCACTAATCATAATTTAATAACAAAATAGCAATGCATACATACAAGTTGAAATCAATATATTAGACTTGAAAATATTGGGATTAACATGATCAATCGCTTGCTCGTTGTCGCTGCTCAAGATGTTGCGGAGGATCACTTAGGTGATCAATGTGCTCTTCGGAATCTAACGAGAAAGCGAAAAAGATCCGACAAGAACGAAGAAAACACAAAGACTCAACATCAAACTTTCTCCGAATGCTTTGAAAATTTTACAGTCGCAAGAGCATGATTTATAAGGAATTTAGCAATAATAACCAATTGATTTGGATTCTTAATGCAAAAGATATGAGCAAAACAAATCTGCTCAGTCTTATAAATAACAAATGCTACTATTCATTACAACTAAAATCTTCGCAAAAATTTCTGGAGCTATAATGAGGTTAGAAACATTTTTAGATTAAAGTTTAGTTAAAAACATAACTAACAAAATTTGAATCAACTGAAAAGGAATTAAAATGAAATAGTTATGCATTTTACAAGTCAATTTCATTTTTTAGTTGGCAAATAATCCTCTAAGGAAAACCTGAGATTAAAATGACATGGACGAACTTGGATCGTTGATCTTGAGATGGACGGCTCACAACGAAGGAACCTTCGACCGGTCCGAACGTTCACGCGAACCTGAGCCGTAGATCCGAAATCCAAAGGCCCACGCTACAGAGCACAGCCACCATACAAGACGGCCAAACGTTCACCGCTGGATTTGGATCCAACGGTCCATGTGGATCGAGACGTTCGGATGGTCCGAACGTTCACTCGAATCTGATCCGTTGATCTAAAATCCTACGGTATGCATGGATCACCGCGTTCGGATGGTCCGAATATTCACGCGATCATCGGCCGTTGATCTAAGGATCGACGGTCCACAGCGAACCACGTTCAAAGAGCTCGCGCCCAGTTCAACCGACAAAACTCGACGGCAAAAAGAGGCTCACCGCCGGCGAATCTGGTCACGGCGGTGAGAGCAAAGGCCCAAAATGGGTCCGCAATAGCTTTGCGCACACAATGAGACCAACAATTGCGGCATAAGGTTTTAAAACGCCAAGCCGGAGTTTACAGAGGTGACAAAATGGCCAAAATGAAAATGCAAAGAAGTTCGCCATGTCCAAGTAAGCTAGTGCCAAGCAACTAGGGACTAATGTGGAGTTACCTGAGCACGGGAAAAAAACAGAGGAGGTTGGAGCTACTCCGGTGACGAAAAAGGGTGCTTTCGGCCGAAAATGGGGATTCTCCAATTCAGCCAAGCCCTGAGGAAGATAAATGAAATTGAGCGAGGGTAAGCTCAAGAGAATCAAGAAGGAGCAGAGGGAGCAAGAAATGGAGAGAGAGCCAGTATTGTACCGCCTTCACCGTAAGCTCGAAGCTCGACAATGGCGACCGAAATAGTTTCGGATGAATGCAGCTCAAACAAACACTGAAGTGCTAGCTAGAGTTGCGAAAATGCTAAATGAAGCCAAAGGGGAAGCAATGGAGTTTAAATAGCTGGGAAGGCAGAGAGCAACGGCAATAAACCCTCTCGGGTCAAACCTGCAATGGGAGCACTTGAGAGCGAAGGGAGTAGTTGAGCAATGGACTTTTGAGGGCGGTGCACGACGGGCAATCAATGTGAGCAAAGAGAGCCGTTTAAAGATGGTCACTGAGGTGACACTACGCTGCTCCAGGTCCTGCACATGCCATGGCTTTTCACTCAACCGCACGCTTGCTCAGACGCGAGGAAGGAGACGACGCGGCCACCGTTGGATCGAAATCAGACAGTTCCAATGAACGGGACGATTGGAATGGTCCGAACGTTCACTTTAATACAGGCTGTTATCTCCAAATCGGACGACTCAAATGAACGGGACGATCAACCGGTCCGGACGTTCACTTCAATCCAGGCCGCTGATCTAAGATCCAACGACTCTCGTTGATCGAAACGTTCGGATGGTCCGAACGTTCACACACACATGAGTCGTTGATCTCGAATCCAACGATCCGCGATGCTCACGCCCGAGCGACTGCGCCGAGTGCAGCTAGTTGACTGAACCAAGTCAAGTGGCTAGAGCCTAAGTCTGACTCGCGCCAAAGGAATAGTGAAAACCAGCTAGGGTTTGAATTAAACAGCTGATTTTTGGGGAATTTGCTTAAGGTAGCAAACAAGCTCCAAAAATCATGAAATTTTAACTGGAGGTTGCTGACATAAAATTTTTAGAGATTTTTATGTGTTGCATTATTCTCCATAAATTCTAGAAGGTTGGAGTTAGGGTTTGACCAAGCTTTGACTGGGTTTGACTTGCCTCCCAAAATTATCAAATAATTTCTAAAAATCATGAATTATTTCAGAGTTGTCACAAGTCATCCCTAGAGCTCAGGAAAAGATTTACATGGGTTTGGCACAAGATTTTTTGCCAAGGAGGTTTCTGATTGGAGTCAATTGAGGATTTTGATTTTTGATTTCCATAATTCCTTTACAAGAATTTCAGAAATGCTCAAGGACTTCGAGATGCAAGAAAAGTTTTAATTTCTCCTCATTTTTATACATTTGAAACACAAATCCACATTTGGGATGTTACACAGAGTGGCTCTTCAATCCTGTAATGGTTAGGAAAACCAATGTGAAATGATGAATATGTATTGACTTCACATACCTTAATAAAGCGTGTCCGAAGGATGACTTTCTCTTTCCACGCATTGATCAACTTGTAGACTCTACTTCCGGTTGTGAGTTGTTAAGTTTTTTAGATTCACACTCAGGGTACCACCAGATTAACATGAGTAAAGAAGATGAAGAGAAAACTTCCTTCATCACTCCATAGGGCACTTACTGCATGTTAAGATGTCGTTTGGTCTCAAAAATGGCGGTACGACTTTCCAAATGTTTATGCAAAAAAAACCTTTAATCCTCAGATAGGTCGAAATCTGAAGCTTATGTTCATGAGTTGGTCAGAAGAGCATCAACGCCGCGATCAGATTTCGACATACTCGATACTTTCAATAACTTAAGAAGACAACCTTAAGTTAAATCCAGAGAAGTGTGTGTTCGGAATTTCGCCTAGAAAGCTTCTTGATTTCCTAGTTTCGGCTAGAGGAATTGAAACAAATCCAACAAAAATTTCAGCCATCGACCAGATACGCCCTCCGACCACTAACTAGCTGTATAACAGCGCTAAGTCATTTCACATCACGGTTAGGTGAGAAGGGACTCCCTTTCTTTAAACTCCTTCGAAAACACGAAAGTATCGAGTGGACTAAAGAAGCAGACGATGCCATTGAAGAACTTAAGAAGTACCTTATGAGTACCCCGATCTTAGGATCTCCGAGATCAGGCAAAACATTGCTGATTTACGTGGATGCAACACCACAAATAGTTAGTGCTATACTGGTCATTGAACATGAAAACATCCAACGACCGGTTTATTACGTAAGCGGAATCTTACATGGACCAAATGAATGATATCCACAGTACAAAAGTCGCTTTATGGTCTCCTTATGGCTTCAAGAAAACTAAGGCATTACTTTCGTGCCCACAAACTAGTCGCACTAACCGGATATCCCTTGGGTCAAGTCCTTAGAAATAGGGAATCATCAGACTAATAGCAAATGGGCTGGTCGAGCTTGGGGCATTCGACCTCCGTTTTATCTCATGAACAGCAATCAAGTCCCAGGCAATAGTAGAATTCATTGCCGAATGGACAAACCATGAACCCACCCAAATGCTCGAGTACGAACACCACGATGAGTGGACAATGTACTTTGACAGTTCATTGATGCTCAAAGGCTCGGGGGTTGGAGTTGTCTTGATATCCCCTACTGACGAACATATCAAGTACGTCATCTTGTTAAACTTTCCCACTACAAACAATATGGCAGAATACAAAGGTTTACTGGTAGGACTATGAGCAGCTCGTTCGCTCGGGATTCGCAGATTACTAGTGAAAGGCGATTTTCAACTACTAGCGAATCAAGTCGGGAAAGAGTATCAATGCTCAAGTAAAAAGATGTCGTCTTATCTGGTGGAAGTACAGAAACTCAAAAATCACTTCTTTGGTTTCCAGATCCAACACATTCCTAGAAATGAAAACTTTCTAGCAGACCAGTTGGCACGGATGGCCTCCACCAGGTCACCTGTCCCACCCAGAGTTTTTCTCGAGAAGCTCGATTCACCCACGGTAATCGAGCTTTCTGAGGACATAGATGTTCTACTAGAGGTCGTGCAAATCGATCCTAAGAACATGGATACTCCACAGATCGTTGATGGTTGGCGCCATCACGATCACGGTAGAGATTGGATGACGATGATCTACAACTATCTTCAACATGGTATTATTCTTGATGATGATAGAGGCTGATCATATAGCATAAAAAGTCAAATCATACACTCTGATCGAAAGTACCTTGTACAAACGAGGATCTCATGGAGTGTTGATGAGATGCATATCTCAAATGATGGCATTAAGTTGCTATCCAACATTCATGGAGGAGTCTGTGGAGCATATAATTCCTACAGAATGTTGGTTGGTAAAGCCTTCAGCCAAGGATACTACTGGCCAACTATTCTTCATGATGCGAAAGAGATCATGACGAAGTGCATACAATGTTAATTTCATAGTCGACAAGTACATCAACCGACACAAGCTTTGCAAACCATACCTCTTTCTTGACATTTTACAACCTAGAGACTAGACATTCTGGGATCTTTCCCAAGAGCACCTGGGGGCTTCAAATTCCTATTCATCATGATTAACACATTTACCAAATGGATAGAAGCCGATCCGATTGTTAAAACAAAACTAAAGCCGCTAAGAAGTTTCTCACAAAAAACGTGATCACACGATTTAGCATATCCAGTCGTATAATCACAGACAAAGGTACCCAATTCTCTAGCAAAAATTTTCAGGAATTCTACGAGGATCTAGGTATCAAGATACATTTCGCTTCTATTGCTCATCCGCAGAGCAATGGAGCAGTTGAGCGAGCCAATGGAATCATAATGTAAGGAATGAAACGCCGAGTATTCGACCAATTAACAACAGGGTCAGGAGGTTGGGTTCAAGAACTTCCTTCTGTGTTATGGGTCGTTCGAACCACGACCAGTCATGCGATCGATGAAACTCCATTTTTGCTGGTTTATGGTGATGAAGCCATACTTCCTCCAGAACTGCAAATAGGTTCTACTCGAACTGATTGTTTCAATGAGAACGATCAGATTCAATGAAGACTTGACGACGTTAATTTCCTTGAAGAACGACGAAACCAAGCCCGCATACAATCGGCGGTTTACCAACAAGCTATGTGAAGGTGCCATAGTCGTAAGGTACAACCTCGCAGCTTAGCTGTAGGTCATCTGGTTCTACGACAAATTCAGAATTAGGCAAATCACAATAAACTTTCTCACAAATGGGAAGGTCCTTATATTGTGGTCGAAGTTACTCGATCTGGTTCGGTACGACTAACTATGTCCGACGGGCGTGTTTTGTCCAACTCTTGGAATATTGACCAATTACGTAAGTTCTTTGTTTAATTATATTTTTCATTATTTCAATTTATTAATAAAGATGCAATTCCTTTCCTTTCCAACGAATGATGTTGACTATATGTGATACGGGGGATGCCCGATCTTCTCAGTGAGGAACCGTGGATAAATGATATGAAGTAGACGATGTCGCTAGCTGAACACTCACGCCAATGCACGAACCCTCAACTCTTTGGAATACGCCCAAAACACACCAGATAGTTGATCGTCGCGAGACCACGAACGACGATCGCCAAGTCCCCAATTCCCAATGGAACGACGGCTTGACCTTGAATTGCAGAACGAACCAATGGATCGCCTAGTCCTCTCTCAAAGTCCTCGCATGAACTCTGGTTTTGAAAGAACAAGCAATAGCTATGTTTCTATTCTTATGCATAAACTGGTCTTAGGTTACAATGGGGGTCTAACCCTAAATATATAGTGCACCTTCTCCTCCTCATGGCTGGCCAAGAGGCCCTACTCCTACTCTAATTCGGAATTAGAACTCCTACTCCAATTCCGACTCAATCTAAAAGAAAAAGGAAACTCTAATTTTACAATCGTCATCTTGTTTCATTCATATCTTTTGACTCAAGAGAAATTTCGGATTGATCCAGGATCCATAGGATCGGGCTTGAAGTTATCTTTCCAACAAGCCCAAGAACACCCCAATCGGACTCGCTTATGAAAGTTATGACCGCTTTATTCGGATCGTCCTACTGATTCCGAATCCGAATTTGATGCTGATTCCGAATCCGAATTTGATTCTGAGTTGATTCCGAATTTTATTTCGGTTGGGGTTGTGGGAGATCTGAATTAGGCTTGAAAATCTTATCCAAAACTTGAGCTTTAAGTTCTTAGATTTCTTCTCCTTTTGCTCTCCATCACACGGGCTTCTTTCCTCCTTAATCGGCATGGGCTGCTTGACTTTCTCCTTCCCAACCGCTTTGACCTTCTTGTTCTTCGTCACTAGGCTACAAATATGGTTACCCTTCTCCTTGTTCTCCTCTATTGCTTTGGCTCCGTCCTCCCTCTCGGTTCCAAAGACATTACGCTTGTCGAACCTGAGAATGCACAAAGTATTGCTTTTACGTAGTGTCCAATTCTCACAGAAAACATAAAGATTAAGAAACAATTGCACCTGTTGTTTGAGAAGTGTAACTCTTGCTTCATAAACAGCCTCATAAGTAGTCGGGATATCCTCATCATCCTCCTTTCCTTCAAAAAAAGCCGTCCTCGGCTTTTGATAGCCTGAAATATTGTGCTACACAAAGAAAACAACGTATATGCATGGTATATGTATTTATCATCCAAACAACTTCCGTAGCGCATGATGATTTGTCAACATGTACTAAACAAAGAGAACAACGATATACGTGATATATGTATGAATCAATTGTTGTGTCATTCGCGTTGTTTTTCACAAAATAAGTAACACAACCCAAATCAGAGGATGTATTTGATACATACATTGCGGTACTTTCATTCACATCATTCTCCCTCCCATGAGAAAAAGTCATATTCGACTTTTCTAAGCACATGGATAAAATATGAAAGGAACGAGCTAGATCAAGTTATTCAAATTTGGGAGAGAAAATTCTTAGTGCCTTCCATGCTTCGACTACACTACTCTGTTTACTGGTATAGGATAAACAAGTAGGCTTCATGTTGTGTTCTAAACAATAGGCACTTGTATTCAAATCCATCTCAAAGTGACCATGACATTGCTCAATAGATTGTTTGCGCAAAACATGCAATTTAAAATGAGCAAAATTATCACAAGCAATGCACATTCGAAAAACATAGAACTTGTCATCTACACCATAATCTCTAATCAAATTGAACGATATCTCAGAGGTAGAAGGACTAACTAGTGATTTTAAACATGAAACATCAACAAGGTTTTCAATCACACTAGATAGCTCTCTAGGATCATCGAACATGATATAGTATAAAGAATCATTAAGAGATATGCTAGTAGGAACATCCTTATGAGTAATCAATTGCACATTATGTAAATTGAGCGAAGAAATTTTAGAACATAGTATATTCAAGGGAACACTAGTGTTCTCACCTACGCACTTTGCAGATGAATATTCAATTCGACACCATTATTGTTACCTTTAACGCCCTCCTCTATTATTGCAGGTATTGTAGGTATCAAATTATCGTCGTGAAACCACGGGGCAGCAAGCATTCCATCCACAACCGTAGTTATCTCCGCATCTTTTACTTCTAGCGGTGCTGGTAGTTGAATAGTCAACTCATCCTCTTTAATATCAACTTGCACAATGTGAGAAACAACACTAGAAGTAGCGAGTAAATCGTTAATTTCAAAGAAGAACATCACTTTGGCTATCATCTACTTCCTCTTGTCTGCTGGTGTATCTCTCACACTCAATGGAGATGCTCTCAACCTCACATACGGTAGAATCACACAGCTCACTCTCTTTATCATTCTCACTCAATTTGGCTTTGGCTATATGGCTTTTCTCACATGGGTTTGGATACCTTGCATCCACCAAAGATTGTGGGTCAAGAATGGAGCAATCACGAGTAACCACAATCTCTTCACGGCAATGGAGCAATACTACATGAAGCCAGACCAAGGAAAATCCCATGCTCGGTCTCCTTCTCTTGTATCACACAAGTGGACTTCAAATCTTGTCGCAACCCTATCAACTTTTCCACTAGGGAACGCTTGTAGTGGTAAGGTACAAAACGTGCACGCAAATGTCGCTTCATCCGCTCCTGTGTGATAATCGCAATTCATGGCGCCCATACGCATACGAACAAATCGCTCCCACCAATGTGTGGCATAATCAACCAAACTATTGGACGCAAGTAAGAGCTTCCTCTCATTAGAATAGTTGTGCATCCGAAATATCGTATCAATTTCAAGCTCCCAATTAAGGTATTCTTCTACATCTGCACGACCAGAAAATATAGGGATAGGAAATTTGGGCTTAGTGACAAAATTTTACGATGCATATTGGGGCGATTGAACATGGTGCGCAGCTCCAAGAAGTTGTTGTTGATGTCCGTATGTAGTCGCAGAACCTCCTCCCCGAGGTTGTTCAATTTATACCGAACGGCCCCAAGCTCATTGCGCACACCATTATCACGATCAAGAAGTTGCTTTTGTAGCATCCTCGCGCAAGCGAGTGTACTCCATCCATGTAATCGATAGATCCTCCGATGACTCGACATGGCAACAACTCACAAATAGCAAACACGATTATATCCAGTTAGTAAATGAAATAGCTCGCTTCACGCCGCAACTCATCACATGAAAACAAGACAAGCTTACTGCTCCAAAGTGAATTAAGGACCGCAAAACGACACTTGTGGTAGCGAACGACCTCAACCCGTGAATGTATGAGCGTAACCAAGAGCAAAGGTAGTACACTAACGTGTAAGTGTGGAGCTTGGTAAGGTATGTGTATAACCTATGCAAACTGATATTCAAGTTGTTGTAAAGCTAAGTAATAATCCAAGCTAGATTCTTTTGCCTATGTGCTGATCCAATGGGTTTAAGTGAAAAGGATGAACGCACACGCAAAGACAAATGTGACTCAATGCAAACAAAGGAATGAGCTAGCGAGACAGATCTCAATATGAGATCAAGCAAGCTGCTTTGCACAAAGTACTAAGAGAGACGCTAGCCAATTGCAATTGAAAATAGTAGGGCACAAGATTGCTCAAAGAGAAAAAAAAATTACTACACAATCTGAAATAATGATGGGTCAACATCAGAGCAACCAATAAATGCATGATATCGTAGCAATCGCAATCGAAGAATTTTTTTTCTTCCTCTTTTCTTTCGCAAAAATTATGTTTTTGCTCTCGCTTTCTTATACTCTTTTTTTCTCAATGCCGTGGGTTTTGCTATTATGCGGCACGCTTTTTTTTGCTTTTCTCAATGGTCGAAAGTGTTTTGCTACCCTCGTAAGTATAAGCCCAAAAATTCAGCAAGTGTAAACAATGTTCAATAAGCACCCTAATACAATATCAAAAGCTAGTCTCACAAGATGAAAGGATATAAGTGAAGCGGAGTTTGACGCAAAAGTTACGAATCAATTACAAACAAAGGTACCAATTAAACTCGAATTTAACAAAATTGAATCGTGGATCAATTTGAATTTTGGAATTTTTTTGGTTTTTTGAAGGAAACAAGGAACAAGGTACGCAAAGGAAACACTTAGATCAAGACTAAGCAAAAATTTAATGGACTAAAACCTAACAAAACTCACAAGAAATAACAGATTGAAACTAGGGTTTGGAATTTTTGTGTTGCAATTTTCGGTTTAATGGACTATAGGAAAGAAAAACGAAACTAAACTAAGGGTAAAATAGCTCTCACCGAGTAAACCTAGAATCTGATACCATATGATACGGGGGATGCCCGATCTTCTCGGTGAGGAACCATGGATAAATGATATGAAGTAGACCATGTCGCTAGATGAACACTCGCGCCAATGCACGAACCCTCAACTCTTTGGAATACGCCCAAAACACACCGGATAGTTGATCGTCACGAGACCACGAACGACGATCGCCAAGTCCCCAATTCCCAATGGAATGACGGCTTGACCTTGAATTGCAGAACGAACCAATGGATCGCCTAGTCCTCTCTCAAAGTCCTCGCATGAACTCTGGTTTTGAAAAAACAAGCAATAGCTATGTTTCTATTCTTATGTATAAACTGGTCTCAGGTGACAATGGGGGTCTAACCCTCAATATATAGTGCCCCTTCTCCTCCTCATGGCTGGCCAAGAGGCCCTAATCTACTCTAATTCGGAATTAGAACTCCTACTCCAATTCCGACTCAATCTAAAAGAAAAAGGAAACTCTAATTTTACAACCGTCATCTTGTTTCATTCATATCTTTTGACTCAGGAGAAATTTTCAGAGTGATCCAGGATCCGTTGGATCGGGCTTGAAGTTATCTTTCCAACAAGCCCAAGAACACCCCAATCGGACTCCGTTTGTGAAGGTTATGACTGCTTTTACTCCGGATCGATCTCCACGATTCCGAATCCGAATTTGATTCTCGCGGTGTGGCTTGCAGTTGATTCCGAATTTTATTTCGGTTGGGGTTGTGGGAGATCTGAATTAGGCTTGAAAATCTTATCCAAAACTTGAGCTTTAAGTTCTCCTGGACTTCTTCCCTTTGCTCTCCATCACACGGGCTTCTTTCCTCCTTAATCCTTGAGAGATCGATTCTCAAGCATGGGTCGCTTGACTTTCTCCTTCCCAACCGCTTTGACCTTCTTGTTCTTCGTCACTAGGCAACAAATATGGTTACCCTTCTCCTTGTGCTCCTCTATTAGCTTTAGCTAAAGGAGTAAAGTTCGTGTTGAATTTGATTTAAGCGAGAAAGTTTTGAGCCCGCCACTTCTCACTCGCCTCCTTCCGGTCCTACAAGTGGTATCGAGCTGGTTAGCTCTTTTCTCAGATCTTAACCGGTCTTTGGAGCCATGGCGATCGAGCGATATTCAATCAGGCCACATGTTTTTGATGGAGTTGATTTTGCTTATTGGAAGGCTCCGAATGGTGGCCTACATCGAGGCTCAAGGGCACGCGATTTGGCTTAAAGTGAAAATCCTCATGTCGCGGCTACCGATGACAATTTGATCACTCTGCATGTGGAGAACAAATGATAGGCTCGAAATTTCTTGATTCAAGGCCTTAGTCGATCGGAGTTTGAGCGTGTTGCTCATTTGTCGTTCGCTCATGAGATCAAGCGACTCTTTGTGATTATCACGAGGGTCCATCGCGATCAAGGAAGTGAGACAGAACCAATTTAAGAAAGCATACTCCAAAATCGAGCAAAGACCGTGAATCTTTAGATGAGTCGTGGGGAGATTTTCTAAAATTCTTCATGATCTCTACAATGTTGATCTTGTTTTTCTTGAGTCCAAAAGCACGCCAATTTTTGGGTGCTTTGGATGTGAAGGTCCTGGGGATGAAGATCATCGCCATCAATGACAACATCACATGAGCGAGCTTACTATGGATAAGCTTTACTCGAGGTTGAAGACGCATGAGATTGATTTATCTCGCGCCTCCTCACTGATGTGAGCCGATGGCTTTAGTGGTTGACAACTCTAAGGGTAGATATGCTGATTCTTTTAATGTTAGCTCATCTGGATTTTCTTTGTCTGCTTTGCATTCTTTGAGCGATGAGCAACTTGAGAGACTACCCGAGGATGACTTAGCCCTCCTATCCACAAAATTCACGAGAGCCTACAATAATGTGAGGAGTAGGATGAGAGGTGGACCTATCACATGCTTTGAATGTGGTGAGCCAAACCACATTCGCTCAAGATGCCCCAAGCTGAAGGGCAAGGAGGAGAAGGAGTCACAAAGGCATCCTCAAGCGAGGGATGCTAAGTCCAAGAAGACAAACTATCGCAAGTTTGTCAGCCGAGTCCTTGAAGCTCTAGAGGATGTGAGCATGGAAGATGTGGACTCGGAGTCGGAGGACGACAAGAGTGACTCCCGTGGCAAGAAGAAGGCACGTGATTTCACGTGCATGTGCTTTATGGCTAAGAACAACCATGACAGCCTACTCCTCCAACAATGAGGATCCTTTCAGTGATCCCGATGAGGTATGCCCTTCACTTCGATACATGAAAAGGGTTTTAGTGCTTTGTGAATAAAAATTGCATAAGCAAGCTAAAGTGATCAAGAAACAGGATACAATGATTGATAACTTGAACCTAGAAGTGGTTAGGCTCAAATCCATTAATCCTGATGATTTCTGTGATTCATGCTCTAGCTTGCTTAATGAATTGTCAAGCTTGAATAATGTTCATTCCTCTGTTGAAGAACAATTGAAAATGCTCTTTCTCAACTAGAATCTCAAGTCTAGTTCTCGCTTGCATGAATGACATTCCGCTTGATGTGATCGCTTAGAAGCTATTCCATTAAATTGCTCAAACTGTGCTTTGCTAGAATTGAAACTGGATAGCTCTTTAAAAGAATTGCAAAAATTTGATGCTAGTCACACTTGTTCTCATTGTAAGAATAATCGAATTAAAATGCAAGAGATGACTGAAATGGTTGCTTATTCTAGAATTGCCTCTTGTGAAAATTGCCCTAAGCTTACAATTGAGATTGAAGCTTTAAACAAGACTCTTGAAGAGAAAGCTAAAATTGAAAGATCTTGTCTCATCGCCTCCAAAGAAAGTCATTGATTCTTCCTCTTGTATGTTGCATGCCGAAATTGAAACTGCTATTGGTAAGATACAAGAGGCTTTTAGAGTCAAATTTAAGGAGCAGTTGAATATGATTGGAGAGTCCTATTGTGTGTCTTGTGAAGCTCTTAAAGTGGAAGTGGATCTTCTTAAGAGCAAACATGTTGAGGCAATCGATTCTAAAGAGTGCTCCAATTGTGGAGTGTTGGCAAAAGAGAACGATTACCTCAAAATGACTCTTGAGAAGTTTTCCAGTGGGAAAAAGAAACTCAACTTGATTCTAGACCAATCCAAGGTGAGTGTGAAAACAAAGGGCCTAGGTTTTAAGTCCCTAGAGCTTTCCAAGAATCTTCCACCAAAGATTGCTAGAGTTGTGAAAAGTGGTTTGCTGAGCAAGAACCTTCTTTGACTCCAAAGGTTGTTCCTAAAGTCAGAGGTTCCGCTCTAATCTCTTTCTAGCAAGAAAGGTGCTCTGCCTCACCAAAGACGGACCCCTCAAAAGGTCAAGTACAATTGCACCTTCTCGCAAGAAAGAGGGCCACACTGCTGAGTTTTGCTTCCGGAGAGCAAAGATTGAGAGGAAAGAGAGGATGAGCTCTTTGAGATCCATTAGAGGAGTCTTTTCTTCATGATAGTCTCTAGAGCCGGGAGCCTATTCAACTTACTCACATATAGGTCTAGGCGTGCGAGAATCTTGTTGACTCTTTGATGGGTCCAGCAAAGAAGGTGGTTTAGGATATCGTGGAGGATAGACCACGGGTAGCACCTAGACAGGGGAGTATCGGCCTTTGGGTAGATCGCTTTGGAGAGGTCCAGTGGTGCTCATGGGCATTCTTATGATTTTGTGCCTAATCATTTTCCTCACGCTGCTTTTGTCTATTCCTGTGCCTCATCCATCTCAAGATCGACTCCTAGAACGTTTTATCTCAAATCCCAAGATCGAGGCTTGGATGTTTTGAGGGAATTTGCTCTTTTTGTTTTCATTGTATTATAATGCATGTTTATTTCAAATGTCTTGCATTGCATAATAAAAATTGTGGAGCTTTGATTATTATCCTCGTATGGCTTGATTTCATACTCTATACCTTGTCATATCAAGTGATAGTCTCCGCTAGACTTCTTTATGGCTCTTCGTGTTTAGCTTAGCTTTTGCCTTGCTAGCTCTATATCCATGGAGCAAATTGAATCGAATCATGTCTTGTTGGATCTTGTTACTAGTTTTGCTCTAGTGATCCTTCTATGATTCTTGCCATGTCTAATAGGTTGAATTGAGTCTTGAACTTATTTTGAGATGAAAATGAGCTTTTTATCTTCTTAAGTCAAGCAAATGAAAAATGAGATTTTCTCATATGAAATCCGATCTCACCAATCCTTTCTCATGAGACGGCTTGCCATTGCACTAGGCATGAACTCAGGGGAGTTTTGGATGACCTAGACCACTTTTTAAGCTTATCGCTTGAGATGGTCGCATGCAAGGCTTGAGATCTAGCACAAGAAAAAAATCATTTTAGGAAAATGCTCAAAATGCTAAGTGCTTGAGTTTTGCTTCAAAAGAATACTCTTGATGCTCAAAATGCCTCAGTTCTTGTTTTGAGTCTCTTTTGCTTATAGACATGGCTTGACCCATTTTTGGTTGCTTTTAGTGAATCTATGACATTGAGCAACCTTTCATGGTTTTAATTTAATCTCAGATATCGCTATCTTGGTTTTAGCTTATATAAGACATGTTTTGCCATGATTGAACATAGCTTCTACTCCTTATATGGCTTGGTATATGTCTTGTCCTGTCTACATAGATAATGGTCATGGCTCCTTTTGCTAAATTTCAAATAAAGTCATTTCTTCATGCTCGTTCTTCTCTCATGCATCTTGATGAATTCATTGTCAAAGGGGGAGAAGGATTGAAGAAAATGCTGCCTTGGAGCTTTTGGTTCACATAAGGTTTCATACATAAAAGAACACACACACACACAAAAATTTTTCTGTGAACCTTTTGAAAATTTGTGATCATAGTGAGTTGAGTCTCTGGGTTTTATTGCCCTTTCTCGATTTGAATTGCAATTCAAGAAGACTCAAATGATCAAAGGTCAAATAGAACATGTTGTTTTTCATATGGACCTTAGTGAGATTTTTGGCCATCTTCTGATTTTGAATCCTTTGTGCTGCTCAATGCCTTATCTCACTTGCCTTCACTATTTCAAGCTGCCTTGGTCGGTTCCAAAGCTTTTTCTTGCTTATGGACCAAGTTGTGCCTTTATGCTAAAACGGCGATTTTTACTTTTCAATTTGAAAACCACATTTTTTTGGAAATTGCCAATGTGTTCATCAAAGGGGAGATTGTGATATCGTGAGGATATGTGCACGATCTCAGATGATGAGTCAATTGGCAATGGCTTTGTTGGTTTGCAAAATCTCACGCTTTGGTTTGCTTGCCGCCGTGCACACAAAGTGGTCTGGACCGACCGTGAGGGCGGTCGATCGCCTGCGGGACTATTCGGACGGCAGTGGTGTATTTGGTCTACCGCTCGACCTAACTTTGGATTTTGAAGCTAATCCAAAATAGGTTGTGTAGGTGAGTGAGGAGTCTCCGGATGTGGTCCCATCATTTTTGAGCTCCCAATAAAAGTTCTATTGAGTTGAAAATTCCGTAAGGTTTCGGATTTTCAAGCTAGATTTTTGGTTGTTTGGACCGGTCCGACCGCTGCTGTGGGGAGCGGTCCGACCATCCGATATCGGTCGGACCGCCTTGTGGGCGGCCGGACCGCAGCGACTTGGAGGTTAGCCAAGTTCGCATTGATGCATGTTGATTGTGTTTAATGTTTAGTTATCAATGCTTTATTGTTGCATATTGCATTGCGGAACTAACGGGTCAAGTTGTGAAGAACTTGTTCCTGAAACGATTTGTTTGTCTATTGTCAAGGCAGTGGCTTGCGTGTCAACGACGCCAACGGTGAGTGGATCGACTACGCTTGGAGAGCCGAGGTCCGTAACGATCATCATGGAGGTCAGTGAGGTCGTGTGACTCAAGCATGGTGCAGATGGGCAAGATGGATCGAACGGTGGTTCAAAAGTTGATTCGAATTTTATTTCGGTTGGGGTTGTGGGAGATCTGAATTAGGCTTGAAAATCTTATCCAAAACTTGAGCTTTAAGTTCTTGGACTTCTTCCCCTTTTGCTCTCCATCACACGGGCTTCTTTCCTCCTTAATCGGCATGGGCTGCTTGACTTTCTCCTTCCCAACCGCTTTGACCTTCTTGTTCTTCGTCACTAGGCAACAAATATGGTTACCCTTCTCCTTGTGCTCCTCTATTGCTTTGGCTCCGTCCTCCCTCTCGGTTCCAAAGACATTACGCTTGTCGAACCTGAGAATGCACAAAGTATTGCTTTTACGTAGTGTCCAATTCTCACAGAAAACATAAAGATTAAGAAACAATTGCACATGTTGTTTGAGAAGTGTAACTCTTGCTTCATAAACAGCCTCATAAGTAGTCGGGATATCCTCATCAATATGTCTATCTTATCATCTGGTTTTATACTATCGTTGCCTAATTTGTCGAAGAAGAACAAATTCTCTCCGGTATCCTTTCTAAGAATCTCTATTACGCTATGGCTACGACTTACCAGTCAAATGCCATAAGGGTCCTAGTCGTGACCATTCAGACAATGGTTCTCACGCGCGACCTACACTCTTTTCTTAAAGAAATATACGAGTAACCGGAGCATCACATAGCAACCTCATATAGTACTTTATATGCTATGGATTTTGGGGACTACATTTCTTACCTTCAACAATCTGTTCCACTCCGGCTTTGGTTACTGGTCGGGACACGGAAAGCCTCCTAGTCGAAGTCTCTCCTTCTCTGTAACATCCCAAAGATCTGGGTTGTGATTCAAATGTATGAAAATGAGGATAAATTAAAATTTTGATGCATCCTTGTTGTCATTTGAATTCTTTAGAATTTATCTCCTTGAAATGTGGACTTCAAATTCAATTTGGTTTATTGACTCGAAGTGTTGCAATTCAAGGTCTTCTAGCCAAACCTTGTGATCATCCTCTGGAAATATTTTTTTCCTAAATTCTTGATCATCTTGGTAACCTCCTTAAGAAATTTCATAATTTTTAGAAATTATTTGCTATTTCTTAAGGGTGGGTCAAACCTGTTGTCTCCCTGGTCAAACCCCCTGTCCAGCAGCTTGTGAATTTTCTAGCGGGCAATGCACTGCATAAAAAATTCTGGAAAATTTACACAAGGTTGATTTTGAAGTCAGGATCACTCAGTACAAATTGCAGAATTTTTGGATCTGTGGAGCTACCTCTGGAAATTACCAAACCATCTCAGCCTTTTTAAATTCAAAACTGGGATCACTATTCCTCGAGCTCGAACCCGAGTCAGAGTCCGACTCGAGCCTGCTTGGCTCGACCCAACCAACTGACCGCGCCGATTGTGATCCGTCCGATGGAAACTTAACGGTCCAGATCGCGTAACCCTTCGGCTAGGTCCGAAAGCTCCCACGCCGATTGGGAGCCGTCCGATTTGGAGATCAACGGCCTGGATTGAGTGGCCGATCGGATCGGCCGATCGCCCTTTCACTTGAACCGTTCTATCTCGATCCAACGGCCCGCGCCGACCCCCTTTCACTCTGTCTCTCTCTCGCGCGACTGAGTCACTGGCGTTGCGGACCCCACCTGTCGGGTGTGTCTTCCACCTCTCGCTGGCAGGCACTCAGCTCTTGCATGCCACGTGACCGCACCACTCTGTCCCGCGCAGCAGCGACGTGACCGCACCGCCCACGCCAACCAGTCCTGGAGCTTCGCCCGCCCACGTCGCCTCTCTCCCGACCGTTGCTCGGCTTTCACCTGCCATTGTTCTCTCGCAATACTTCACTTTCCCTCTCGGTGACCGGGGGAGAGGAGGCAAGAACTTGGCTCCTTCTCGGGTAGGCTTCGTGCTTCGACCCCCTCCTTCGTCTACGACCTTCACCGTCTCCATTTTTGCTTATGTGAAGCCTTGTCTTACCCTGTAGCCCTTGATCCGCCGTGGAGCTAACTGCTGCTCCAAAGCGTGCACCCGACGCCGCCACCGTGCCAACTCCGTGTCCGGTGAGTCCCGTCTTCGCTCAAGTGCGTCACCGGCCGTGCCTTGGCCTGCTTAATCTTTCCCCTCACTCTATTTTGCCATCGGTTCGCAGGAGCCCGCAAAATCCGAGTTTGAACCATTTCCGGCCGCGGAGCTTCCGTTCTTCCCCATCGCCGGTGTGGTAAGCTCCTTGCCGATTCCTTGCTTGTACACCAACTTTGAGCTTGTACACCGCGCCGCCGTCACCCTCCTCGTCGCTGGCTCAACTCCGACCTCCTACGAGTCTCTCCCTCACTCAGGTAGCCTCCCTGTGCCTTGTTGATGCTGTGGCACCCGCTTCCCTCGACAATACGGAGCTCGCTCGTGTCGTTTGCGTTTAGCCATAGCTCCCCGCCGCCTCTCTCCGGAGCGCCGCCGCCTCGGGCCAGCTCAGCCAACGTGAGTACCACCATTGGGTGCGCAAGTGTATTGTGAACCCATCCATGCCCTTAGCTAGCGCCGCCGTGGACGGGAACGCCGGCGAGAGTCCGGCGAAGCCAGCTCTGTATTGTCGGATTCCGACCGACACTGTAGCATCGTCATTAAGACCAAATCTCATTCATTAACTGCTAATGATTGCTTAGTAGTTAATGGTTGTCTTATTCGGATTCTTGTTGTGACTGACATGTGGGGCCGAGCACAGTAAGCGAGGTGTAAATCCCGATTTTCGCAGTGTATGACACGTGGACCCCACCTGTCAGGCCGAAAATTCTATTCGGTTTCAAAAATGGAAAATGCACTGTTTATGGGACCCACTGGTCAGCGACCGTGGCTAGGATCGGCTGGGTATAAAAAGTCGTTTATGATTTTGTAAAATCCGAAATGCTTTATTTATGAACTGAAAAATGCAATAACTTCAAAATTGCATAAGTAATTCATTTTAGCTCCAAATTTGATGATTCATTTTTTGCTAGATTCCTTCTTGCATGAACTTTATTATAAAAATGATTTGAACCTTGTTACTATTCCAGAAAATACTTTTGGCAAAATTTCTTTAGGTTTAATATTTTTATTACTCTAAAAATTGTTTTAAATTCAAAAATGTATAAGTAATTCTTTGTAACTCCAATTTTAGTAAACTCAATTTTGTCATGTTCCTCTATTACTGTACTTTATTGTAAAATAGGTTTTGTGCATGTTGCTATCTCGGAAAATCTGATTCTACAAATATCTTGTGCACTACTTTCCAGTCTTTGAAAAATCATAGAAAATTCATTTTAGCTCCGAATGAGGTGAATCATTTTTCGTTGGTCATCTCATGTGGTGTTCTGTCTGCCATAAAAATTTCATATGCACCACCTCTCTGAAAAGTTTCACCAAAACTTCTATTTTCAGATGAATTGTAACAGCTAGCAATTTCTTTAGATTTTCTAAAAACCGACTTTCAAACTGCCATAACTTTTGCATGGAATATCCAAATCAATTGATTTTTATTGATAAATTCATCTAAAATCATGCTCTACCTTCTGTGAATTTTTTATGATTTGTGGACGAAATTGTATTTTTGGGACTTTTCGGTATTATTCGTTCTTATTGTACTTTCGATTCTTTCGAATAGGTTCCGACGACTTTATTGATTACACGAGTGATCCTATGCAGTAAGAAAGTTATCTCCAGCAAGGCAAGCAGTTGTTTCCATTTGATCATATTGATCCCATTACTTTCAATGTCTATTATCCTGTTTGCAAAGTGTATGTATGCATGCTCTATTTTGTTGTTAAATTATTGATCGAGTAGTTGATCCTATAGTTGCATAAACTGTAGGTAAATGTTCATCCTCTACCACTGAACCTAGGTTTTATTCGCTGTGGTTTAGAGTTCGATGGATGGGCTCTAATCACTTTGCTTAGTTTGCGAGTTGATGTTGCTTAGAAATGCTTAGAACGGTAGAATAGGGATCATCGCTTCGGCGATGTTCATTTTATCATCACTATAATTATTTGACTATGGATACTCATGTATGTAATTGTATTTGGAAAACTAAAACTGAAAGTGAATTATTTTAGACTTAGGCACATTGGTTTGATGGTGTGCTTATTGGGTGTGTGAATGGTGCCCGAGTCAACAAGGATCGAACATCTTGGACACTGACCCAAGCGTTTTTGCGTGCTAACCATATGAGAGGGATATGGGACCTCTCTTGACTAAGTACTTTGGGAGGTATTAACTATTGAGTCGCTGGTGGTATGGAAAAGAGAATGTTTGTTTTGGGTTGAGAGGGATGGGTTCCTTTCTAGGTTCGCCATACCCAGGAGCACCCGTAGTTGCTTCGGCTGGGCTGGTGCATCCGACTCAACGTGTGGGTCCTTAGTGGGAGTCCGTAATGGCGGTTCACTAAGGGTTAACCCCCATACGTGCGACTCGTAATTAGTACAATCCATTGGAAAGCGTCTCGTAGGACTTACCCTTGCCGGCATACCTAAGGAAGTATGCTCTATTGCATGGCAAAATGGCAGTCTGGCGCGTTGGTACATTGGTATACCCCTACAGGGTATAATCTATTCGAATAGCCAAGTCCTTGGTTGTAACACCCCAGCCCAACACTGAGCCCAGAATGCCACCACACTACTCTTTACACTAATAATTATCGACACACTATAAAATTTCAGCAAGACAACAATGATAATCATATCCATGGACCACAACAGAGCAATGCATGATTATAGATCAAACGATAATAAATAATCAATTGGAATAAAACCAGGTAAGTAATCCAAAGCAGCATCAACCAATGAATCCAAATTAAATAAGCAAATAGTCTAGTCCAAATGATATCCTAACATTATTCAATAACTAACATGTCCAAGTGTAAACCAATATTGAGAGAAAAGATTATCATGGCGAATGATCATGTGATGTCCATGTGCTCTACTCGCTCTCAATTACGGCATCCTCGGAGATCACCTAAAGACAACAATAGAGCAAGGGTGAGTCCACGACTCAGCAAACACATCCATAAACAACGAACAATCATAAATCAACAGCATTCAATAACTTCATTATCATCACAGGTACTTCCATTAATATTCTCATGCATTAATCTCAAATATCAATGCAACTCTAATCTATATGTCCACATGCACTTCTTTCACAGATACGGTATAGCGTGAGTGAATGCTCATGACAACATTCACTCTCAAGCCCGTTCCTCCAAAAGGATCGGGACCTCCTCCACTCCGTGGAGTTGTGATCATCATGATCACCTTCTCAAATGCAATGATGCTTATGTATACAAAATATGCAAAACTCCAACATAAACATCATATCCAACTTTTCATCATGCTTGTCAACAAAGATATAATCATACCAATTCATTGTTTGCAATTAAACCAAATAAAAGCACAACAATAATGGTAATAAAAGATAAAGAAAATGATGATCGATCATTGATCGTTGTCTACCATGCACTTGCCTTTACTAGCAGCGACGCACGATTTGGCTAGAAGACGGCAACAAACACGACGCCTCTCCTACATTAAATACACCAATTCTCAATACAAACTACAGCAACAAGAATCACAATCAATATACATCGCTCCTACACGTCCCCAAATATATCACATTACGCCGGTACCGAAAAGTTACCCATAGCTGTCCGGTTACTAGAAAGAGCGTAACTTTTGACTCGAAAGTCCAATCACAGCAAACCACCCCATTCTGGATTCTTCATAAAATTATCCACATTTTCTTAGATTACGAAGACTTCTAATTAAATCATCTAACCCTCCGTATTTAGCCCCGAAAGTCGGTCTGTCCGCTTCGGAACAGCAGCCTTACTAAATTCATAACTTTTGTTTTATCCAACCAAAATGCGCGTTCTCAGATCCTACAGAACCATTGGATAATTATCTACAACTTTCATGTAGATCAAAAACTCTAATTAAGTTATTTACTATTTTTAATCTACCGTCTACCAAAACAGCGCCGAAAGACGACAACCGTAAAAACAGCGGTCTTCCGAAAATCATAACTCGAATTATACTAATCCGATTGACCTGATAAAATATGCTATAGAAAGATATCGAAATTATCTACAATTAATTAGTAGATGAGATTTCCAAATTCCGCCACTAAGGTATCCGAATAAATCGTTCAACAGAACAGCCTATTCTCTTCTACCACTGTTGAAGTTTTCACGTAGCCATACAAAATACAGGACTCAATTAACTAGTAGCTAGCAATTGCATGCAGGTTCCATTAGATCGATTCCTAGCAGTGCACTAAAATTTAATCAAACACTAATCGCAACCCTCTTAATTAATTGCTAACATTAGTATTATATAATTGATAACTCATCTACCGATTAAACCTACAGGCTTGCACGAAACGAAGCATTCACGAGCCAACTAATTACAGCAGGGAAAAGAAACACGCAAACCTCCAAGAAACGACGTCGACGCACACGCGGCAGCAGTCGCAACCAAGAAAGCAACAGAGCGGCTTCGGTCGGTTGGCAAAAAGCGAAGAGGTAAGCAGAAGTCTGGCCGGCTAGCCGGCCGGCTTGCCAGTCACGCTTCGGCGCAATTTCGGCTTAGCGATGATGATCACTTGGCTTTGGCGCCGTTTCCACGCGCGGCAGAGAAGAAAGTCAGCAGCAGTTCAGATCGGTTATAAATGCAGATGAATCACGATCGCGAAACAGCAATGGCGGCAAGACACCGACTCCGCGATCCACGCGGCCAAGAAGTAGCTCAAATTTCGCGAGCAACGGCAAGGTCACGAGGACAGGCAGCGACCTCGGCGAAAGCAAGCGGCGAGGCGGCAGACATGCGGTCAGAGGGAAGGTGGCGGCGCAACAATGCAGCAGACAAAAAAACTGCCTGGCGACGGATAGAAAAAAAGAAAGGAGCTAGGGTTCTGGAGACCCCAAATCCTATTTATATAGCCCATAAAATTCCGAAAATTCTATTTTCTACGTATACTAAATTCTTTAATTACGCACAAGCCCTAAATTCTTTAACTAATTAATTTAATTACACTCCGACCCTTACGACGTTTTTATTAATATTATTATTATTTTCAGGGTATTACATTGGTTATGGACATGCTTGGTTAGGTCTCTACAAGAGTTAGACTCAACAGTTTTTGATAAAACTTGATTTCGGGTGGTACGAATGGGTAATTCGTGCTATTTTGTGGTGGCTGTTGGGAAGTCACCTCTAGATTGTTATTTATGTTTATTATTGTTGTCTCGTTGTTTATTTAATCAATTAAAAAAACCAATTTGTCAACTTGCTTTCAATCTATTACTTATTGCAAATGAAATGTTGCTTTATGCGTCAAATGAACCATATAACCTCCTCCTTTGTTTTAGCTTGCATGTAGCTATGTATAGGCTTGTTACTCGTAAGTCTTGCGAGTACTTTTTGTACTCAGTTGCTTTGCTTAATTGTTGCAGAGGAGGTTGACCCCCAAGGGGTTAACTATTGTGAGACCGACTTCGACTTTTCTCTCGACGACTAGCTTGGGCGTTCCCAGTCGGTTGCCTTGTGGGTAATGGCAAACCGTTTGGCTTTTGTTTATCGCCATCTTATGGCTTATGTTTCCGCTGCTATTTTGGTTATCTTCTATCATTTGGCCGGTCGGCCCTACTTTTGTAATATGGACTTGTATGCCCTTATGTTGTACGCTTTGTAGACTGATTAATGAATGACTTGTATGGTTTGGATGCTTTATTTTTGTATGGGGTATGTGTACTGCAATTTTGGGAAGTACATGTACGCCGAGAATCGAGATATTTGATTCGTAATGCTAGGACCATCCGGGTGGTTAAGTATTACAAGTTAAATACCCCGGGTTCTCACATTCTCCTCATGTGGTCCTGCCCACTGGAAGGAGCTTCCGAGCGACGGTCCATTTCTTACGATCCTCGCTGTCAGTCGGAACCTGAGCAAGAACACGTTTCGTGATGTACTTTTTATGTCTTCAGTTTTTAACAACCCTTACAACCAATTTTGGATATGATATATAAACAAGTTCACTTCTCGTTTTTTGCATACATATTTGCATTCTTTTCTTATCAATCAATATAAGTATTTTCCATCTTCCATCCACATAAGGTACTACACATTATTTCAATTATGGAAATGACCTAAGACTAGCCAAAATCACACGCTGGTTCCGACCACATTGATTTCCTAGTGATACTTATATCGTTTTTATAACATAATCAACATATATTTTGTACTGTGGTCGTAGCTATTGCTCACATTCTTGGTCTACTACTTTTTTAGTAAAGTTCTTCTACTAACACAAGCAGTCGGGGGTTAAGGAAATATATGAGTATTTGGCAAATTTAGGATGACAAAAAGAAGACTACATTGATGATAAAACGTAAGTTTTATTTACAACTGTCAAAATATTACATTCTTTTACTCCTCAGAGCTGTTAGACTGATCGTTGCGTGGAGACTCGATCTCCATTTCCTCTACAACCTTATGTCCGAGAGGCGGCATTTCCTCGAACACTCTGGTTGCTTCTACTTTCAAGCAGTTGAAGTATTTCTCAACAGCTTGAAGATTTATGGAAGAGTCGGAGACTTTTAGTTTTGCCAAAGCAAAACTAACTCCATTCTTGACACATTAAACAAGATTTGCGCATGGTTCTCCTAAGTTGTTTTGACGATCAGTTACCTTGGCAGTTCTTCTCAAAAGTCTCAAGAACTACCTTGTGTCTGGTCGTTAAGTATTTGATCGACCGATCCTTGTTCTGACAATCTTCTTGAAGCTTGGCAATTATGGCTTCTTTAGCCATAACTTCTTTCTTAAACTTCACCGAATCTATCAAACATGATAAAGAAGAGAATCAGTTTAAAAAAAGTTAAAAAAGGAGAGAAGAAGATACTGAAAGGGTGCTTACTTTCTAATTCGGAGTTCCTTTTCTCCAAAAGCTTTATTCGCTGGGTCAGTCCTCCGACCACAGCGAAATTCTCCACAAAATGCTACAAAATAGCAAACTGTAAGGGAGAGGCTATAAAAAGTGGTCGTAGAAGATTACCTCAGTTGCTATGTCATTATATTCAGCGAAAATTGAATCGGCACTCGTCTTTGCTTGATGGTCCAAAATTCTTCCCCGTGCTTTATTAAGCTCTTCGTCTTTGAAGATCCGGAAGTGATGAGGAAAAGAGACGTTACGAGAAGAACTCTTAGCAGGGGTTGGAACCTGTTGAGACTCCTCAAGAACCATCACATCCACAGGTGGGGTTGGAACCACCTCTGCGGGTGTGGTTGGAACCACTCCAGCAGGTGTGTTCATAGCCACTACGGGTTCCTGAGCTAGTGCTTTCACCTGTTCGGGGGCTTACTCGGCCTCTTCAAGAGTTTTCTCCTGAAGGGTGCTCTTGTCATCATCAACCGAAATACCAGAAGATCTACAAATGACAAGAAGAAAAAGAGGTTCAAGACTCAAAAAGACACCAAAGGTAATTACTTACATAAGTCTTTATTTTATGTACATACCTGGTCGTTTTCTTGGTCTTAATCATGAAGCACGCCGGCACAAAATCCGTCGTGCTTGCCTTCCTCTTCTTTTCAACCAACTTCACCAGTTCTGGTCCAGTGGGGTTGGATAGATCCGCTACGTCCTCCAACCGAAGGTCAGAAGAAATATTCTCGACCAATTGGTCAAGAACAAGATCCCTGATCATGGGGTCGGAGGGTGTGGTCTTGTCAGTCTCCAGAACAGTTGCTACAGTAGCAACCAGCAGGTCCTCAATGACCACATTGGAGTCCACGACAACTGCCTGAATTAACAATCAAAATCAGTTAGGTGATGAAAATCCTTCATCTAGAATAGGCATTTCTATTCGGTTACCTAACTCTATAAGACCACCATCTTGAATGGTCGTAGGAGTGCTCGGAGCACCAATCGGCTCACATCTTTCAGTGGCCTCATTGATCCTGAGTCCGATTGACTACACATTAAAGAGGGTTTATGGTAAAGCTGATCGAAAAACATATAAAGAAGAAAAGTGGTTGATATTTTTACCCTAAGTCTCTCAGTCCTCTCTTCTGTGGAAATAATCGCTAAGATCCGAGGAAAATTAGCCTTTTTGTAAGGCTCTCCCGCGTAGATCATTTTGATCCTACTTCTGATCTCATCAAGAGACAAAGCTATAAGGATAAACAAGAGACTTTAGGATCACAAAAATAATTGACCAATGTAGGCAAACTGGTCGAAATTCTTCAGAACTTACCCTCCTTGGAGTCTTTGGTCACATCATCACGACCAATATACCAGAGCCCGATCGCTCTCGCTCTCACTCTGTATCAAGAGGTTGCCTAACCCTAAGCTTGACTGTCAACCAAAGACCCCACCACTGGACTAAACGAATAGAGTTTGGATCTATCTACTTTGGTCTAAAGTACACCCTTCATTCCAAATATCCCTGGATATACTTCGCTTCGTCTGAAGTATTTCCTTGATTAACTTCCTTTGAATGTACATCATCTCCAGTACTTCCTTCATCAACTCCACCAAGTAGGATTAGATTCATATGGAGTACTTCATTCTTGCAAGATGTTAGATATGTTTGCTTTCATTTGAAGTGTTTTCATTTGGTTTGAATGTCTTTAGATTTATTGGATTTCATTTGGTTGCTTTCAGACGTTCTTGGGTTCGATCGTATTCTGCGTAGTTAGAATCTGAAGCTATGACTGAGCAACAGTCCGAGGTAGAACAATAACAAGAGCAAGAATATCATAACATTGAGCAAGACGATTATCAGAACATTGAGCAAGGCGAGTCAACACTTTGATCATTTTGCTCCTAAGTTTTAATGCAATTTATATTGTTTCCAATTATGAAAGTGCATTGCTATGTTTTATACGTGTATGTTGCTTTAGCTTATAGTTAACACCTTAACTAATACTAAGTACAAACTTCCAATCCTTGAACTTGGACATTATTCTTTATCACCCTAGATTAATGGAATACCTGATAGCTACTAAATACATACTTAAGAGTCATACTTAGCTTTGTGTAGTGACATCGACATGTGGGCAATGAATTGCCCCAACATCATTAAACATTTGAAAAAGGTATTGGGCAGTCGAGGTTGGGGCCTGGTTGATATGTTGGACTAGAAAAGTATTTCTAAAACAAAAGTGAAAAGCCAAAAATAGATTTAGACTCGGGTGGCTGGAAAGAGTGGCTGGTGCTGGGGAGCATGATAGAGGGGGTATGTGGATGCACCACCCGAGTCAGTAAAGCATCGAGTTCTTATAACGACCTTATCGTGTAAAAATAGTGCAACCATAAGTCTATAATGGGTACGACCTGGCTGACTAATTTGTTCGCCTCGGCATGGCTTCACCATTGGTAGGTGTGTGGGTAGGTAGATGGTAATGAAGCCACTAGAACTACATCGCGCAAATGGGAGACCTCCCTAGGGCGAGGCCCAAGGAGGTAATACCTAGCGTTGTGGGGTTGCGTTGAGGTGGGGCATTGTAAAGGCCTTGTGACAATCATCTTAGTCACACACCTATAGAAGTGTGTCATGACAGTCATTATAAGTTGATTGTCTCTTGTGGGTAAATTGTGCGAACTCTGCAGAGTCTAAAAACTAACTAGATTGTCGTGCTCATGGTCATGGGTGGTGCCAGAAACTTACTTGAATTAGCTTTCATTTTTATAAAATGATTTGTGGGTGGAATGAAAAGATGGGTTAAAGCCTATAGATTCGAGATTATCTGGTTGAGAACCAGTGAAAAGTACGGGATGTGGCCTAAGAATAAAACATGAGCATTGGGTGGATGGAGCCACTCGATGGTATAGGAGGTCAGAACCTCCACAAGTACTTTACAATAAAAATCAGTTTATCAAAACTTGTCTTAGTTCAAAATACTAAGTCTCGGGAATTGCTTTCTAACTATTCTAATTCAAACTTAGCTTTGTGCAAAATAAAAGAACCATGAACCTCCCTTTGATTAGCCTTGCATATATAATAATTGCATTATCTGTGTTGTCTCACGAGTACAGTTGTGTACTCATGCTCACTCAATATATTCTTTTAGTCAGCAAGCATAAAAGAAGAAGGTTATGTGGGCACTTATGAGCATTCATCAATACTAAAAAACAAGAAGGCCAAGAACTAGATCGCAGGGCCCAGTCGATTGCCTATGGGTATATCATGAGGGTTTCACGTGGTGTACTTTTATTCTGCTTCCACTGGTGATTCTTTAAAGGTAGTTGTCCTAGTCGGCTATTCTGAAAGACAAATGCCATAAGGTATATTTACGCTTTGTTTATTATTATGCAATAGCTTTACATTTTCGTGAGATGTGTTTGATATCCAATGATATAACTGTGGGAATTAGATACTGATCTAGGGACTAGTGTTGTAGACACAGAAGATTTCAAATCTCAAATTTGGGGTCTAACACGTGCGGCCGTGAGGAAGGCGAAGGGGCAGGCGGCGGTAGTGACAGTGGCTAGTGGCGCGCGGCAGGACAGTAGGGGGAGAAAAGGGGATGCCCAAGAGGGTCTCACTAGCACGGTGGACCATGCTTGGCATGGCACGACCCGGGGGAATCTACCCATTGGGCGTTTTCTCACCGTTTTTGACCATTTGAGGCCTTAAAATAGCAAAAAATTCAAAAAAAATCCTTTTAAAAATCTATAAATAGACACCATACCCCCTCATTCATTACCCATCCATTCCTTAATTTCTCTTTGAAAATTTGTTGTGCAAATTCAAATTCATTGTGAGATCATTTATCAAAATTCAAAAAAAATATGATTTTTTTGAAAAAATGAATTTCCAGCAGCAAGTCAGCAAAAGTAGTACAATACTATTTTTTACATAATTTTATTGTTATTATTTGTTATGCTAAGATGAAAGTAACAATAATGTTAGTTTCGATTTTGCAGCTTTCGTTATGGAAAATTACAATAACTTTGCTCTTGGTTATTATGGACTTTCACTAGAAAAAGTTGCATCCATGGAGGTTGCGGCTGTCTCAAACCAACCACAGTTGTTAGCGGAAGGGTAAGGCGGAGTTCCGTCATCAGGCTCCACGGCAGCATCTTCGTCGGTGACCACCGGAGCAAAGAAGTCGAGGCCATCTACATTGGGAGTGTGGAAGAATTTCGACAGGATAACCAAGCTAGAGGCACAGGGAAATCAGGTACCACATGCTGTTTACAAAATTTGTTGTGGAGAATTATCTGCAAAGTCTATAGGAGGGACAGGGCACTTGCAAAGACATGCTACAAGATGTAGGGCTAACTAAGGATTGTTGATGAGGTAGACGCATATGCAGTACAACCCCGATGGTACGATATATAGCTGGGACTATGATCGTGAGGTTGCCTGTCAATCTCTATGTCGTTTAATTGCTTTCGAGGATTTACCGTTACGCTTTGGGGAGTCTAATGTTTTCCAAACTTATATTAGAACTACGCAAAATCCTAAATTCTCTTTCGTTTCTAGACAGACGACAACTAGGGATATAGTAAAATGCTACAATGAACGCCGTGATAAATTAAAGGATAAATATGTTACGTGCACATTTTCGGTGGTCCTGACCTCGGACATATAGAGTGGCCGCGCTAGGGAGGATGATTTTAGTGTAGTTCCTCATTATGTTAATGGTAACTGGGTAATAGAGAAAAGAATTATAAGTTTCAAATTAATTGATGTAGCACATACAGTTGAGAATATTGCGAACTGTATTATCAAAGTTGTGGAAGACTTTAGTCTTACAAATAAATTATTCTCAATTACTCTAGACAATATCACTGTGAACTCTAAGGCCATGGATATTCTTACTTCATTCTTCAGTACATACGCCAATTCCTTCTTACTACATCAGCGATGCACTTGTACTACTAGAAAACCCCCATGTTCCCTATAGTTTAATTGTTTCCTAGTGGTGGAAATCTAAGCCACGAGAAAGAACATATCCTTATGGTGAGATCAAAGAAACGTGGGAAAGCATATGTTCCCTATAGTTTAATGCAATTTGTAGGGAAATTCGGAGGGGAGGGCCTGCCAAGTTCATAGTGCGTCTGCCAGCATGGAGTAGGTGTTGAGGTGGATACAACACACAAAGTTCCCTACAGTAAAACTGAGAAACTGTAGGGACATAAATTTCATTTGCCTCCCAAAAAAATGGCACCCTGCTGAATTTTTCCTCGTTCCCCTCCGCCCAAACTCGACCTCCACACAAAATTTTCTAAGTCCTTGCTACTGCTCCGCCCAAACTCAACCATCGCCCAAAAATCTCGCCGCCTTCTCTAGTGATATTTTTCCTTCTGTCGCCGCCAGTCTCCTCCTTTCTCCCCACCACTCTCCTCCTTGAAACCTCTACCCCCAAATCCTCCTCCCTACCCCCCCCCCCTCGTCTCTAGCCTAAATCCTCCTCTACATCCC
Source organism: Hsuehochloa calcarea (assembly GCA_036346395.1). Taxonomy (NCBI): domain Eukaryota; kingdom Viridiplantae; phylum Streptophyta; class Magnoliopsida; order Poales; family Poaceae; genus Hsuehochloa; species Hsuehochloa calcarea. Next base: position 54,196,480 of record CM070609.1, on the reverse strand, counting down.
CAAATCCCCTCCTCTCTACCCCCAAATCCCCTCCTCCATCCCCAGAGAAGGTGCAGCCCTCCTCTACACCCCCAAATCTCCTCATCTCTACCCATAAATCCTCATCTCCATCCCCAAAGAAGGTGCAGCCCTCCTCCTCCCATGGACACCTGGTAACAGCCCTAGAAGCTGCCATTACCAGGAAACCCTAGCAGCTGCCCTCCTCCTCCCATGGACGCCTGGTAACTACCCTAGAAGCCGCCATCACCAGGAAGTACACACCCTACTCCTATTTGGTGACAGATATGGAAACATTCTTCATAACTCTAGTTTTGTTACTGAGTATGAATTCAAGTTCTTGGATCTGCATATCTCTGCCATTGTATTTGTGTCGAGATTTGGTTATCATGTATTGCAGACATGGCCTCTATTTGGTGATGTATTCGGCAAGGCCGCCGGGTGAGTAAAAGAACCAAATGACACTGCCGAAGTCAGAGCTGTGTGCGTGTGGGAAAGGTTAATTTCGAGAAGTGTCCGGTTAAGCGACGGATACCCAAATTCTAGTAGCTGCTCCAAGAGAAGAGAAGAGAGGATGCCCAAATCCTACACCTGCCTCCAAGTGTTTTGGTATGTTTTTTATGTACTGGTGTGGGGAGGGAAATGGAAAGTAGGGTAAATGGTGGGAAGGGTGCTGTGAAAGATTAATTTTCTTCTTTGCTTCTCTCATGTTCCCTACTTCCCACTAGAACCATAGCCCTTGCCGATCCTGCCAAAGATTTGGGGTGATCTAAAGGTGATCAAAGTCTCATAGGTTACCAAGGACAGAACCTCTATGTACACCAATAGCATCTGCAAGTAAGTTTGCATGTCATGCATTTTTTTAAGTTTGCATCATCATATTTTATTTGTATTGTGGTTGGGCTTCTATGAAATAGCTAAACAAGCATTCTTTCGTATTGTAGTTTGTCTTTTCTTAATAGGAGTAAATAAATTTGTTTACTTCAAATTGTTATCAGAATAATGGTATGCACATCCAGTTTGTTGCACATATAGCTAAAATAATTTGATAATCTGTCTTGGTCATGGCACATGTTGATAAAATATTTTTTTATTTCCGTTTGTTGCTACAACATTAAACATGTCAGTAGAAGATAGTAGATGGATGCATAATGGATGGAATGATAATGGCTATTATTCCCAAGAGTGGGTGCGCAACACAAATGCTTTCTTGGATTGTGCTTTTGATAGAGTTTGTAATGCTGAAAAATTTGTAGTAGTATGTCCTTGTTCAATTTGTCGCAATAGAATTAGAGAAAATGAACCACTACTTGAAGAAGATAGTGAAAATGACACGAGTCATGTCCTGAAATCAACAACGAGCACTACCAGGAAGATATTGAGGATTTATAAGCCTATATATATACTACTGGTACAGTTCTGGCAGAGAGAACTCGGCTACAAGTGAGAACAGGGCTGCTGATCCAAATGGAGTGGAGTTAGCAGAAGAGATTCACTTGCGAGGTTGTTCACAACTTCCACCAGTTATTCCTAATGAGGAAGATCGTCCATTGATTCACCCCCAAGGGAAAACGTGAGTTCGTAAATATCTTGTGGTCATCCCTCAACATGACACTCTTGTTATGTGTTTAAATTGCATATTATTATTTTGGTTCTGAAGGCACTGGCGTGAAAATACCAAGACAAGGGAAAGAAAGGAGGCCAGCAAGTGTCTTAACATGTCTCCTGAAAACCTACCATCCTGGTATAGTTCAAGGTAGAGGCAAGTCAGTGGTGGCGACAACATGGAAGTATTACATAGTAGATCGAGACACATCTGGGCGATCAAAAGCCACTGGCGTTGAAGAAGGTTTTTGGGTAATATAAAATATGTTGTTTTATTTGCTTCTGCAACTATTAATAGCTTCTACTTTCCTCCCAAATGATATCAAGTTGCACTGAATTTGGTACTTTACCTTTCTCTAGCTAAGGTTTAGATATGAACCCGAGCATGAATATGCTACAAGACGACAAGTTGGTGAGTGCTGCAACCAACTCCTGCGAGGCCTTAAGTACTGATACGGGGGATGCCCGATCTTCTCAGTGAGAAACTGTGGATAGTTGATGTGAAGTAGATGATGTCGCTAGCTGAACACTCGCACCCATGCATGAACCTTCAACTCTTTGAAATTTGCCCAAAACACACCGGATAATTGTTCATCGCGAGACCACAAACGATGAACGCCAAGTCCCCAATTCCCAATGGAACGATGTCTTGACCTTGAATTGCAGAACGAATCAATGGATCACCTAGTCCTCTCTCAAAGTCCTCGCATGAACTCTGGTTTTGAAAGAACAAGCAATAGCTATGTTTCTATTCTTATGCATAAACTGGTCTAAGCCAAAAGGAACGAAATACATGAGTATATATGACCCTAGGGCCGGCCACAAGGTGTGTAAACCGACTCCAACTCAACCCTACACGTATTGGACTCAAAAACACACAAAACGAAAACCTAAATTGACTGCTGTTGGATTGCTTCAGTGGCAGTCATTGTGGCACGACAGTGGGGTTTCCGAGGCTAGGGCCTTACCCATTGTGTGAGCCTTGGAATAAACTTTCCAACAAGCCCAAGATCACCCCAATTGGACTCCGTATGTAAAAGTTATGGCCTTTTTATTACAGCCCTACTAGGCTGTCCCGAACCGAATCCGAATTGAATTCTGAGTTGATTCCGAGTTTGAATTTGGTTGGGCTTGTGGAAGTTCTGAATTTGACTTGGATTCTTGGGCTTCTCTCCTCTTGCTTGTCCCCCATGAGCTTATCCTCCATTGCTTTGGCTCCGGCCTCCCTCTCCTCCCAGTCGGTTCCAAAAGCTTCACAATGTTCAAACCTGAGAATGCACAAAATATTTGTGTGAGGTAGTACCAAATTCTCATCAATGATAATAGAAGATTCATTAAGAAACAAATGCACATGTTGATTTAGAACTTTAGCTCTAGCTCTAGTCATGGGACCAACATACACTTCAACACTTGTATTACTTGTATCCTCACTTATGGCTTGTAGATCAGCATGTGTATCACCACCAATAGGAGAAAATGTATAAGTGTTAGGGATATCCTCATCAAGTACTATGCTCGAATTCAGGCCATTTTCGGACTGTCGAAGGAGTACAAATTTGTGACAAGGTGGCTAGGCTATGATATTTGTCAAAGGCTGAATACACAACAACCTAGCTGGTGTGATGACATAACTTGGAATGCTATGACTGATGAATGGTGTCATCCAGATTGGAAGAAAAAAATCTGAGACGAATCGAGCTAATCGCTACAACAGTAGATACAAACCTCACAAAGGAGGGTCCAACTCTATTGCTACGATATGCCAAAACCTGGTGACTTATTAAACTTTTGTTCATTATGTAATGGACTCCTTGTGCATGCATTTAAATTGATATCCTTTTTTATGTAGTCTGAAAAAGAAGGGCGAGAAGTATCGCCGATTGAGGTATGGGTGTATACACATAGAGGTTCAAATCCTCAAGATCCTAATTCGCTAAACACTGAAGAAGCCGTTGCATGCCTGGTAATTTTCTGTTATTTCTTAGTTTTTGTCCTTATGTTGCAATATTTGTTACACATCTTGACTTATTGGACAGGAGCGGTATAAAAAGAAGGCTATGGAGTTAAATAGACCGGAATTTGATTGGTTGCAGTCTCTAGTGGATTCAAGAGCTCTTTATGCCTGCTCTTGTGGTAGACCACATGGTAAATGGGCTATATTCAATGGGATGGTTGATGATAGAAAGGCCATGGCCGAGGTGAAGAGCAGCTGTGCATCCTCAGCAGTTGCAAAGCATCAACGTCAAGAACGAGAGGAACGCGAGAGAAGAAGGCAATCTAAGGATGGTCGTGTAGCAAAGGAATATGCACAGCAAGTGTTAGAGTGGAGTAGAAGTGTGCATAACTACAATAGCAACATGCAGTGATTTATGGAGATGCAAACTACTATATAGCATTTTTTCTTTGGATAATAGTCATTGAGCTATCTTTAACTTTGAGCATTATATAATTTAATTATAGAATGTGGCTTAGCATACTAGAATGCCTTCTACTGCAATTCCACTACCTTCGCTGCCACCACCGCCGCCTCCTACATATGGAATTTCTGCCTCTCCAAACACATCTCAAAATGTATGTATGATGATCTGTTGTGCCCATGTCCGTCTTAACATTGTCTCATAAATCTTATAGTTTTTATTGTTTTAAGACTAAAACCTTGTCCACTAATCAAAGAACTAGTTCTATTTATTCCCATGTGCCTGACATCAACTAAAATAATACTAGTATTGTCCACAAATAAAAAACTTAGGAATTTGTAACAGCAGCTTACTGTACTATAATCACTATTCAGCAACTTGTTCCATTAATTCCCATATGCACCTACTAAAATAATACTAGTATATGGTAAGGGTGATGAGAGAGCTTGTTTCGGTGGGCTTGGGATCAGAGTCAGTTTTGGGTAGCCCTTGTGGATTTCTTCCAACACTTGGTTGTTGGGCTTGGTAGCTTCTGATGGTAGCCTGCCTGACTCGACCATGACTTGTTCGTCATGCAATGCATGCATCCATTGAATTCAATAGCCATTTTCAATACTGGAACTGAAATGGGTAAAGCACAAGAAAAGGATAATGTTTGTCTAGTTGCTTGCATTTCCATCTTTATCATGGAGCAGCACTCTAACACAGTTTGTCACGAATTCTGCAGGTCGTAAAAAATATATGCTATATTGCTATTACTGATGACACTAGAGTTAGACATGCCTGATCTTTTTGCCTCATACTAGCAGCTTATATACATATTTCTGTTTTTTTGTATTCTATATTCAAATTGTTGTCTTGTATAGGCTTGTAACATTGGCTCAGCTGCCGGAGGAGACAATGCAGATGATACATTGAGCAGAATTGCTCAAGGAATGTTCAGAGGCTATGTAAACGCATCTGGTAGTGCTGTCGGGAACTATTCCAGTGATTTGGATGGTAGTCTTACTCCATTTTGATGTCAGCCACATTATAAGAGATTATGGAAATAGTTCAACCATATGGATGTATGAACCTTGATGCAAGTGGTGAATATACCTCCTTTTGTTGTTGGATAACCTTTATGTTACATTTCCATGTTAGCATGCTACAAACCTTTCAGGAGGAATAACTATATTTGTACTGAAATTGGTATTTGTGACAATATATGATCAATATATTTATGATCTATGGTGTGGTGTTTTGATTAATATTGTTTGTGTGGCGATATTTTGAGTGGTATTATTCATGTGGTAAAATATTTAAATGCTACTAAAAAAATTGTTTAATGGTTCTATAAAAATAATAAAATCCGATAGGAAATCATTTTGATATGGTGCTGTTAAAAAAATCACATATAAAAGTTCCCTACAGTAAGGTGAAATCCAAAACGTGGGGAAACAATTTTTACACGTCGGACACCATGCCATGTGAGCAATTTTCCCTACTGTCTCAAACCCACGGAACCAATATTTTCCTACAGTATTTTAATGAAAACCGCAGGGCACTTTCTCCTTCCCCACATTTTTTTCCCATGGAATTATTCCCTATGAATCGCATTATGGAAAGGTGTTCCTTACTGTTTTTGGGGTGTTCCCTAGTAAAACCAGCCCTAGGGAACATGGTGGTTTCTAGTAGTGTTGTTATATTATTAACCTTGTAGTTAAATCTGGTTTGAAGAGGTTGAATGTGTATCTTAAATATTTTCACGATGTGATATCTTTCTTGAATAATTCTAATGTAAGAATAGCAGCATATAAGAACTTCTGTAGGAAAATGGGTGTAGATCCAAGAAAGTTCGATTTGGACATGCCGGTAAGATGGAACTCTATTTACCTGATGCTTAAGAGTCTTTTACCATATAAGAGCATTTTTTTGTTTTTATTCAAACGCACTATCAGAGCACTGACGATAGTATACTATTGACTGAGCAATATTAGTTTATTGCTGAGAAGATACTACCGTTTTTAGAAAAAAATTATGAGGCCACTGTTGCTTTCTCTGCTGTGTTCTATCCAACATCTCCTATTATTGTGCATATTATTTTACAGATTACTACTCAATTGAAAATGTATGAAAATAACTTAGTTTTACGCGAGGCTATTGTTGCTATGAAAATTAAATACCTTAAATATTGATGAGAAATCCATTTTCTATATGCATTTGCATTTATTTTAGATCCTAGAGGTAAAATTGAAGCATTTGCTAATATTCTTGATCTTCTTAGTGATGCTACAGGGGTAGACTATACTAACTATTTTGCAGAAGTTCGTTCTCGATTACATGAGGTTTACCAAAGGTGTGAAAATAAGTTCCGGGGAGTCCGCTTGCAACGACCTCCAGTAGCCCCCGTCTGAAGTAACAAGACAAATATGTGGGGCAAGATCTTCGATGGCTCTTCCTCTAGGTCTAAGTCTTCTTCTTCTTCTACAACTCCGCTTGCTCAACTAAGAACAACCTCAAGGAGTGGGGAACTATCCACCTATCTAGGTAGCGATACGGTGGATTTCAACTTAGAAGGTTTAAAATTTTTGCAATGGTGGTATACCCATAAGTTAATATATCCCGTGCTATCTATACTTGCACGTGATGTGTTAACTGTTCCTGTTTCAATGGTTTCCTCCGGGTCATCTTTTAGTCTTTCTGAAATAATATTGGCGGAGAGAATAACACGTCTCACGAGTGAAATGGTGGAGATACTTCTAACCGTGAAAGAATGGGAACAAGCTGATTCACGAACACAAACATTCTATAGAAAATACAGAGTTGTCGGACGTGTTCAAAAATATGTACCGCGACAATGATAGTTAGAACAAAGATGTATGTAGAGGTATAGTCTGTACTCTTTTTTCTTTACCAAGGTTTTCTAATGTTGAGTTTTTAGTTGGCAAAGATTTTAACGAGTTAACCATTTCAGTATTAATAAAACTATTTATTATATTTTTAATATGCATGTCTCGTTTTTTACAACTTTTATATATATTTATAAATTCTACATATTTTTATAATTTTTTTATTTTTCAGATTAAATGAGTCATAAATTGTCCGCCGAATCAAATAGGCTTTGTCCTAGCTTAGGACAGTACCATTGTCCTTCGAATAAATTTAGACCACCAGTCAACACATAGACCGATCCAACACGACTCAAAACTTTTGACTTACCGGAACCTATTTGGCTACCCTTGGTTCACACGCTTAAAAAAACCTATTCATGCAGTAAACATGGGCGGTAACACAGGGTATCGGATCTGAGTCCAAAGAGCTGCAAGATATTTTCTTTCCTCTCTCTCTCTCTCTCTCTCTCTCTCTCCCCCACCTGCTCCGCTCTTTCCTTCTCTCTTTCCTCGCTATGCTTTAGCTTCTTCCGATCTGAGCACCACCTAATCGCTCGCTTGGTTGGCCTCACAATTTCAGCTAGTTTAGTTGGTGGTCTGTTTCTTGCCCCGTTCAGATTAGATTTGGATGTCCTCTTCTTCTTGGTGGTCTCCTTGCTTGGTCCAATCGGTCCAAGGTTTTGTACTCTTTGGTCTTCCTTGATTTATTGGTCTTTGTTGGTGTCTAGTTCATTCTGTGTGTGAGTGCTCGATTCTTGCTTCTTTCCACTTTGTTCTTGAATAATATTCGCCTTCATTTTCTCTTCTTGGAGGCTGAATTTGTTATTTTTGTTGTTTTGGAGAAAAAAAGTAGGAAGTTAAATTTGTGAGATACTACTACTCTTTGCTTAATTTGCTCGCCTTGTGGTTGCCAAAGATGAGATCTTTGTGACCTGTGCGGTCAAATTCTCAGTATTATGGCTCTTCTCCCTGCTCTCCTCGTCCTCCTGTGCTCGTCTCTAGCTTTGGCTTCCATCTCAGAGCAAACCCTTTCATGGACTTGTGGAGATGACCAAGTTGCCATCTTGGAGACCTCTGATGGCCGTCGCAACCTGTCCGTCAATGGAGTTTTGATGCAGGACCGTGTTCTTGGATGCGAGAAGCTTCGGTCGTACTTTGGGAGCGGCTGCCTCCGCTGCGGCGAGCGGTTGAACGCGTGGAGGGGTGCGTGGAAGCAGTACTGCAGCGATGGGAGCTATGGTGAGTTGCTTCTTGGATCCTGCTGATTAGTTTCTGGTTTCTAGCTTCAATTGCCCTGCTGATTAGTTTCTGATTTCTAGCTTCAATTGTGCTCCTAGTGATGCCAAATGTTATTCAGTTTGATATGCTTATGTTCATATGTTGTATGGGGATTCCACTTGAGAGAGCCAGCTCAGATAAGGGCTTGAAATTTTTTTTTGGAGGGTAGATAAGAGCTTGAATTGCGCTCCTGGTGTTGTTAATTTCAATCTAAGTCGATTTGTTGAGTTTGCCTTGAAATTCCAGTTGAGTTTATATGTTATTTTGTAGTGATTCAGATTATTGTTTTTTTTTTTGGCAAAATCAGATCAGAATTCGATAATTAAATTAAGTGTCGTTGCAATTGCTATCCTAATGCAATACAATAACATGGTAAATGTAAGTTATCGATAAGTAAGTTTAGTTTTGATACTAGTCAGAACTCAGAAGGCTGTGACCTTGACATTATCTGTAGAACTTTGGCCATTTGGTGGCCCAGTGTATGTTCTGGCATGGACATAGGGATTGGTCAAGTCTTCATAATTGTTATCTCCTTCATATCTTTTATGGGTCATGCATTTGAAAATAAAATGGGCTAGTGGCAAGTAGGTTGGTGAGAAATATGAATCATGTATATTTCTATGTTGCACATGGATATGTTTTTTTCCTGACAGTGTGGTCATGCTCGATCTAAGTATCATATACTTTTGAGGTAAGATTATGTTTACAGCACATGAATTGAACTGATCAAAGCAATAGTTTTTGGTACTTCATGTAACACTTGCATTCCGACATTCTGTACATTATTATTATTTTCTTGTTGTGATATAGTTGTTAGTGTTTCTTTTATGGGAGTCCGCTTCTCTTCCATGTCATGCAACTTTTTGATGACAAAGATTGTCAAGTTGCATTTCCTCATATGGCATTATGAAATGTAATATCTTCAGCTCCAAATATACCAAGGAAGCTTTTGAGGAAGGCCTCAGAGAATGGTGCAAAAATTGAAGATGATCCATGTGGAAACATAGGACTGCATGAAGATAAACAGGATGCCAATGATTCTTTGGAAAAAGAGGATCATCTACTGGCTGTGCCAGGTGTGATTCTCTTATGCTGTGGTCTCATGCTTCCATGCTTTCATGCCAAAAGAAAAGAAGGCAGCAGGCACAACACTACATCCATTCAGCGCAGTGCTAGTGAGTTAACGTATTATGTGTATTTAATGATGTCCTTTATTTTTGTCGAAAAGCCAATTTTTGTTGTCATACTGATGGTTATAAAGTAAATACAAAGAAATATTGGTTGTCTAGACTAAAATTGGAGCAGGCAAATTTGAGCTAAATGAATTTCCATCTAGTTCAAGCATTGTACTGTGTACATTGTTAATATCAATACATACATGGGAGCTTGGTTGTACTATACTAGGAAACGTAACTTTGTGTTGTCCTTTTCTGTCTTACAAAAGTTTACTGCTGCACATTTCCATTGTCTTTTTTCTCATTTGTCTTACTTATTACTTTTACCTATATCTTGTAAGAAAATTAAGTCTGATGACCCATGGTTGTTTGAGGGATGTTTTTCATTTGAAATAGGGTGGACCATGATTTTTTATGAATCTTGTTATTCTGTTCTACAGATTGGTGTGAGCTATGATTTTTTATGAATGTTATTATTTAGTAATTCTGTTCTACAGATCATTTGGTGCAGAAATTTAACATACTACCCCAATTTTATCAGGATTAGCATCCATATGTACTCTATGGAACATTCAGGGCTATTAACCCACTACTGTTATACAGTTGTCGTTATTTGGATAATGCTCACTCCACCTTCCTCAAAACGTACCTAGATTGGGTTTTCTGTGGTATGTTGAGATTAGTATGCAATGATGATGGGACCTTTATGAACTAACTCAGTGTCACTGTTGTATGGGTTTGCAAATTTCTAATCCACCTGCTACTTACCAGCCCAGCTACTCCCAAGTCCCAACTACTATTTCCATTTTTGTAGTAGGTCACACCATTTCCAACCCGGTGTGTGAACATAGGAGGGAATGACATCTAGTAAGCTTTGAAAATGTTATATAATAGTCCACAACAAATAGGACAAGCTCTGTCCAGTTTGATTAGCTCTCACTGTGTAATGTCCTTAACAACCAGTTGTTTCTTTCCAGTTGAATCTGTTTCATCCTTTGAAGTAAGCACATCATCTGAGAAGGTCCCACCAACTCCACATCGAATACCTCCAAGTCCATCTAGATTTGCACCATCTCCACAAATAGCTAGAGTTGGATCTGTCGACTTAAGCGTCCAGCAGATTCTCAGGGCCACTCAGAATTTCTCACCTTCATTTAAGTTAGGCGAAGGAGGATTTGGGACTGTCTACAGGGCTGTATTGCCAGATGGCCTGGTTGTTGCAGTCAAGAGAGCTAAAAAGGTAGTTCCATGCTATCTATGTTTGATCTCTTGTTAGGATTTTTTTTTTTGATGAATGTAGCACAGCTTATACAGTTATTCTGAGCATTTTTAAGGCACCAACTATGGATTAATTTATTTGGTTTTCTACCAGCGACACATAATGGGTTCTACTATTTTTACAGGATCAATTTGCAGGTCCCAGAGATGAGTTCAACAATGAAGTGGAACTACTTACTAAGATTGACCACCGGAATTTGGTGAGATTACTGGGTTATGTTGATAAAGGAAATGAGCGTATTCTTATCACTGAGTATGTTCCAAATGGCACTCTGAGAGAACATCTGGATGGTAAATTGCACTTTCTGGTATGTTCTCTTCAGTTCTCATTTTGGAGAGCTTCAATCTTTATATGTATTTGTCCATTCTGCAGGCCAACATGGTAGAACCCTGGATTTTAATCAGCGCCTGGAAATTGCGATTGATGTTGCTCATGCCCTCACTTATCTCCATCTATATGCAGGTACGTAATCCACTCTTGAGATGTGCGAACACTGCAGCGTAAATTACCAGTACAGTAGTATTTCTGTTTCAAAAGACTTCATATCTAGTGGCTGTATATAATAAAACAGCCAATTTTTAGATAAAATTCAAATATGTTGACGTCAAATGTTGGACCCAATGAATAATATGATTGAATTACATTGAGTAAAAGATTGCATAGTTTAGTAATTTTTTTTGTATTAGCTATGCCAATTTTGACTACTATTTTAATTGAAGTGTGTTTTTGTAAATATTGTTAAAAGGGACTGAGAACTTCTATATTGTGAACAGAGAAGACCATAATTCATCGTGATGTGAAGTCATCAAACATCCTGCTGACAGACAGCTACCGGGCCAAGGTTTCTGACTTTGGATTTGCTAGAAGTGGCCCCACTGACGCAGAGAAGACACACATCTCAACGAAAGTGAAAGGAACAGCTGGCTACCTGGACCCTGAGTACCTGAGAACATACCAGCTGACTCCTAAAAGTGACGTCTTCTCCTTTGGCGTACTGCTTGTAGAAATTCTTTCTGCTCGCAGACCGGTAGAGCTGAAGCGGGCTACTGAAGAGAGGATCACTATCAGATGGGTATGTTGAGTGACTTTTTCTTTCATCTCCAACTCTTGGCTATCAATTCTACTTATGTGGAAGTGTGGGCTATTATTTCTCCGTCCTTTCACTTTTAGATGTCATTTTATAATGTGTGCAGTCAACTATTTAAAACTTTGACCGCTAATATACATAAAAATATTTGGATTTGTTATGTGAAAATGGTATTACTAGATTTTCTATAAACCATACTTCCATATCATTATAGTTTTAGTAACATATAACAGTGTTCCGTCCGCCTAGCTCCGCCTAGGTGGTGATTAAGCGCTAGACGCTGGTCTGCCGCCCGACTAGCGCCTAGCGGAACACTGACATATAATCAGAAAAAATAATGGTCAAAGGTATGTATTTGAGACCGTATCGATGTCTAAAAGGACAAGTAAAAGAGAACAGAGGTAGTATATGACAATCAATTGCACTTAGTTCTAGTAGAAGGGATGTGCTTCTATGTTATTGTATGAAATAAAATGACCGTGATTTTTTTAATGCAACTCTGGGAAAATGGGTGGCTAACATTACACTAGTTTTAGCTCGATATTGTTTTGATCTAATCATTACTGTTCTAAAATTTCTGCTCAATTTACAATTTATATGTAATAGCATGGAAACAGAACCTCTAGCTCGAATTACCTGCAATTAAAAAGTAAGATGAACTCTCATTTTGTTTGTTTGTCAATCATGAGAAAATGAGTGCATTTAACTTTGTAATTCTGTAGACTTTCAAGAAATTTAATGAAGGCAACATGAGAGAGATATTGGATCCGTTGCTGGAGGATCATGTGGACGACGAGGTGCTCGAAAAGCTGCTCAGCTTGGCGTTCCAATGTGCCGCTCCCACACGGGAGGACCGCCCGACCATGAAGGAAGTCGGAGAACAGCTGTGGGAGATAAGGAAAGAGTATGGAAAGAGCGTCAGGAGAGTGTGAAGATCATGGAGAACATTAGATCTTTAGGCTTTTCTTCAACCACGACGCAAATTCTTTGCACCATTTTATACGCATGTGATGGTATGTTTCTGAGCTGACGAATGTGCCCTTGAACAATTGTACAGAAAGAGAGATATAACATCGCAAGCAATTTGTATCTTCTATCTCTACGACGTTGCAGTGTACTGCCTCCATGGAGCCACTGTCCTTTTGGTGAATTTATTTGTCAGAGTTGTTACATTTAATGACTGACCTATTTGTCTGAATTGGAATCAACTGAGATAATGAAATAAAAGTAGGCTCTAGTTGAACCAAAACCATATGTTGCGCTCAGCAAGGTCTATGGATTCAACGTATGCAGGTTAGATAAAATGCAATGTGATGCCTGCTAGATGTTTAGGATGTACTATGGGTGAATGGGGATTGGATGCAGCGTAACACATTAGCCCAACACTGATTCTAGGATGTCACTACTATCTATATTTACTCTTAATTTAGACTACTACGGTAGAGTCTTAGCCACACTTCCCCCTAGTTATTCTGCTACCTAGATATAATCTGACACCCCCTAACAACGATTTACGCTATAAACAACTCAAGAACGCTCGGTACCTCGTGCCCTAGACCATACACCCAGAACATCTACCTTGCATAGACAACTATCAACGACAAAACAGATTAAACGACCACATTAGTTCCTTTAACGATCATGGATTCTTGGAACCAACCACGTTCCACGCTCATGACCAGGGTTCAAAAAACCGGTACCGGCCCAGTTACCGGCCGGCGGCCGGTACCGGTTACCGGCCGGTTACCGGCCGGTAACCGGTTTTTTTCGGTTGAATTTCGTTAAATTTTGTTTAAAATTCAATCGAAATTCGAAATTCGAAATTTGAATTTGTAAATTCCGGAAAAACCGTAGGGATTTCAAATCCGCCCACCGTAGAACCGGTTATCGGCCGTGTAACTTTGCCGATTCTGCAGGGTATTTCTATCCATGCTCATGACTAAGTACCTCCATCAATGTCTATTAACTATATTCCAACTAGCTAAACAAACCATTAAAATCTAAATGTGATAGCTAAAGATGATTACTAAATTGTTGCTTGCACGTGTTGTGAATGTGCTACTCCCACCCCATGTTTGTCGTCATCGATAGACCTGAAAAAACAATAGCAAAGTAAAAGTGAGTCAACAACTTAGCAACTACATAATAAAATAGTAAACACAACCATATCTTCAACATTTTTCACATATCTTCAATATTAATCACTTGTCATCCACATTTACCACATTTATACCTCTTTCTTTTCCTTAATGCAATACAAATGCTCATACACATGTCTTATCATCATCATACTTTATACTAGTATAGCAGAGTGTTCGCTCGTCGATGAGCCTCTCTTGCCCTGTCCTCTTTTATACGGAGTCTACTCCCATGAAGTGCCTACCGAAGTAAGTTTTTCTCTTCCCATTATCGTGGGATATCCACACAAAGTACAGCATAGATGCCCACACAGGCCACCTCCTTCCATGACACGAATGCACATGATATAATACAGTGTTCGAGAAATCAGCCTAAGCGGCCACCTAGGCGTTCGGCGCTGGATGGCCGCCCCTGACTAGGCCCATAGTTAGTTGCCTAGGTAGTCCAAGGCGGCACTTTGGGTGGCCAAAGCGAATCTGCGACGACGATAGGGAGGAGGAGAGGAAGGGAAGAAGGGGAAGGAAGTAGGCACCTTCGTCGCCATCGCTGCTAGGTCGTAGTTGCCATCGCCGCCACTAGGTTGTAGTCGCCGCTAGATCTCTCTTCTGCCGCCGTCACCGCTAGATCTCTCCACCGCCACCATCGCCGCCGTCGCAGGGTGTAGGATCGTTAACGACAATCAAAGGGGGGGTGAATGATTGTGAAATATTGTTTCCAAAAAGCCACAACCGCCGTATCCCTTGTGGCGATCGTGATTTTCTATCTCGCACAGTACACGCGCGATCAAAAGGCAAACCACCAGCGATGAGACCAAAGTGGCAACATAACAACAGCAATCCAATCAGCTTCTCTTCTCGTCGCCCACTACGGATCACGCTGGCCCGAGATCATGCACGGCACAACACACCAGCCATCAAAGCCCGTATGGCCATGTTCTGTATACACTCAACGCCCAAGGTTTTTCTTTTGTCTACAAGCTCTTGATGACACCAACAACCAACATCTGCTTCTCGTCACGGATGCATAGAAATCTCAATATTGGTTTTCAATTCACATACCCAAGCAAAAGCCTCGCCTCCGCCAGCACTTATCTCTCAAGCCACACCAAGCCTCCAGGAGCGACCGGCCCTAATCCCACACCTACGTGATCTGTTCGGCCACCTCCTAGAAACCCTACTACGCCGACACGTAATGCCAGCAGCTATATAGCACCTAATCACCCACTAATGGCCCACTAGTCCTAGGGCCCAATACGTGGACTTAACATCTGATTACAAAATATCCCATTTTAGACACTTTAAAATTGTCACGTGTCGTAGTCTCCGAACAACATCTTCATAGCTCCAACATGCATCATCCATCTTTGATCTCCACGCGACACAACTCGAGCTCGACCGTCTCCTCCAACATCCTCGACTAACACGGGGGATGCCCGATCTTCTCGGTGAGTAACTTTGGATAATTGATGTGAAGTAGACGATATCGCTAGCTAAACGCTCGCGCCAATGCACGAACCCTCAACTCTTTGGAAAACACCCAAAACACACCGGATAGTTGATCGTCGCGAGACCACGAACAATTTAACGCCAAGTCCCCAATTCTCAATGGAACGACGGTTTGACCTTGAATTGCAGAATGAACCAATGGATCGCCTAGTCCTCTCTCAAAGTCCTCGCATGAACTCTGGTTTCGAAAGAACAAGCAATAGCTATGTTTCAATTATTATGCATAAGCTGGTCTGAGGTTACAATGGGGGTCTAACCCTTAATATATAGTGTCCTTCTCCTCCTCATGGCTGGCCAAGAGGCCCTACTACTACCCTAATTCGGAATTAGAACTCCTACTACAATTCCGACTCAATCTAAAATAAAAAGGAAACTCTAATTTTACAACCATCATATTTTTTCGGTCATATCTTTTGACACCGGAGGAATTTCGGAGTGAGGAAGGATCCATTGGATCGGGATTGAAGTTATATTTCCAACAAGCCTAAGAACACTCAAATCGGACTTCGTTTGTGAAAGTTATGACCGTTTTACTCCGAACTGTTCTGCTGATTCCGAATCCGAATTTGATGTCGATTCGAATCGAATTTGATTCTAAGTTGATTCCGAATTTGATTTCGGTTGGGGTTGTGGGAGATCTGAATTGGGCTTGAAAATCTTATCCAAACCTTGAGCTTTAAGTTCTTGGGCTTCTTCCCCTTTTGCTCTCCCATCACACGGGCTTCTTTCCTCCTTGATCAGCCGCATGGGCTGCTTAACTTTCTCCTTCCCAACCGCTTTGACCTTCTTGTTCTTCACCACTAGGCAACAAATATGGTTACCCTCCTCCTTGTGCTCTTCTATTACTTTGGCTCCGGCCTCCCTCTCGGTTCCAAAGACTTTAAGCTTGTCGAACCTGAGAATGCACAAAGTATTGCTTTTACGTAGTGTCCAATTCTCACGGGAAATATAAAGAAACTTGTTAAGAAACAATTGCACATGTTGTTTGAGAAGTTTAACTCTTGCTTCATAAACAACCCCATAAGTAGTCGGGATATCATCATCATCGACCCTCTGGACCATGACTTCGCACCAAAATATCTCCCGGTCACCGCTGTAGATCACAATCGCCTCCAAGTTACCCTGCACATGCAAAGACCAAAACAACATATTTTCCGGACACAAATTCTTTCCAACTTGACCGACATCAGTCCACACAACACGACACACCTCAAATAACATCAGTAAATAACATTGTCAATTATTCATCACCTAAATTATTTTAGACCTAGCCACATGGTCTAACAATTTCGCCCTTGATGAATATATTAACAACACTTCAAAATCGTGTGAGTTGAATTTTGAAAGAAAAAAAATTACCAAAAGAAAGTTTCAAAGCTGCAAAGCAAATACTTTAAAACCACATCTGAAAAACTACCTCAACACAAGGAAAGCAAATTTCTCCTATTTTTCTCCCCTTTGGCATTGTAAACATCAAGAATTTCAGTGAAAGAAAAATTCTAAAACAAAGGAGCAAAGAGAGTAAAAATCAATAAACTTTGTAGATTATCTAAGTTACTTCGCATTGATTTAATAAAGTAACCAAGCCATCTTTTTTAATAGAGTGATCTGGATCCTATAAAGTCATATACCATATAGCAATGTAAAAACAAGTCTTTAGAATGATTAAGCAAGTTAAATTAATGACATGCATCTCAACAATGACCAAACCGATTATAAAGAGCACAATGAGATATCACAATGAAAAGTTAAAGGCGGAAAATGAGGCAAACGTTAAATCTAGATGAGCTAGCAGTCTCATGTAACAACCTTCCATTCCAACTCAAGTCTTAAGCATGTGGCATGCTTGAAGCATACTTCTTTTCAATAGTGGCATGCTTGTAGTATACTTCTTTTCAATTGTGGTATGCTTGAAGCATACTTCTTGTTATTTGAGCACCTTTTATGCCCCCTTTTTTGTATACATAGATATGCGTGGCATGCTTGAAGCATACATCTTTTCAATTTTCTCTCTCAATTTTTTCTTTTTATAACATGCAATTTAAGTCAACATAAAATATTGCAATAAGAAACATACGACTTTCATAGACAAGATTTAAAATAAGACTCACAATCAAGCTAATCCTTTTCGATGAACATCGCAAAGTGCTAACTATAATCAATCTAATCAAAGTATACCGCTATATCATGCTTTAGTTCAAATGTGGCAAAGTAATTATGACCAGTCATGATCAAAGCTACATAGCACATGAGTAAATATGATAAAAAGAGCTCTACACATCATTTGATTTCAATGGCTTGGACTTGATTATTTGTTTGACAAGTATAATAAACAAAGCTTCTAACATTTTAAACGACAAGCTCCCCCTCATAATAATCCCATAGGATGCAACACACCCAACTGACTTCCCAAAAGAGCAAATCGTGCAGGATCAAGTGGTTTTGTGATAATATCAGCAACTTGAGAATCTGTATCAATAAAATGCAAAACAACATCTCTTTTTTCCACATAGTCTCTAAGAAAATGATATCGAATATCGATGTGTTTGGTTCTTGAATGTTGCACAGGATTTTTAGCAATACAAATAGCACTAGTGTTATCACATAAAAGTGGTACACTATACAATTCTAAGCCAAAATCCTTAAGTGTAGCTGTCATCCACAACAATTGTGAGCAACAAGAAGCAGCGGCTACATATTCAGCCTCAGTAGTGGAAAGTGCAACTGACAACTGTTTCCTAGAAGTCCAAGAAACAAGAGATGTGTCTAAAAGTGACATGTGTCAGAAGTACTATTCCTATCAATTCTACAACCCCCAAAATCCGCATCTGAATAAGCTCTAAAGGTAAGGCATGATGACGAATAATACTATAGACCAAATTCTAAAGTTGACTGAAGATACCTGAAAATGCGCTTAAATGTCTGACGATGTGAAGCACGTGGGAAGCTTGAAAGCGAGCACAAAGACATACATCAAAGTGAATGTTTGGCCTTGAAGCAGTGAGATATAAAAGTTAACCAATCATGTTTCGTATTCTTTTTTATCAACAAGCTCTCCATCCTCGTCGGGGTCTAACACTGCAGTGGATCCCATTGGTGTGGAGATTGGTTTACTTGTCCCCATATCAAAGCGACGAAGGAGATCCTTGGTGTACTTGGTTTGATGAACAAAGATACACAGCTTTGATTGTTTGATCTGAAAGCCTGGGAAGAACGTGAGTTCACCCATCATGCTCATCTCAAATTCCCTGCTAATAGTATATGAAAACTTGGAAACAAGAGCACGAGGGGAACCACCAAAGCTGATATCATCAACATAAATCTGAATGAGTAAAAGATCATTGCCATGCTTGAGAGTAAATAATATTTTATCTACCTTACCCATTTGAAAGTTATTTTTAAGCAAATATGATTTAAGCCTATCATACCATACTCTATGTGCTTGTTTTAAACCATATAAAACTTTGGACAGTTTGTAGACATGATCAAGAAATTTAGGATTTTTAAAACCAGATGGTTGTCTTACATACACTTCTTCCTCAATATAGCCATTAAGAAAAGCGCTCTTAACATCAATTTCATAGAACCTGAAGCCCTTAGATGCAACAAATGTTAAAAGAATTATAATAGCTTCTAATCAAGCAACAAGTGCAAAAGTTTCACCAAAATCAAGACCTTCTACCTGGGTAAAACCCTGAGCCACAAGTTTAGCCTTATTTCGAACAACAACACCATCCTCACTTTGTTTATTCTTAAAAACCCATTTAGTTCCAATAACCTTATGACCAAGAGGAGGTGAAACTAAAGTCCAGACTTTAGTACGCTCAAAATTTTCTAATTCCTCATGTATGGCATTAATCCAAGATTCATCAGATAAAGCGTGACTTACATCTTGGGGGTTCAAAAGAGGAAACAAAAGCAGCATGAGCATATGAGGCATCAGAGTTATACCTGTTACGAAGAACTCTCTCATCTAACTCACCAATCATTTGTTTAGAAGGATGACGTCGTTGAATATGCAAAGGAGCTTGAGGTGTTGTTGATGACATAGGTGTAACAGTAGTGGCCTCTACCTCATTGGAGGTAGGATCAGAGCCACTACTTGTAGACTCCATCGGTGTAGATAAGTGTGTCGAAGTGTGAATCAGGGCTACCCTTTCATCGTCGTCAGAGTCATAGAAGATGTCTTCAGGTGCGTCATTTGCCTGTATACCTGCATTGTCAGGTCTAGTACCAGGACTAGCCTCGTCAAAAGTGACCTCACGGGTCTCAATAATTTTGTTAGTTTCTAAGTTGAATATACGATAACCTCGAGTGTGAGCTACATATCCGAGAAACATACCATCTGAGGACTAGATTCAAATTTATCAAGATTTCCATGTTTAAGAATAAAACATCGACATCCAAACACCCTCAAGTGAGAAATTTTAGGAGAATGACCAAAACGAAGTTCATACGAAGTCTTATGCAATTTAGCTCGTAAAAATACTCTATTAGAAATATAGCAAGTAGTAGAAATAGTTTTAGCCCAAAACTTCCTAGGAGTAGCATGTTCATTTAACATTGTTCTGGCCATCTCAACCAAAGTTCTATTTTTGCGTTCTACAACACCATTCTGTTGTGGCACACGAGCTTAAGAGAATTGATGATCTAAACTTTTTTCAGTACAAAAAGAAGCAAATGATGAGTTATTGAATTCAGTTCCAATATCACTTCTAATTGCTGTAAGTGCTCCTGGGAGTTCAGTGGCAAGTCTAAGGCCAAGCTCTCTAAAGTGACCAAAAGCTTCGTCCTTAGATGCCAGGAAAAAGACCCAAGAGTATCTAGAGTAATCATCAACAATAACAAGAATATACCATTTACCTCCAGCTGACTAAACTGTAGCAGGACCTACAATGTTCATGTGCAACAATTGACCAGACGCATCAGTCATAACAAGTGTGAGAGGAGGATGTGATGCAGATATCATCTTACCGTGACGACAGGGTGAGCAAACAAAATCCACTTACTTTTCAATTTTAAGATTAGATAATCCTCTAACAAGATCCATATTACTGATACGAGCAAGATGATCAAAACCAATATGACCTAGTCTATGGTGCCAATGAAGTAAATCCTCAGAAATAGATGAAACAAGACATCTATGATCAGAGGATGATAAATAAGAAAAGTCACCCATAAATAAACTACCAACTCGAATAATTTTGCATACTTGTAACATCTCAAATTTCTGAGCTCTAAACATATTTTGAATAATTACTTGTTGGAAAATACATTATTTGAATTTCTATTAACTTTTAGTATTTTTATTTAAAGCTTAATATGTATTTTTAATATCAAAATGATTTAATGTGATTAATCCCAACATCAACCATTATCAGAACTATTTTATTTGGATTCTCTGGGCTTGAATATATTTTCCATATTTTTCTATAATTTTTCTGAGTTCATTTGCTAGTTTCTAATTTCAAATTGGATTTTTTGTATTTTATAAAATAGAAAATCAATTTAAAATCCTCTGGAACAGTGTAAGGCTGTAACCCAATACTATTCCCACGTGGCCCGGTACTGTGCGGCCCGGCTCGCCCGCGCGTGCCCCGCCTCTCGCTGACAAGTGGACCCCACCTGTCAGTCTCTCTCTCTCGAGCGCACGCTCCCGCCCGCATCTACCGACGCGTGGCCTCGCCTAACGGTCGAACGCGCTCCGCGCCCACATCGTCCCGTGCCGCTGCCAAGTGGGTCCCACCGCCTTCGTCTCCACCGCGTCGTCGTCAACCTCGCGCGCGCCCACTCTCGCCACCATTGCCGGAGCTCAAGCTCAAAACAACAACGGTGATTTCCAACTGAAACCTCTGAGCTTTCTGCACCAAATCTATATTAATCTATGTTGACACTGTGTGCACTAGCATGATCCTAGACTAGTGCAGAATACACAGAGGGTTCAGAATTGTATTTTTGGGTCCCAACAGCGGTGGTATCAGAGCCATACTGACTGTTAGTCTTGACCTTAGTTAGATCGGCCGTTTGAGAGTGTCCAAACTATTTTCTAAAGCAAAGTTAACTTACAAGATTAATTGAACTGCTTAACTCTTCTCATATCTCTCTTGACCCAACTATTACTGAAATTCTTTCTCTCCCCACGGTTTTTAAAGTTGTTATTACCCGCTTGTTTGTCCTGGCAGGTGCCTCATCTTCAAAACTATGGTGAGCGCAAGGGAGGATTTGCCGCTGAGCTTTGGAAGTTGTTGCAAGTACTTGGAGGATTCGACCGTCCGATGTACGGCCGAGAGCGTGCAGTGATCCGCCGCTTGACCATCTACGCCCGGAAGGACACCAAAGCAAGTCGACCCCTGAACATCTCTGCAAGAAGGATAATTTGGAACGACGTGATTCAAGAGTCTTCGTGCCTCGCTATCCTAAGGATATGCAACATCTATGCTCGCGAGCTCTGAGATATTGTCTTTTGATACCACCCTCGTACCTTTGCATTGCATGTTCCTGCACGTTACCCGTCTACAGATGGAGAGAGCAATGCTACCGTGGTGCATCTTGCCCAATTCGCCGCTGCCCAGGAAGAATCACTAGAGTTGGCCGCCACAGAGCTAGAGTGCGCCTACGAGACCCTGTAAAGAGCAGAAGAAAGGATCGCTATCCTGGAAGAGACTCTCTATGGTCAGCACGAGCATGAGGAAGATCTGAAGAGGAAGATCCTGAAGAAGAAGAAGACCCAGAAGAAGCCGAGGAGCCAGTAGAGCCAGAGAAGCCAGCAGAGCCGGAGGAGCCAGTAGTGCCTGCACCAGGGATGCATGTTCCTGTTGCACCAGTCCCGGGGCATCAAGATCAGTTTGCAAGGATGCCACCTCGCTTCCAGGTCTATAGCAGGCGGGAGCACCATCAGGGCTATGGAGGCTATCTCATCGAGTAGTCCGTTCAAGTCTTTAGGCCTAGTCAGTTTAAGGTTAGGAAAGTCGCCCTTTAGGCGGTAGTTTGTGTGTTTAGGTTCGTTCTTATTTCTTGTGTGCAAGTATGAGCTGCAAAAACCCTTAGACATTTGTTGCAGCCATGCTAAGACCTTAATTAATATAAGTATTTTAGTTAATCTTTCTTAAAGTTGGGTTTGTTGGGTTTTACCTACCTCTACCTAGTTCCTAACTCATCCTGTGCTTGCTACCTTATCTAACCCATGGAGTTTCACCAGATGGTCCAAACTCGTCAAGCTGCTGCAAATGGTTCTAGCACCCCTGAGTCAGAAGAAAATGAGCAGACCCCAGTAGGAGCAGTTCCACCATAAGCACCTTCAGTTGACCTGCAGAACTTTGAAGCTTTCATGGCAGCTCAAACTCAGCTGATGTATACAATGATGAATGAACAACCAGAACAACAACAGCCACCATCACAATGAAGTCCTAGTCGCTCATGGTCACCATGGGCCATCTAAGTTAGCCGAGTTCATGAGAACTCGTCCACTAACTTTTTCTGGACATGTCTCAGCAGTGGAAGCGGATGATTGGCTTCGTGTTATTAAGTGGAAGCTACTGATCACCCAATGCAGCGATCATGAAAAAGTCATGTACACCACTCACCAGATGGAAGGCATAATTGCCGAATGGTGGAAAAACTTCTGTGCAGCACACGAGATGCCACGAAATATCACCTGAGAAGAGTTCTCAACTGTTTTTCGCCAATACCATGTACCAGAAGGGATCATGGATTTGAAGAAGGATGAGTTCCGCGCCCTCAAGCAAGGAGGAATATCAGTGACTGACTACCTCAATAAATTCTCTCAACTTGCCCGCTATGCTGTAGAAGATGTCGCCACCGACAAGGCTCGTCAGAGTCATTTTTTAAAAGGAATTAAACACTGGACTGCAAGTCAACCTGATTACCCACACCTTCCCAGATTTTCAGGAGTTAATCAACAAGTCTTTGATTTTAGAAGATAAGCGCGAGGAATTGGAAGATCACCGCAAGAGAAGAATGGCCCAGCAAGGAAGTCACCAGCTACAGCTGAAAGCGAGAATGGTTCCACCGTAGTTTAACCGTTTTCCCCCACAGAATTCTCTCGAACGCCTGCACCAACCTCAGCACCTCGTCCAGTTGCTCGAAACTTTTGCAATTCTGTATACCAGTCGACCCTAATCTAGGAAGCAACCCACAGAATGGACCCAGAGTTTGTTTTACCTGTCGCCAGCTAGGGCACTTCACCAATCGATGCCCTCAGAATGGAACGATAACTCCAGTACGCTTCAACCTTGGAGCTACACAAGCCAAGACACCAGCACAGAACAACAATCAAAGAGCACCTCAAGTGGTCAGCCAATCCGGAGGAGTACCACAATCAATGGTCAGAGGTCGTGTCAACCACGTCACTCTAGAAGGAGCTCAGGAAGCGCCCGACTTTGTACTTGGGTAAGTTTCTGGTAACTTCAATACCTGCATCAGTTCTGTTTGATTTTGGAGCTTCGCGTTCATTTCTTTTGGGAGTTTTTGCAGCAAAGAATAATTTAAAAATTATGCATCTTAAGCATACTCTGTTAGTCCAGTCGCCTGGAGCAGAGATAAGTTCTAAGGTGGGATGTTTAGAAGCTAAGTTACTCATAGCTAGACTCGAGTTTCTAGCCAACCTAATTGTTCTAAACACCCAGACCATAGATGTCATCCCTTGGCATAGATTGGTTATCCAAGCACAAAACTGTGTTAGATTGTGGCCGAAGAGCCATAACAATCAAGGATTACAATGGAAAGAAAGTGGAGTTTCTAGCCACCTCCGTCCGTGATGGACATCTGTTAGTCAACAGTATGAAGACCGTATCTTTGGGAGATGTGCCTATTGTCAGGGAATACCCAGATGTGTTTCCAGAAGAGTTACCAAGAATGTCACCGAACCGAAACATCGAGTTCGTCATCGATCTAGTACCAGGAACAACACCAATATTGAAGAGACCCAATCGGATGCCAGTAGATGAGTTGGTAGAAATGAAGAAGCAGATTGAAGAACTTCTTGAGAAAGGTTTCGTAAGACCTAGTTCATCGCCATGGGGAGCGCAAGTCCTATTTGTCAGGAAAAAGGATGGAAGCATGAGAATGTGCATTGATTATCGTTCCTTGAATGAAGTCACTATCAAGAACAAGTATCCATTGCCTCGAATCGATGATTTGTTTGATCAGATGAAAGGAGCTGGAGTATTCTCAAGGATCGACCTGCGATCAGGCTACCATAGGTTGAAGATTTATCCGAAAGATGTACCGAAGACCACTTTCTCAACGCGATACAAACATTATGAATTCCTAGTCATGTCCTTTGGTCTGACTAATGCCCCTGCCTATTTCATGAACATGATGAACAAGGTATTCATGGAATATTTGGACAAGTTTGTAGTTGTGTTTATTGATGATATTTTGGTTTATTCCAAAACAGAAGAAAAACGTGCTGAGCATTTGAGAATAATTTTGGAGAAACTTAGAGAGCATCAATTGTATGCTAAGTTCAGCAAATGTGAACTCTGGAAGAAGGAAGTTGGTTTCCTCAGTGATGTGATGATAGCAGAAGGAGTAGCAGTCGACCCCGGAAAAGTTAAGGCAGTGTTACATTGGGACCAGCCCAAGACTGTAACTCAGATTTGCAGTTTCTTGGGAATGGTAGGATATTATCGCCATTTCATCGAAGGATTCTCAACGATTACTAAGCCTATTATGCCATTGTTGAAGAAGGAGAAAAAGTTTATTTGGACTACAGCTTGTGAAGAAAGTTTTCAAGAGTTGAAGAAGCGTTTGACTTTAGCCCCAGTGCTGATCTTGCCAGATATTTGCAAGGATTTTGATATCTATTGTGATGCTTAGCGTCAAGGATTAGGATGCGTCCTGATGCAAGAAAGAAGAGTCGTCACGTATGCGTCAAGGCAATTGAGACCCCATGAGGAGATATATCCTACTCATGATTTGGAATTAGCTGTCGTAGTGCATGCCTTGAAGATTTAGCGTCATTACCTCATTGGTAATCACTGTGAAGTATACACAGATCATAAGATCCTGAAGTATATTTTCACTCAGTCTGACCTAAACATGAGGCAAAGAAGATGGTTGGAGTTAATAAAAGATTATAACATTGGAATCCACTACCAGCCTATTAAAGCCAATGTTGTTGCAGATGCCTTGAGTCATAAGAGTTACTGCAATACTTTGGAAGTAAAAGAAATCTGTCCAGAACTTCAAGAGGAATTTCAGAAGCTAAAACTATAAGTTGTATCTGAAGGATTTGTAGCTAATCTAGAAGTACAGTCTACTTTGGAGAAATGGATTCGTGAAGCCCAACCAAATGACCCAAAAATCTTCGACATCAAGAAGAAGATGGCAGAAGAATAATTCAAAGATTTCACCAAAGATGATCAAGATGCACTGTGGATTAATGGACGTATCTGTGTACCAGACAGTGATGGTTTGAGACAGCTAATCTTGAAGGAAGCCCATGACTCAAAGTATTCGATTCACACTGGTAGTACTAAGATGTACCGGGATATTAAGAATAAATTCTGGTGGCCATATTTAAAATGAGAAGTCGCAGAGTTCGTTGCCTTATGCGACGTGTGTCAAAAAGTAACGGTAGAGCATCAGAGACCAGCAGGTTTGTTACAACCGCTGAAGATTCTAGAGTGGAAGTGGGAATAGATCGGAATGGATTTCATTACCGGTTTACCCAGGACTCAATCGGGTTACAATTCGATTTGGGTAATAGTCGATCATCTAACAAAAGTTGTCTATTTCTTGCCAATCAAAACCACTTACTCAGGAGATCGCCTTGCAGAATTATATAAGGCAAGAATCATTAGTTTGCACGGTGTGCCTAAGAAGATAGTGTCAGATCGAGGATCTTAGTTCACCTCTCGTTTCTGGCAAAGTCTACATGAAGCGTTGGGAACTCATCTGAATTTCAGTACTGCTTATCATCCTCAGACAGATGGACAGACTGAAAGAGTTAACCAGATATTAGAAGATATATTGAGATCCTGTGCTTTAGCTAATGCTACCAGTTGGGATAAGAGTTTGCCATATGCAGAATTTTTATACAACAACAGTTATCAAGCCAGTCTGCAAATGTCACCATTTGAAGCTTTGTATGGTCGTGCCTGTAGAACCCCTTTGAATTGGTCTGAAACTGCTGAACGTTTGGTATTTAGACCAGATATTATCTAAGAAGCAGAGGAACAAGTGGCCATGATCAGACAAAGATTGAAGATAGCTCAGTCGAGACAGAAAAGCTATGCTGAAAATCATCGCCGTGATCTCAACTTTGAACCGAAAGATTTTGTTTATCTCCGAGTTACTCCACTCAGAGGTGTCAAACAGTTTCATGCCAAAGGGAAGCTTGCCCCGAGGTATGTTGGACCATTTAAGATTCTGGAGCACCGTGGAGAAGTTGTGTATTAGCTGGAGCTACCACAATCATTACCAGGAGTGCAGATGTCTTTCATGTCTATCAGTTGAAGAAATATCTTCGTGTGCCAAAAGAATAGACTCTGTTAGATACAATTGAGTTGAAAGAACAACCAGTCAAGATTTTGAATGTCGCAGAACGTCGTACTAGAAGCAAGACCGTTTGTTTTTACAAGGTTCAGTGGAGCAACCACTCAGAAGGAGAAGCAACGTGGGAACGTGAAGAAGAGTTGAAAGTCGAATTTCCTAGCCTCTTCTCTAGCTAGCTTGAATCTCGGGGACGAGATTCCTTTAAGGGGGGAGGTTTGTGACATCCCAATTTTCCGAGCTCTAAAAATCTTTTAAATAATTACTTGTTGGAAAATACATTATTTGAATTTTTATTAATTTTTAGTATTTTTATTTAAAGCTTAATACGAACTTTTAATATCAAAATGATGTAATGTGATTAATCCCAACATCAACAGTTATCAAAACTATTTTATTTGGATTCTCTGGGCTTGGATATATTTTCCATATTTTTATATAATTTTTCTGAGTTCATTTGCTATTTTCTAATTTCAAATTGGATTTTATGTATTTTCTAAAATAGAAAATCTATTTAAAATCCTCCGGAACAGTGTCGAGCTGAAACCCAACACTATTCCCACGTGGCCCAGTACTATGCAGCCCATCTCGCCGTCGTGCACCCCGCCTATCGCTGACAGGTAGACCCCACCTGTCAGTATCGCTCTCTCGAACACACACTCCCGCCCGCATCTGCCGACGCGTGGCCTCGATCAATGGCCGAACACGCTCCCGCGCCCACATCGTCCCGTGCCGCTGCCAAGTGTGTCCCACCGCCTTCGTCTCCACCGCATCGTCTTCATCTCGCGACGCACTCGCTCGCCGCCATTGCCGAGCTCAAGCTCAAAACGACAACGATGGTTTCCAATCTGAAACCTCGAGTTTTCCGCACCAAATCTCTAGCCCTTATCTCCCCGCACCCGAATCCGGCCGAATCAAATCTCGAATTGGTTTCAATCTCTGGGATTTCTGAATTTGATTTTATATTCAAAACGGACTCAAATTAGGGATTCCTTATCCCGACTCGCCCGATCCCTATAAATAGGCCCCTAGGATCGCCTGGCCCTCCGCAACCCAGAGCCGCCACCCTCGTCACCCGATTGCTCTAGCGCCGCCGCAATTAGCGATTTACGGTTTTCGACCGAGCTTCTTCTCTGGTGAATTGCGCCGCCGTCGTTGCCTCACCAACTGCACCATTGTGATCAGCATAGCTCAGGTTACCTCGTGCGCCCCTCCTCGTTGCCGAAGCGTCGCCGGAGCCTCCGTCCGATAAAAGCCAAATGTCTCCTCCACTCCGAGCTCGCCGCCGATCGCCACCCTCGCTCCCAGCTGCCCGTAAGTGCACCCATGAGTGCACAATAGAGCCAGCTACCTCCTGGTACCACTTACCGCTGGTAGATCGCCGCCGTTCGCCAACGACCATCGGGTCCCGAGCGCCGCCACCATCGCCATGTCCACGTCTGCCGCCACCTCAGTGCAAGCATCAGCCCTATGCTTGCATGTCATTGGCGTGGCGTCTAGTCAACGCCCACGTGTGTGCCCGCGTGGCCGGTCCACCACCACAGTCTTTCTTCGGCTCGGTGAACTCAGTCCATCGTGAGCAGTGAGACTGACATGTGGGTCCCACATGTCAGAGTTTCTTTTAATTATTCTTTTTTTTGGAAATTCTTCGCTGACATCAGCATTGCACATTAATCCAATTTTTTCTTTAGAAAATCTGGAAATTCTAATTTATGGTATTTTATGTAATTTCAAACTTCCAAAGCCCATATCTTTTGCATTCGAACTTCGATTGAGCCTATCCAAATTTCTAAATTCATATAAATTCAAGATAAATTTATAAATTCAAGATATATTTATTTATGATTTTTAATTAAATTTTTGGAGTTTTTTACCTCTGTTATTTATTTGTTTTTTTATTTATTTCGTTTGCAAGTAGACGTTAATTCTTCAGGGACTTTTGAAGAAGAAGGAGTGCCTCAAGACCAAGATCAGCACCTAGACCTATTCCAAGACAAGTTATACCTTTGATCATATTAAACTCAGTTTTCAAAATACTTTATTTCAATGTATTGCATTCTATTTTAAGTATTTATTTAAATGCTTTTGGGTTTAGTTATTAATCCAAATTGTTATGTCCACCTTGTCTATTGTTATGCCATGATCTTTTGTCACCCTAGGTTGGTTCATTATTAGTTGGTATTATGTAGCACCAACATGGATTGGTTAGATACGAGTAGATTTCTTAGCCATACTACGCGTCATCATTTCATGTGAGTTGCAAATATAAATTTGACTAAGTGATTATGGAACTGTGTGATGAAACTATGTGTGTTGTGTGTTATTACTCATTGATGGTATGGGTTGCACTTAACCAACAGGGTGGAAAAAGATTTAGACTGGGGAAAGTAGTGGATTCTGTGTGATATGGTGGAGCTGTCTGCTGGGATTGATAATCGATGTGACTTAGTTAGAAATTAGAACTTAACTTTGTGTGCCATTGAACTGAGCCTTATTGTACAACCACATGCCTGGTATGGGACGGGTCTAACTTAGTAGGTTATGGAATCTTGCCATTGACAACTCAGGTTGTAGGTTAAGCTGTGTGATGGGCTGGAGGTGTGTTTATCACATCGTGTGACGGTTCGCCGCATCCCTGTCCAACGGTGTGTGTCGTACCCAAACGTTGTGTGTATCGGTTGGACGACAGTAAAGCACATCGGGAGTGTCAACGTTTAAGATGAAATTTCTGAAAGGTTTTGTTATGGTCAGTGCTAGCTACACTCATTGTATCTTGTGGGTAAAGTGTACAACCTCTGCAGAGTGTGTAAATCAATCTATTTGAATAGCCACGGCCGCGGTCATGGACATACTCGGGGATTTCATACAAGGGATAGATTTTCATAAAACATTTGGGAAGGGAGCTGTGTGATCTAAGTCATATGGTTGTGTGAATAACTTGTTTAGACTTTGTGTTCTTTGTGAAATCAAATGATAAATTATTATTGTTTATTTTTTTTGAATTATGTTTTCAATCTATTATTCGTATTCAATTGCAAATGTTGTATTTCTGCAAAAGAACCAGAGAAGTCATTCCATTGGAATAAACCATCATCTATAAATTGCATTCTGTGGTATGACTTGCGAATACGGTTGTGTACTCATACTTGCTTCAAACAATCAACAGAAGTGGGTGAGTCATCGTCTGCTTTTCAAGAGGAGTTCTACGAAGGTGTTGATCGTTAGGGTCTTGATTCCAGTCAGTTGCCTGTGGTGAATTGATGGGATTCCGCTGAAGTTTGTTTCTATTCAGCTGCTTTGCTATTTTATTTATTGTCAGCCCTACGAGGCTTAATAAATGTAAACTCGATCATAAGGTCAAAACCATTATTTGCTATTCAAATTAGACGTTTGTTCTATTAATCGTATTGTGTGGATAGATATTCATCTATGTTGATACTGTGTGCACTAGCGTGATCCTGGACTAGTGCAGAATACATAGAGAGTCCAGAATTGTATTTTTAGGTCCTGACAATACTAGATCACCAGATGAATCTAAGATGCAGCATGAATGCTTTTTAAAACTCACTTCAATATTATCGTCTATCAACTGTGACACTGAAAGCAAATTATAGCTCAACTTACTAACAAGTGCAATATCTTTTAAAATGAATTTATCGTTTACGCGCACAGTCCCTTTTGAAAAAACTCGTCCTTAAGCATTGTCCCCAAAAGTAATCTTCTCGTCACCGGTAGCTTGAGTGAGGGAGGAGAACCATCGAGAGTCTCTGGTCATGTGGCGAGAGCAACCGGAGTCAATAAACCATATGTTCTCCTTCCGCTTGCGACTAGCCTACAAAATACAAACAATCATCTGTATCTTAGTACTGGAGTTAGAGAATAAAGCTTTAGGTAACCAGTACTGAGATACGCGATGAACAGAAGCAACAACAGGCATAGAGAAAGAATTTTGACATTCTATGTACTGCCGGTCGGACCGCAGTTTATGTGCCGATCTGACCGCTGGCCGGTATGACTACGTAACAAACACTGGTCGTACCAGTCCAGTCGCGGAAACTCCCAAACCTGCAGAAAATAGCTTAGAGGGAGCAAAGCGATAATGAGGAGCGTGAGCAAACTCCACTCCAGTATGAGAAATCTTTCTTAACCTGTCTTTCTTTTCTTTCTTTACTTTTCAAAACAAAAAATTGAACCAAATGACCCTCTCTTCCACAATGAGTGCATCTATACTTGTCTTGATGAGAAGTTGTATCTATTACCATTACAACACCCACTTTGATAAATGGGTCCTTTGCAATACCAGCTGATTTAAAAATAATTTATTTTGCTTTAGATTCTACTTCAAATTTTCCAGCTTCCAAAAGCTTAACAACCTTAGGAGGATTATTCTTAGTATGCTCAACAAATATAAATCCTAGACCCTGATGTTTAACACTCACTTTTGACTTGTTTAGGATCATATTCAAATTTTTCTTACTAAAGGAAAATCTCTCTAAAGTGTCCTTGAGATACTCGTTGTCTTTAGTTAGAGTGAGACAAGTAGTGCATTTAACAGATTCATTCACAAGTCTCTTAGAAGTACTAGACCGAGTCAATTTTTCTTTTTCAGCAAAATCATTAAGTTGTCTAGTCAAAGCTTCTATTTTTATGGTGAGTTTAGGACAGTTAGAGTAAGAAGACATCTCATGATAAAGCATATGTTGAATTGTTTTCTGAGATGAATTAAGTTTAGTTTCTAGCAATCCACAATTAGTGCAAGTTTTAGTTTGAGCATTTGAAATACTTGACTCTAAACATGTAGGAGAACTAAACTTGTGCTTTTCAATTTTATTATTTGCAAGTTTTAACTTTTCATCATAAGATTCATGTGCCAACATTAATTCATCAAATTTAGCATTTGCATTCCTAAGTTGAATCAAGTTTGATTCATTCATAGATCTAGCAGTCTCCAACTCAGAATGTAAAACTTGACAAGACTCACATGATTCTTTATCATGAGAAACAGTTCTAAGTCTATCGATCTCAGAAGTTAAGCTTTCAACAAGATAATTATGTTCTTTTAGTTTCATTTTTGTTCTTTTCAATTCAACAACAAGTTTAATCAAACCATCTTCAAGCTCATCAAATGATGGTCTTACCTCATTGGGATCACTGTCGTCGTCGTCGTTGTCGTTTCTTACCATGAAGCACATGCCCGTGAAGTCGTCATTCTTCTTCTTCTTACTTTTAGCATCATCATTGTCGTTGTTGTCGTCATCGCAACTCTCATACTCCACATCACTCAAATCTAGATGCTCGATAGCTGAAAAAACCATTTCAGCAAATTTTTGACGAAAATTGCCACCCTTTGTGTTTTTCTTCTTGGATGGCCGACGATGATAATTCTTGTCTTCCTTAATCACCTTCCCCTTGAGCTTGGTACACTCCACCTTAATGTGTTCTGGCTCACCACACTCATAACATTTGATCGAACTTGACACGTCACCTCGCTTCCTCATCCTTATGTTGTTGAGTGCCTTATATGCCCGTGAGGAGATCAACACTAAATCCTCTTTAGGGAGCTATTCGAACTGTTCCTCTAAAAAAGAAGACAAAGCAGACACAAAAAAAGAACTCGACGAAGTAGCCTGCATTGGGTTAGTCACAAGTGCTAAAGATGAAGATTTATCAGTCTTAGATGGCAAAGCTTCCATCTCATAGGTTTTCAATCTAGAGAAAAGATCATCCATGGTTAAAGTATTTAGATCGACAGTTTGATTGATAGTTGTGACAACCATCAACCACTCAAAACCTAAAGATATTAAAATTTTAGTTGCATTATCTTCATCAGAAGGAATAACATTAACACCGCGCAAATTACTCAATATTTTTTCAAAATGAGCAAAAAGATCATCAATAGTGACGAGGATCTAATAATCCTCATTTTATCTTTTATCTATAATTCTAATTATGGGTAAATATGATGTCACATAGTCCCCAGAGGTACCCCTTATCTATAAGGGAGAAGCCCAATAAGTGGTTGTAAGTTCTTCTACAATCACCCCCACAGTCGTAAGTCTTGCTACGACTATATCATGGTCGTAAGTCCTTCTACGACCACTACATAGTCGTAAGTCCTTCTACGACTATTACCTGGTCGTAAGTCCTTCTACGACTACTACCTGGTCGTAAGTCCTTTTACGACTACTACCTGGTCGTAAGTTCTTCTACGACCAGGTAAACTACGACCACCTTATAATCAAACCTACGGTCGAGTGGGTTCAATTGATTAAGGAATCGAACGATGCCGCACGCACTATTATTCCGCTTATTAATGGTGTGTAATTACCCCATTATCTCGGAAGATAATTGCGGACGGCGTGAAGAAGCCGAGGCGCCGTAATTACGCCATCATGCGCCTTCTTCGGATTAATTAGGCGCATCTCCCGCAGGGCAAAACGGCTACTTCTTCACGACTATATAAGGGCATCAAAAGGAGGAGGAACAAGAGGGCTATTCTCTGTAATAGTCTTAGTCTTTTATTTGATCATCAAGAATACCATACACACAGGATTAGGGTTATTATTCTCTCCGAGAAGGCTCGAACTCGTCTAAACATCCCGTGTCAATCCACTCTGCGTGATCTCATCTCTAGGAGACCCCCCGAATCAAACAATCTTTACGTAAGATCGGTTCTAATACACCGACAGTTGGCGCCGTCCGTGGGGATCCTCCGGTAATCTCTTGTCAACATACTCTCTTTTTCCAATCTCATGCAATCATGGCAGGAGAATGGAACGAGGAGAACTGGTTTGACTTGGCAGATTACGCAGACGTCGACATGGATGCCGGTTTCGACTACGAGCCGAGTGATGCATCCGCTGATGGTGATGTTGCCTCCGGAGATTATTCTCCAGGAAACCATCCCATTAATGGAGTTGAGGAGGGATCCTTATCCCCCACAACAATACGTCCAACGGAGGGTCAATTCCTCAAAGGACAAGGGTCCACCGACCAGACCGCTCCCGGAGGACTCACAACACGACGAGTTCTTTCTCCAAGTGTTCAAGTCCCCTTAAGACGGTCCGACTTGGTAAGTCAAGTTCGGGAGCCACCATTCCAGACTCCACCAAAGATCTAGTGATCCTCTCTCTCAGGGTAACTCCAGAGAGGGTGGGATCAAGCATGCTTTTCACCAAATTCGACCGTCTCCCGCAGATCTCATTTGCGAACGGAGACGATTATAACCCGAGTTCCCCACCCGGAGGATTACTCCAAGTCGCGAGATGGTGTCCCTAGAGCACTCCTCAAGCGGGAGGCCTCGGCGCAAGTGAGAATCATCAACGGAGGTCTTCGTCCTTCCCCAATCGTGGTCACCTCATGGAGGCCGAGATAAGAACACTCCCCGAAGATCACACACTGCGCCCCCTCGTGGTAATGGCAAGGGCACCACCATTGGCAGAGAGAACCAACACTCTGATGAACGCGAGGGAAATCCTCGACATTCTCGCACTCCACTAAGAAGGCCTCAAAGACCTGATGAGGAGGATTTTGATGTCGTCAGAAGAAAGAAAATTGCAGTCCGTAAGAACTCGCTCACGCATTCAACATCAGTCGGAGGAGGTACAAGAACTCCAAGACATCAACGACCTACTCGAGAACCCTAGCCAAGAGCTTGCTCGAACGCCAGGGTACGATCTCTTTGCTGAAGAGATTACGCAAAGACTTCGAACTGTGATGACAAGACTGGAGGTACCTCATCGACAACATTCAGGTAGTCATAGCAATACGACTTCCTCAGCTACCAGTCAATCGAATATTTCTCTACGTAGGAATCGACACGGCCATAAGTCGAATCGATCCCCTATTCAGAGAAATACATTTCGATCAACTGAAGATCAAGAAGCCCCTCGGAGAGGTGATCATTCACCACTTCGACAAAGAAATTCACAACGGGTGGAGTACGAGGAGTATTCCCCTCGTAGAACTAAGACCTACTACTGTTGGACCGAAAAGGCGACTAGAGGGGGGGGGGGTGAATAGGAGCACGCTCACTTTTTGACAAAATATGAATTCAACACAATTTCACTCCAATAGCTATGATGAAGCTATGAAGATCAATATATCAGTACAGCGGAAGACTAGTATTGAATCCAATTAAACCCCTAAGCAATGCGACAAAAATCAGCAAGAATCAAATCTTAACGGTGGCGGTCGACCATTGTTATACGGGCGGTCTGACCGGCACCAAAATCGGTCTGACCTCTGGTGTGGGGCGGTCGGACCGGCACCAAAATCGGTCTGACCTCTGGTGTGGGGCGGTCCGACCGGCAGGCTCCAGAACAGTAAAAACAGCCCGATGACGAAGTTGCAATTAGGTCTAACTTTTGATTCTCAACTCCAAACTTCACGAAACTTTGCACACACCTTCTCTATGATATTAAGGACCTATTCCAATCAACAATTATGATAATTCTTGGACGAACAAATATCTTTTACGATCTGATTGAAGAAGGTGCAAAACCGCAAAAGTGAAAACTAGATCCAATCGCTTGCTCGTGGGTGATTGATGATCAAATTGATCCTAGATGGGTTCCCACACATCACCGCAAGCTAATCCACGTGAAAGAATCAATCAAAAACTCGTGGATCAAAGAAAGCCCTAAAATCACGAAATTGAAAGCAAGAACGAAAAGAGACTTATCTCAAGCAAACCTTGCATTGATTAAGAACGTGATCGTCGCTGGATTACACCCACGCCATCATGGATCAGTGGTCAATCCAAGATCACGAAATTCTCCTCAAACCATAAAGAGCCCTAGCCTCCACCTCAACTCCCCTAAGCCAATTAGGGTTTTGCAACAAAAGAGGCGAGAGAGAGAGCTTAATGGTGCAGCCACCACCTCCCCCTATTTATAGTGGAGGCCTAGACTCCTAGGGTTTGACTCCATTTGGCTCCCGTTAAGGCCCACTAACAAACGGGTCACACACGCACGCTTCGCAAAGCGCCGTCTTTAACCTTTTGACCTAAACCGCTTCACCATGCGTCATGGATTTGCCAATAGGTCACCCTTGTCCATCTTGTGTCACGCTTGAGTCGTTGACCTCACCCAGCATCGCCAATCGCTCGACCTCAACTCTCCAAGTCTAGTCCCGATCTTCCTCGCCGCTGACCGTCGTTGACCACCAAGCAACTGCACAACCATAGACAAGCAAACACGTGTTCGGGAACAAGTTCTTCACAACTTGACCCATGTTAGTCAAAACATGCATCATGCAAATCATATGCCATGAAACCAATGACTTTGACCTAACAAAACAACATCGCCACGGTTGGCCGACGTTTAAGTAAAACCGGTCCGACCGCTCCAGTGAGCGGTCGGATCGCTTCTTGGCGGTCGGACCGCTCCTTGTGAGCCGGTCGGACCGCTTTGGGACTTAGCCAAATTCAAGCCCCAAATTCAAACCTTCGGAAAATACAAACGAATAGAACTTCTTCTCGAGACTCCAAAATTATGAGACCAAGTGCATTGGGATCCCTCACTTGCCTACAACACCTATTTTTGGCCCACTCATTTTGACCACTTTGGTCACCGCCGTCCGACCGCCCCATATGGCCGGTCCGACCGATTTGGGACCGGCCGGACGGCCGGTAAGGACCGG
Source organism: Hsuehochloa calcarea (assembly GCA_036346395.1). Classification (NCBI taxonomy): domain Eukaryota; kingdom Viridiplantae; phylum Streptophyta; class Magnoliopsida; order Poales; family Poaceae; genus Hsuehochloa; species Hsuehochloa calcarea. The sequence continues at coordinate 54,159,966 of CM070609.1, read as the reverse complement.
TCGGACACCGCCCAAAGAAGCCCGACACTTTGTCGAAAACGCGTGAAACGACAAACCGTAAACGCCATTGCCAATTGTCACATCATCCTAAGATCGGAACATATCCCCATGAAATCCACAATCTCCCTTGATGAACACATTGGCAATTATCCAGAAAATGTAAGTAAGATGTTTGAAAACGAGTTTACTCGCAGTTTTCGCACAAAGGCACAATTTGGTCCATAAGCAAGAAAAAGCAATGAAAATGACCAAGCTGGCATCAGAATAGTATAGGCATGTGAGACAAGACAAAAGAAAGCATAAAAACTTTGATTTCCAGAAAAGGGTCAAAATTCTCACATGAGGTCCATATGAAAGAACAATTTTTCAATTGACCTATGATCATTGTGAGGATAAAAGAATGCAATTCAAGTTCAGAATATTCAATAAAACAATAAGAATGCAACTCAAGAACTCCCCCTCACTATGATCCTCGATTTTCAAAAACTTTTAACTTTTCAGTTACTCCCCCTTTGTTTAATCTTCTTCTCATTAACACATCTTCTCCAAATAAACATAGCAAAGAAATATAACACATCTTCTCCCCCTTTGACAATGGATTCATCAAGGAATCACGCCTTCCTCTCATCCAGAGATAACCAATAGATGATAAATAAAGAAGCAGAAATAAAAGAAGCATAAACAGGAGTATGCATGAAGTGCAATGGAGTGGCTTCTTTTTTTGAATTTTTCAATTTTTGATTACAAGAAGCTTTGGAGATTACCCAAAAGAACAAGCTAGTATCTCTAATATTGCACAAACAGATATCAAGCTGACAAATAGCTAGCAAGATCATGGTAAGACATATATATCAAAGCTAAGCACAAAGGCTCAAAAGTAAAGCGAGATTTGATCAATTTAAGCAACGCTCAAATTCAAAGAAGTTCATCAACAGGATCCTAAAGTGAAATTGGCCATGTCAAAATGTCAAAGTGAGATCAAAAATCTAACAAAGACCACATTAAGAGTCAATCAAGTCCCGTATTGAATCATTTTGCTCAATATTTTGTAAACGCCCAATTGTCAACATTTTTCTCATTTGCATTGAATATTGAAGTTGACTAATGATCTAACTTAGTGACAAGATCCCGGACTAGGAGCCATCCACAAACTCATCCTAAGCTTCACCAAAAGTTGATTAAAGGTATATCTTAGTAAAGAAGATCCTGGACTAGGAGCCATCCACAAACTCTTTCTAAGCTTCTACCGGGGCGACAAATCTTGAGGTTCATGTCATTTCTGACAAGCAATCCCCATGAGATCGTCTGGTTCATCAAACTATCTCCAAGTTCATGTCATTTGACAAGCGCCTCGTAAGAATAGTTTGGCACAATTTAAGCATAAGACAATCTTGATTTTCATTTTTCACAAGAGCATTTTTAGAATCTCAAGAACACAAAAGCTCAAGTAATGGTCAATTTTAGATCAAAGAGCTAACAAAGCAATTCTGACAGGGCCAATGTCACAAGAGGAGCACTAATTGCGCAACTCGCTAAAACATCCACAAATTGCAATTTCTTAGCTTGAGTTGTTTAAAAGATTCTAGCTCATATAGCAAAGACTTAGCTACACATGTAAAAGCATGATAGTTCTAGCAAGTCAAAGAACTAGACATGACATTGAGCAAGAATTGAAATACAAAAGCTCTAAAGGGTAATAGGCAAAGCTTCATCAATTTTAAAAGATAAGCAGAAAGACTTATATTACAATGCATCTTTTTGGATTTTTCATACCACTTGTTGTAACCACTTGTTGGATTTTTCATATGAATGCAATATGACACAATGAGATGCAATTAAAAGCCTAAAAACCTAAAGAGTTCAAAAAGATCACTAAGTTCGTAAAAAGAACAATAAAAGATCAAAAGAACAAGGAAAGATCGAAAAGATCAAACTCCCCTCAAACCAACCCATAAGGATAAATAACCCCTAACTCGCTTCTCAAGGTGGCAAACCTAGTTGGGTCTAAAGATTTGGTGATGATAAAAATAAGATATAAGAGAAGAATCTAGTGGGTGACAAGCGCCTGAGGTACTCTTCCTATCTAGCCGACAACCCGCACAATTAGGATAAGAAAAACCCCCGAATGGACAAGAATAAAGAGCGTGAATATCAAATGCCATACAAAGAGAGTAGAGTGTAAGTACTGAATAAGAGCTTAACGGCTGGCGATGGGAAGTTCTTGAGATGCTTGAAACCCGTCGACCGCGTGAAGGAGGTGAACCATCTTGAGTCTCCGGTCATATGGCGTGAACAGTCGGAGTCAACAAAGCACGTGCTCTTCCTCTTTCCGCGGCAGTCCTGAAAAATCAAGGCACAGAAGAACGATGTGTCTCGACATCAAGTTAGTTAAACAAGACTTGGGAACCCGAGATCGAGACACACGTCTGCGAGTAGTATGCAAAAAGTATGTTATCCTTGATTTCATCTAAAATTCATTATGAGCAATGTTTAAGTTAACATGGGAATTAAATCGTCTAAGGGCGGTCGACCGGCGTTGTCAGTCAAGGGCGACCGACGACCAACCTATCGGTCGACCGGTGACCACCAAATCGAGACCGGCGACTCAAGAACATGAGAATTAGGATATGTAGAAGCATGATGATTAGCATGTGAGAAAAATCCTAATCCAGGTTTATTCCTTTCAGTGTTACCATGTCTCATAGAAGCTCTAGGTTGCCTGAATGAAATTCTATCAAGATTTTTCCTATCATTTTTCAACCTACGCCAACAGAATTCAATCAAATGCCCACTTTTCTTGCAATAAGTGCAATGGTACTTGGTACCACTAGAAGAAGCACCATTTGAATTAATACAAGGTTGGGCAAAACCTGCAGATTTAAAAGATGTTTTTGCGAGTTGGGTTTTGAATTCAATTAAACCTTTTCCAAGACTTGAATGACTTTTGGGTTTGAATTGTCTTGAAAAGAATTGAATCCTAAACCTTGCTTCTTATAAGGAGTTTTAGACTTGTCAAGAATCATGTTTAATTGTTTCTTACCTTTAGAAAATTTCTCTAATGTATCATGAAGGTAAGCATTTTCTTTTCTCAAGTTAGCACAAGCATCACAAGTTTTATCCATTGATTTCTCCTTATACAAAGCAATTTCAAGCTTAAGAGCGGAACATGAAGCACAAGTAGTATTTTCAATATTGTCCTTAAGCTTAGCATATTTGACTCTAGCACTTCTAAGATATCTTTGATTTCACGTTCTTTTCTAAGCATGAAGTGCAAGGGCTAGAATCAATCACATCGAAGCAATCAACTTGCTAGACTCTAAGCATTTTTCACAAGGAGCGATTTAATTTCAATTAGCTCGGTTCTAGCATTTTCAAGTTGTTGTAAAGCAATATTATGAGCAGATTGTGAATTGGTAATTTCAATGCATAGCATGACAAGATAAACATTCATCGAGTTCAAGAGTCTTAACATTTGCAAGTTCTAGTTTCAGTTTACCAATTTTTGACTCTAGTTTCTTATTTTTAGTCATGACAAATTCTAGCGCTTCATCTTGACTAAGCACTTGCTCAACTATAGAATTATATTTAGCGTAAAGCTCATCATAAGAAAAAGATACCTCATCATTATCAATGTCGCTTGTCACCATGAAGCACATGCCAAGAAAGTCCTTGGCCTTCCTTTCTTTTCCTCTTCGCTCCTGAGTCCACATCACTAATGGATTGCTCTCCAAAAGCGGCAAGGACCCTGAGCGGCCTTTATGAGCTTGACAAGATCATACTCGAGTTGTTCTCATGAGGCTTCTTCCAAGTCGTCTTCTCCTCCTGTGCTTACCCTTACCTTTTAGCTTGGGGCAATTGGCTGATGTGGTAAAGCTCTCCACACTCATAGCAAGTAACAGACCACCTCTCTTTTATTTCTCACATTGTTGTAAGCCCGTGTGAATTTTTTAGCTAAAAGGGCTAACTCGTCTCGTGAATATTTTCAAGCTCCTCCTCGTAAATCGCAGATAAGCAAGCAAATGAAAATCCGTAAGAAGATTCAAAAGAGTCATCAAAAGCCTTTTGTGAGGATCTGCTACCAAAGCTAAATTATCTTTCTTGGGATGATCAACTCTTTTAATTTCATGAGTCTTGAGTTTACTATAAAGCAATTCTAAAGTAAGACTCGAAAGATCAACATTCTCTTCTATAGCAAGAGCCTTCATCTCCCACTCCTTGGTGTTGATTGCAAACAAGAGGTGGGTGGCATTTTCAGATTGAGAATATTCAATATCAACAACTTTTCATTTGATTAATCACTTTATTAAACGATCGAATGTCATCGATGCTCTCTCCAGACGCATCTCAAATTTGTTATAATCACGCTTATAGATTGTTTGGCGACTTTCTTAATTTGGGACGAACCTCATGATATGTTTCGAGAGTGTTCCAAATCTCGTGCGCAATGCAAAATTGCAAATCCTATCATATTCTTGTCTACCAAGCGCACCATATAAAAGATTCTTGGCTTTGTTGTTGTTAGCCAAAAGAACCACGTAAGGTGAGTTTCAACCTCGGGAATAATGAGCGGGATCGAACAACGCCCCACATAGCTTGTCCTCGCTCTCAAGGAATACTGCATACGATTCTTCCAATAGGCATAGTCTTGTCCATTGAACATATGCGGTTTTGTAGAGAATCTATCCATCGCCAAAGTTCAAAGGACCTGTTAAGATCAAGATTGAACTAACCGGGCTCGATACCACTTGTTGGACCGAAAAGGCGACTAGAGGGGGTGAATAGGAGCACGCCACTTTTTCACAAAATATGAATTCAACACAATTTCACTCCAATAGCTATGATGAAGCTATGAAGATCAATATATCAAGATCAAATGGAAGACTAGTATTGAATCCAATTAAACCCCTAAGCAATGCGACAAAAATCGCTAAGAATCAAATCTTAACAGAGGTGGCGGCCCGATCAATATATACGGGCGGTCCGACCGCACCAAAATCGGTCTCGACTCGTGTGGGGCGGTCGGACCGCACCAAAATCGTCGACCTCGGTGTGGGGCGGTCCGACCGGCAGCTCCGAACAGTAAAATGTAAACCGATGACGGTTGCAATTAGGTCTAACTTTTGATTCTCAACTCCAAACTTCACGAAACTTTGCACACACCTTCTCTATGATATTAAGGACCTATTCCAATCAACAATTATGATAATTCTTGGACGAACAAATATCTTTTACGATCTGATTGAAGAAGGTGCAAAACCGCAAAAGTGAAAACTAGATCCAATCGCTTGCTCGTGGGTGATTGATGATCAAATTGATCCTAGATGGGTTCCACACATCACAAAGCAAGCTAATCCACGTGAAAGAATCAATCAAAAACTCGTGGATCAAAGAAAGCCCTAAAATCACGAAATTGAAAGCAAGAACGAAAAGAGACTTATCTCAAGCAAACCTTGCATTGATTAAGAACGTGATCGTCACCGGATTACACCCACGCCATCATGGATCGCTGGTCAATCCAAGATCACGAAATTCTCCTCAAACCATAAAGAGCCCTAGCCTCCACCTCAACTCCCTAAGCCAATTAGGGTTTTGCAACAAAAGAGGCGAGAGAGAGAGCTTAATGGTGCAAACCACCACCTCCCCTATTTATAGTGGAGGCCTAGACTCCTAGGGTTTGACTCCATTTGGCTCCCGTTAAGGCCCACTAACAAACGCGGGTCACACGCACGCTTCGCAAAGCGCCGTTTTAACCTTTTGACCTAAACCGCTTCACCATGCGCCATGGATTTGCCAATAGGTCACCCTTGTCCATCTTGTGTCACGCTTGAGTCGTTGACTCACCCGCATCGCCAATCGCTCGACCTCAACTCTCCAAGTCTAGTCCCGATCTTCCTCGCCGCTGACCGTCGTTGACCACCAAGCAACCCGCACAACCATAGACAAGCAAACACGATTCGGAACAAGTTCTTCACAACTTGACCCATGTTAGTCAAAACATGCATCATGCAAATCATATGCCATGAAACCAATGACTTTGACTCTAACAAAACAACATCGCCACGGTTGGCCGACGCTATAGAAAACCGGTCCGACCGCCCAGGTGAGCGGTCGGACAGCTTTTGGCGGTCGGACCGCTCCTTGTGAGCAGGCGGACCGCCTTGGGACTTAGCCAAATTCAAGCCCCAAATTCAAACCTTCGGAAAATACAAACGAATAGAACTTTTCTTCGAGACTCCAAAAATTATGAGACCAAGTGCATTGGGATCCCCTCACTTGCCTACAACACCTATTTTTGGCCCAATTTCATTTTGACCACTTTGGTCATCGCCGTCCGATCGCCATATGGCCGGTCCGACCGATTGGGACCGGTCGGATCATTGCAAGGACCGGCCGGACCGCCTCGCCCAAGAAGCTCGACACTTTGTCGAAAACGCGCGAAACGACAAACCGTAAACGCCATTGCCAATTGTCACATCATCCTAAGATCCGAACATATCCCCATGAAATCCACAACTACGTAATCGTCACCGCACGGTATCGTCGTATACGATCACCGGTGACATTAACCCTTCTTTCCTACAAAGAAGGCGCCAAGAAGTGATTACCGGATGCCGCATTCTCGCCGACCTCCGAAAGCGCTACCGCCACCTCATTTTCGCCAAGAACATGGAGAAATTTGATGGATCTCAAAATCCCATCGAATTTCTTCAGATCTATACAACACCGTCCGAGCAAAGCAGAGGAGGAGAGCATGTAATGGCGAATTACCTTCCGATCGTGCTCAAGGATCCGCTCGATCGTGGTTATTAAACCAACCACTGAGTCGATTTACTTTGGCAACACCTCTGTGATCTTCTACAGCGAATTTCAAGGCACATACAACCGCCTAGAAAAGAAGACGACTTGCACCGATAAAATGAACAACAACGAGACTTTGCGCCAATTCATCAAACGCTTTAGTCAGTTCAGAACTCAATTCGAAATTTCGATTCCTCTCGTGATCGTGGCTTTTAAGCAAGGAGTCCGTAGTAGAAGGATAACGGAGGACATTGCTTTGAATCCTCCCAACATCGCTGCGAACTCTTCGAGATGGCCGATCGATATGCAATCGCTTCGAGGCAATCAGTGGAACAACACTATCGATCGAGAAACATATACCCTCGAGAGCCGTGAAGTTGGTAAGGATAAAAAGCAAAAAGTCCAAGAAGAAAATAAAAGTCAAAAATCACAAACCGCTGGTTCCAAGGAAGTTCGCCGTGAAAGATGGAGAGCCCTAACCACCAAGTCGCACTCGATCAAGGCAAAGGTAAGCGCCCGATCGTAGGAACGACAAACCAAGGTGGTGTCCTTTTCATAAAAAGGAAGGACATGACCTCCAAGAATCGCCGAAGTTTTCCAAAGAAAGCTCGAGGACTACTACAACTAAGAAGCACCACTCCCTACTCGAAAGGTGTAGGACATACGAGTGGCCAAAAGTCGCCGGATGATGAGGAGATGTCGCTCCAAGATCCGCAACATACCGTTGAGCACATCTACGGAGGATCATCGAGATACGACTCCAAACGACAACTTAAAGCTCACGGACGAGAGGTAAATTCTATACATACTCCTCTCACAATAAATTACCAAGTGGCCGGAAGTTACCATCTCTTTTGAGAAGGATGACCGCCCAATCACTACGAGTCGATCAGTCGATATCCGATTAGGGTCGAACCCACCATCAACAACCGTCGGGTCAATCGAGTGTTGGTTGATGGTGGCAGTTCTTTGAACATATTATTTACTAAAGCCCTGGACGAGATGCAAGTACCCAGGACAAAGGTAAGGCCAGTACGATATTCCTTTCATGGAATCGTACCGGGGTCTTCGGCCAAACCTATTGGCCAAGTTTCTCTTCCTTTAACATTTGGCTCACCAAGTAATTTCAGACGAGAAAGTCACCTTTGATGTGGTCGATTTTGATACGGATATAACGCCATACTCGGACGACCAACTTTGGCAAAATTCTTAATGGCTACTCATTACGCGTATCAATGTCTTAAGATGCCAGTCCCAAAGGAGTGATCACCATTCAAGGTGACAAAAGATGGCGATAGTCACGACCGTCGATCCTCGAGATGGTTGGTCAAATACCAACTCGAGATGAAAGTCACCGACTAGCAAGTCGGCTTCAAAGTCGCACCAAAGCCGAACGACCAAGTCAAAGAGGTTCCTCCGACGAGAAGAACCTCAAGACTGCTCGCACGGGAAACTTCCGACCCCAAATAGGAAGACGCCCTCATTACCTTCCTCCGAGCTAACGCAGATGTCTTTGCGTGGCAAGCATCCGACATGCCCGAGTCCCTGTGGAGGTGATCGAGCACAAAGCTAGCTTTACTACCGATAAAGTACCAGAAACAAAAATTACGAGATTTGCCCTCGATCGACGAGATGCTATTAAATCGAGTTGATAACCTACTTAAAGCGTGCTTTATAAGAGAAGTCAACCACCCGAGTGGTTGGCTAACCCAGAATGGTCAAAAGTCAAACGGCAAATGGCGATGTGCGTGGACTTTATCGATCTTAATAAAGCTTGTCCAAAAGATGATTTCCTTTACCTCGACGATCACCGTTGATTCAACTGCAGTTGTGAGATATTAAGTTTTTAGATGCATATTCGATACCACCAGATCAATATGTGTTTAAACGATGAAGAAAAGACCGCATTCATTACTCCATTTGGTACCTTTGCTATGTCAAAATGCCATTTGGTCTAAAGAATGCCGGTGCTTCTTTTCAACGCCTAATGCAATCGACTTTTTCATCTCAATTAGGCCGAATTTGAAGCCTATGTTGATGATCTAGTCGTAAAAGCATTAAGAGACTTAATCATATCACCGACCTACAAGAAACATTCGACAACCTCGTAAAGCACCGCTTAAAACTCAATCCAGAGAAGTGTGTGTTTGGAATTTCTTCAGAAAATTGCTTGGATTCCTAGTATCCGAACGAGGAATCAAGCAAATCTCGAAAAATAAAAGCCATCCTCCGATGCGCCCTCCAAACACAAAAAGGAAGTCTAGAAACTCACTGGGTGCATGGCGGCTTTAAGTCGTTTCATCGCACGACTAGGAGAAAAAGGACTACCTTTCTTTAAACTTCTCAGAGACATGAAGGTTTTGAGTGGTCGAACGAGGCAACGCCGCTTTTGAGGATGTCAAGAGGTATCTTTCGAGTGCTCCTGCTCGTTTCTCCAAAGCCGTAAGAGACGCCTTAATTTACCTAGCCGCCACGCCACGCAAAGAAGCGCAGATTAGTCGAGAACGTGAAAACGCATAACGACCGGTTTACTACGTTAGCGAAGTTTTACACGGCCTAAGGAGCGCTACCTCGTGTCCAAAACTTCTATATGCCCTCCTCATGTCTTCGAGGAAATCATGCATTATTTTCAAAGACAAAATAGTCATGGTGCCCGAGTTTCCTTTGGGAGCAATCCTCTATAATAAGGAAACAATGGACGCATGGCAAAATGGTCACCGAACTTGGGGAGTTCGACCTCCATTTCGTGTCCCGAACGGCCATAAAATCCCAGATCTTGGCGCACTTTGTCGCCGAATGGACAAATCTCAACTGCTCAGATCCCCAAAGACGATTCCCACGACCACTGGATGATGTACTTTGACGGGTCACTTACTTTAAGTGGCTCTGGGTCGGGTGGTCCCGTATCTCCTACCGGAGAAACCTTAAAGTATGCCATACAATTAAACTTTCGTGCTACTAACAATGTGGCGAGTACGAAGGTTTGCTAGTCGGCATACGAGCCGCGAAAGCACTCTCAATTGGTCGACTACTCGTGAGAGGAGACTCTCAACTAGTCGTGAATCAAATCGAAAGAGTACCAAGCTCTAACTCAACGATGGCTCGGTACTTATCGTAAGCACGTAAGCTAGAAAACATTTTTAGGTTTCGAGGTACAATTTATCCTCGAAGGATAATTTCTCAGCACCAACTTGCTCGGATGGCTTCTTCCGATCCACGCACTCAAAAGGAGTTTTCTTAGAGCAACTCCAAAACCGCCTCGGTCAAGAACCGTAAACACCTCCTCTTGAGATGGCCTCATTAGATTACAAGGATACTGGATGACTCCCATCTACGAGTATCTTTACAAGGGTTCCAGACCAAGATGATCTTGAGGCGCATCGATTATCCCAAAAGCCAAAATGTATACTTTAGTTGAAGGAGTCCTCTATAAACGAGGAACCTAAGGGATACTCATGCGATGCATTCCGCAAAACGAAGGAATAACACTCCTTCACGATATACACAAAGGACATCTGTGGGACGATGCTTCCTACTGTAACATTGGTTGGTAAAGCCTTTCGACAAGGTTTTTACCGCCTCACACCTGCACGATGCTATGGAGGTGGTTAAAAGTGTGTCCAAAGTACAATTCCATGGTAGATGATACACCAACCACTCAAGCATTACAAACAATACCTCTTTCTTGGCCTTTTGCGCACTGGGGCTTGATATCCTAGGACCGCTTCCCAAAGCTCCGTGAGGTTTCAATTCCTTTTGTGGCTATTGACACGCTCACAAATGGATCAAGCCAACTCAGAATCGATAACAACGAAGCAAAGAAAAGGTTCATGATGAGAAGCGAATTAGTCGATTTGGAGTTCCGAGTCGGATAATTACGCATAATGGTAAACACTTCGCAAGTGCAAAATTTCGTGAATTTTGCGACGAGTTGGGTACCAAGCTATGCTATGCTTCGCTGCACATCCCCAAAGTAATGGGGCTACGAACGTGCAAACGGCCAAATAATGCGAGGAATTAAAACTCGAGTCTTCGACCAGCTTGTTAAGCGCTCGGGGGCTTGGGTACAAGAATTACCCTCCATATTATGGGCGTTCAGACGCGACCACCAATGAGCAACAGAGAAACACCATTTTTCTAGTTTTCTGAGTCGGCCATGCTTCCTCCGAGCTAAAATGCGGTCGACACGAGTTGAAACCTTCAACAACTCGTATCAGAACAACTTCGAGCGGATGACATTAACCTACTCAAGAGAGGAGAAACCTAGCCTTAATCCGCTCGCAGCCTACCAACAAGCCCTGCGCAGATACTATGATCGTAAGGTCCAACCTCGCACTTTGTCAGAGGTGACTTGGTATTGAGGCTCGCCAATCCAAGTCTAACCGAATAAACTTTCCCTAAATGGGAAGGTCCTTACACGAATGGTCGAAGTAACTCCTACGGTGGTCAGACGACTAGCAATGGAAGATGGACAGTTCTCTCAAACTCTTGGAACATCGACCGCCACGCAAAATTCTATGTGTGACCAGCTTCGTGCAATAAAAGTCCGTGTTCTTTCTACCTCTTTTTGCCTTATTTTTGAGTAGTGCTTTTTTAATCTTTCGACTATGATGTTAAACACCCGCTTTTTATATCGCCAAAAAGCGAGAAACGCTATCCGGTCGAAACTTCTCCTCTCTCGCATGTGGTTCCGCCACTAGAAGGAATTTCCTAGCATTGACTCGTTACTCATTTTTGTCGCCAATACAAAGAGCTCGGTTTTATCCAATAAATGTTCTCAAAGCCAACTCTCTCAATCTTAGTCTATTTTTCAAGAAATTCAAAAATATTCTAAGTAGAGCACACTTTCTTACATTTGTTCGACCACCTTTGGTGTACTCGATTTGTTTTAACTGGTCAAGGAAGAGACACACCTAGTCGAAGTCTTTCCTCTCTCGCATGTGGTCCTCGCCCACTAGAAGGAAACTTCCTAGTGTCGATCGCTCCTACTTTTGCTACCGAAAAGACTTATCAAGTCCACCAAAAAGGACGAACGAATTACTAAAGTCCTCTAAGACGCTTGTTTAACTGTTGTCGTTTTGGTTTGATTAAACTAGTCTGAGATGGAAACATCACCTAGTCGAAGCCTTTCCTCTCTCGACGTGGTCCCGCCCACTAGAAGGAACTTCCTAGTGTCGAGTCGCTTTCTACTCTTTCGATCGCTTTGACAACCGTAATAAAAGCTATAAGTTAAATAAACCTCTCTTTGTTTTCAAAACCCCATTTTTAACACTATTTATTTAGATTGTCTAAACAATCTAAGCAAATAGTCGGGGCTAGGATAAAGTTATTAATTTGACTTCAATTTTAGTCTTTCATTCGCTTATTATCTTTTGAATTACTAACTACTCGACAAGATGATTTTCGTGAAATGAGGCGGATCATATATTACTCATCAACAAAATTGTCCGCCTTTACAAGGTAGTTACAAGATTACTCAAGGGGAGAGCCTAGCTGCATTTCCTCCGCCACCTTTTTACCAACCGATCGATTTCCTCAATCGACGACTTGCCTCTCGATTCAGATACCAAGTCGGTTTCGATTGGTTTAACATTAAGGCGGGGTCTTCACTTTAAGTTTCGCTAAAGCATAACTTCATCGCAGCTTCGATCGCTTCCCTTATTGATTCAAATTTTGATTAGTCTTCAGAGTGGTCACCATTTCTTGCAATTTTCCGACTTGTTCCCCAATGGTACTTGTGTGAGCAAATATGGTATCTTCTCGAGGAGTTTTTCCTCGTAATGTAGCTCACTAAGCACATTGTTCAGAGAGTGATGTTGCCTTGAAGACTAGTCTTCATCGACTCCATCTCCTGTTGGGTACAAGTCGAAGCCTCGCGAAGCTTCTTGTTTTCAACCACTTGTTCTGAAAAGAATAACAATCATTACGTAAGATCGGTTCTAATACACGATCTCCGCCGCTTCGGAAACCGTCTCGGCTATAGGTCTATGATAGATGGTTGTACCGCTTCGGGAACCGCTTCATCGGACAAGTCTATGAGAGCCGGTTGCAATTCCCCAGATGGTCCGTTCGAGAAAAAAATAGGTACGTATTGTCACCTCCAAGCAAAATTACATTCTTGACCAAGTCTTTCCAGTCGAAGGAAGTATTAATCGGAAGAGTTTTTTCTCCGATTCCCCTACTACGACCACCAGGCGGTCGTAGGGGTTTTTTATGACTTTTTGATAGTCGTAAGCAACCTTCCTGACCAAGCAAATTTCTAGTCAAAGCAGTACTCAAATGTCGAAGAGTTTTTCCTTCGACTATCATTCTACGACATTTTCATGGTCGTAAGTCCATTTACGAAACCTTTACCAAGTAAGTTATTTTCACTTGAAGCTGGGGGGCTAGATGACGAGGATCTAATAATCCTCATTTTATCTTTTATCTATAATTCTAATTATGGGTAAATATGATGTCACATAGTCCCCAGAGGTACCCCTTATCTATAAGGGAGAAGCCCAATAAGTGGTTGTAAGTTCTTCTACAATCACCCCCACAGTCGTAAGTCTTGCTACGACTATATCATGGTCGTAAGTCCTTCTACGACCACTACATAGTCGTAAGTCCTTCTACGACTGTTACCTGGTCGTAAGTCCTTCTACGACTGTTACCTGGTCGTAAGTCCTTTTACGACTGCTACCTGGTCGTAAGTTCTTCTACGATCAGGTAAACTACGACCACCTTATAATCAAACCTACGGGCGAGTGGGTTCAATTGATTAAGGAATCCGAACGGTTCGCACGCACTATTATTCCGCTTTATTAATGGTGTGTAATTACCCCATTATCTCTGGAAGATAATTGCCAGACGGCGTGAAGAAGCCGAGGCGCCGGTAATTACTGCCATCATGCGTCCGTTACTGGATTAATTAGGCGCATCTCCCGCAGGGCAAAACGGCTACTTCTTCACGACTATATAAGGGCATCAAAAGGAGGAGGAACAAGAGGGCTATTCTCTGTAATAGTCTTAGTCTTTTATTTGATCATCAAGAATACCATACACACAGGATTAGGGTTATTATTCTCTCCGGAGAAGGCCTGAACCTGTCTAAACATCCCGTGTCAATCCACTCTGCGTGATCTCATCTCTAGGAGACCCCCCGAATCAAACAATCTTTACGTAAGATCGGTTCTAATACACCGACAAATAGCTTCACCAGACTTCATAGCAAAATCAGAATATTCTTTTTGATAAAGATTTTTACGTACTTTCTTAATTTTAGTGGTTCCTTAATGATAATCGCAAAGAGTTTTCCACATTAAGTGGGCAGAATTAATATGAGCTACACGATCAAATTCTTTACGAGAGATCCCTTGAAACAACAAGTTACGAGCTTAAACATTTAAATCAACATCAGTTTTATTTAGATTAGTAATGAGAATCAAACCTTATAAGAGCTAGAAACCTTATTCCACGCATCACTACCTTGACCCTCAATATATGCTTGCATACAACACTTCCAAAAGGCAAAATCAGTACCATGTAGCATGGGGGGCGATTCATATATCTCTCTAACGCTATAGTAACCTTTCTCTGATACCACTTGTAAGATCGTTAATGACAATCAGGGGGTGAATGACTGTGATAGATTGTTTCCAAAACACCACAACCGCCGCAGCACTTATGGTGATCGCGATTTCCTATCCGCATAGTACACGCGCGATCAAAAGGCAAACCACCATCGACGAGACCAAAGCGGCAACAGGACAACAACAATCTAATCAGGTTCTCTTCTCGTCGCCCACTGCGGATCACGCACAACCGGAGATCATGCACGGCACAACACACCAGCCATCAAAGCCCGCATGGCCATGCTATGTATACACTCAACGCCCAAGGTTTTTCTTTTGTCTACAAGCTCTTGATGACACCAACAACCAACATCTGCTTCCCGTCACGCATGCATAGAAATCTCAAGATTGGTTTTCAATTCACATACCCAAGCAAAAGCCTCGGCCTTCGCCAGCACTTATCTCTCCAGCCGCACCAAGCCTCCAGGAGCCGTCGGCCCTAATCCCTCACCTACGTGAACTGTTCGGCCACCTCCTAAAACCCGCGCCGGCTGCAGAATGCCAAGAATATATAGCACCTAATCACCCATGTATGGCCCACTAGTCCTAGAGCCCAATACGTGGACTTAACATCCGACACAAAATACCCAATTTTAAACACTTTAAAATTGTCACGTGTCGTAGTCTTCTAACAAAGATCTTCGTAGCTCCAACATGCATCATCCATCTTTGATCTCCACGTGACCCAACTCGAGCTCGACCGCCTCCAAAGATCTTCGATCCTCCGACCATGACTTCACACCAAGCCATCTCCGGTCACCGCCAGAGACCACGATCGCTTTCGAAAGTTACCCCGCACATGCAAAGACCAAAACAACATATTTTTCCAGCACAAGTTCTTCCCAACTTGACCGACATCACTCCATACAACACGACACACCTCAAATAACATCAGTAAATAACATTATCAATTATTCATCACCTAAATTATTTTAGACCTAGCCACATGCATGGTCTAACATAGGAGGTTAGCGCAAGGAGACTACTAGAAGCTTACAGATCTAGGCGGCGATGGTCACCTGAGAGGGCAAAGATATGGAGAGAGAGAGAGAGAGAAAGCTGGCAGCTGCTAGAGAGAGGATAAGGACATAAGGTTAGGTATATTTAGATTGGACGACCGAGACTACGCGACGCGTCCACCTCCTCCTTCCCCTCACCTCCTCCTTCTTCTTCCCTTCGCCATCGCATCCTTCTTCTTCCTCGACCACTCCGCCTCCCTCCGCACCTTGCTCCCCTCACCTCCGCCTCGAGTCGGCCTCCTCGCGCTCGCGCTTTGCTCCTCCGAGCCTCGCCTCCGCCTCCGCACTACGCCCCTCCCTCGCTCGAGTCAATCGCCTAGGTGCCGGTCCACCGATCGCCTAGCGCCTAGCGCCTTATGTGAACATTGATATAACTATTCCTTTGAATATTTAGCATGTATTCATTTAACAATTTCCATAATCACGTAACCATCATCATATATTCATCACGATAACAGCACTACTCAAATCAAAATGGTATGTTAAACATTGCATAAACATCATGTAACAAGAGCAAAGAACCCAATTTACTATTCTACGATGCACTTGCCTTGATAGTGTAGAAGACTTTATGCCTAGCAATTAACCATGAAAACGAAGCATTAGAAACCTAACAACAATCATGGTACAACACGTCAATATCCATCCACAGCATGCAAGTAAGATCACACGCTCCTATGCTTAAACACCTCTGTCTTCTCTCGATTTACATGTATTGCTGACTCAACATTCAAATATGTATAACTCGCAACCCAGGAGCCCAAACATAATAAATAATATAGGTTTTGAAAACAACACAAACTCTCCATCATTATCTAGTTTTCACAATTTTATGAAAAGACCATCTTGATCCTTGTTTTAAGCCCCGAAGACTGTATTTTGTCGCCATTACAGGCAACAAGCTTCATACCTATTTTAATACTTATTATAAACAACAGAAAACTATATTATATATTTCTAGTTATCACCATAATTTTATCAACCATCTACTAAATTTAATCTGTAAATTACAATGGCACTGAACAATCACGACGTCACATTGGCAACAACCTTACAAATTTCATACCTATTTTAATACTTATTAGAAAATAGAAAACAAAGACAGTTTGAGCATCTACACTTCCTAATGTATAGTTTCTCAGTTCATCTCGAATTTTAATTTGGTATTATACTATTTTTTTTATATAATAATCACTGCAGTACTACCCTAACGCGATGATTCGCAAGACAGTGAGCTTCCAAAGACCAAAACTTTTACAGCTTTTTTACGGTACACTCAATTTAATACGGGTCTAGTTCGGATTAGTTAGGATTTATTTATACTATACCTAGTAGTATGAATAGTAGAATCCCAGGAGGGAGTATAATTGTAATCACCCAAGTGGGGATGACATGACACAAGAATAATATTTTTAACTCTAGTTGAAAAAGTCCATAATATCCCCCACAACAAAATATAAATCTAAATAATAATCTAGTATGTCCTTAACAAATGAATGATCAGATTCGATTTATACTACCACCATATACTATCAGTAGAATGTACTATAAAATTTCTCAACTTTTGAGCTATCCATCCAAATTATAGAGCTAGCACTCTAGAGAAATCTTGGACAATTATCTACATCTTTCATGTTATAGAAAAATTATAATCCTGACATTTAATATTTTTAATCTAGACTTTACTAAGACACTACCAGTTGACAACGATTCACCGAAGAACAGACTTACAGAATTCATATCTTTCAATCTATCCAACCGACTTGTGTGCTTAAGGACTCTGTGGAAGAGAATAAAATTCTCGACAACATCAAAATTTTAGATTAACCACGTAAACGGTCCAAGAAAACGCACCACACTAGGCAATGCCTCGAACCGATCTATTAAGAGCGGCTTTCCGGCAATCTCTAACCACAAAGCTCGCACATACCCTTACTAATACACACTCTAACCCCTAAGCAATCGATGAACTGGCGAAGGCAAATATTTTTGGGTCGTTACCCTAGGCATGAACGTCGAATCAGACGGCGGCGAGGTCAGCGAATTCCCTTCTTCTCCCTTCCCTCTCTTGTTTCTTCCGAGCCCTCCTTTCCCTTCCTTCTTCCCTGCCCTATCTTCTCTCTGGTCCGAGACGCATCTTCTAGCAGCAGCAGAGAACACCGCAGTGTAGCGCACATGCATGCATGCGTGCTTGCATCGGCTACCATGCACAATAGCTAGCAACCCAACAGCACGTGCTGGCCCTTCTTTCTGTTGGCCCAAACCGAAGAAAGAACTCAACCGATCGAAATACACACGCTATGCAGAACGTCTCTCCAGACGATTAGTAGAACCTCCGACTAAACGCCAGATGTATATACACGTACACGCTAGAAGTCAATCCAAGAAGCACAACAGATATGCAACCGCTTGAAATTGATCAGAAGATGAAGACACACATTTACTACTGGAACCTCAACGAGGAATTTGGGGCTGTACAAGGCAGATTTTCTATTGCTTTTCTCTGGTTCACCATCAAATAGAGTACTTAGCCCTTGTTTATATAGCCTATAACTTTCCGACTCACAAGCACATAATTAGAAACAGAGACGGACTCGGTTTCTACTTGGATACAAAGAAGTATCGAACATAGAAACTAATACAAAGATTACCTAACAATCACTCCTTAATCTTTGTGTACGCATTTATATTTCGTGGTGCTACCGCTTGACTCAACTTCAACATGGCTCCCACACACTCACCAAGACGGTGGCACAACTCAAACACGCCTTGGTCTCTCGCCACTTGGGCTCGCTTTCAACTTGGCTCATACTTACTTGTCCAAGATGGTAACACAACTCAACACATCTTGGACTCTTACTCATTGAGGCAATGGTCTCAACTACGACTTGCACCCCAACTCATACTCAACTCAGATACCGGTCTCAACTACGACTTGCCCAACTCATACTCGCACTTCAAGTTGGTCACGACTTCAACTTGAGTAACACATAGACTCGACCGATCAGACGCCGAACACATCTTTCAACATCCTGCACTCGACACGGATTACAATTGATGAAGTCGGCCATGCGTAGCGCCGCTCATCATCCCTAAGAGCTTCAAAGAAGAAGCGCTTTCTCCTTCTTCTGGATTGCAAGATTCAAGCAAAGTGTCCAAAATCCCGACAATTGTAACATCTCACCTTTGTCTTGTCAAATTTTCAATTCTTGCGGCCTCGCTACCACCACCATTAGAATCGCCGAAAACCTCGCTTTGCCTTCGATGATCGGGCCTCCCACTCGCACGAAGTTAACAGCAGTGCTCATCCTCGCCACTACCGCATCCTCGTATCCGCTCTCGTGCGCCTTCAAGCGCCGATCACCTCTCAACTGCATCACCTTGAGGTCGCTAAACCGCCAATGGCGGAGATGATTTGCAAAAACTTTCCAAAACCGCCCAAGGACCTTTCTCACAATATAGCTTTCTTCCATCTTGTCCCCAAAACTCGGATCCGATTGACAATCGCCGCCAACCTCGTGGCGGTCGCCGATCGACTCCATCTCTTTCATGCGCATCCTCGAACTCGCTCTGAGAGTCTCAGATTGCAGCTTCCTTGACACGGCCGCCGCCAAGATGCATCGCCTTCAACGCCTTCACGCAGCTTTGGTCGCCTCCTTTCGCCGAGGAAAAGCGCTTCTCGAGATGCCTCCATAGATCGCCGCCAAGGCCATCTCGATCTTGCGTACATCGACGTTGTCATTCTCGACCGCATCCCACACTCCCCGAGCGCATGTACACCTTCATCTTGATAGCCCATATCGCATAATTGCTCTTGGTGAGCATCGGATATTGCAACAGACATCGTAACTCTCCTTCGCCATCACACCCGACGCCGCCGTTACCAGTGACACAACTTCCCGAGAGCGCGCATGATCTTGGGCACACACGGTCAAGAACTCAGCTCGATACCAATTGTTGTAATAGCTCGAACGAAGATTAAACAACACGCTGAGCCGATCCTCTCAGAGCACAACACACGCAGTGAAAAACCGATCGACTAGAAGATAAACACACACACCGCCGAGGCAATATTTCGCGTCGCATCGCAGCCTTGTGTTTTTTTCTTTCTAGTCGATCGCTTTTTCACTCGCGCGTGTTGTGCTCCCGAGAGGATCGGCTTGCGCAGTTGTTTAATCTTCGCTCGAGGTATTACAACAATTGGTATCGAGTTCGAGTTCTGACCCGCAGTGCCCAAGATCATGCCGCGCTTCCGAAGTTGTGTCACCGAAACGCAGGCGACGCCGAGTGATGGCGGCGAGAGTTCGCCGCCCGCCGCAATATCCGATGCTCACCAAGAGTAATTATGCAAGATGGGCTATCAAGATGAAGGTATACATGCGCGCTCGTGGAGTGGGATGCGGTCGAGAATGACAACGCCGATGTACGCAAGGATCGATGGCCTTGGCGGCGATCTATGGAGGCATCTCTGAGGAAACGCTTTTCCCATCGGGCCAAAAGGAGACGACCAAAGCTGCGTAGAAGACGTTGAAGGCGATGCATCTTGGCAACGACCGTGTCAAGGAAGCACGAGTACAGACTCTCAAGAGCGAGTTCGAGGGGATGCGCATGAAAGAGATGGAGTCGATCGACGACTTCGCCACGAGGTTGACGACGATTGTCATTCTCGACCGCATCCCACACTCCCTGAGCGCGCATGTACACCTTTATCTTGATAGCCCATACTGCATAATTGCTCTTGGTGAGCATCGAATATTGCAGCGAGACGGCAGAACTCTCCTTCGCCATCACACCCGACGTCGCCTCGTTACCGGTGACACAACTTCCCGGAGAGCGCGGCATGATCTTGGGCACACACGGGTCAAGAACTCAGGCTCTGATACCAATTGTTGGCCCAAACCGAAGAAGAACTCAACCGATCGAGACACACACGCTATGCAGAACGTCTCTCCAGACGATTAGTAGAACCTCCGACGAAACGCTCGTATGTATATACACGTACACGCTAGAAATCAATCCAAGAAGCACAATGATATGCAACCGCTTGAAATTGATCAGAAGATGAAGACACACATTTACTACTGGAACCTCAACGAGGAATTTGGGGTTGTACAAGGCAGATTTTCTATTGCTTTTATCTGGTTCACCATCAAATAGAGTACTTAGCCCTTGTTTATATAGCCTATAACTTTCCGACTACAAGACATAATTAGAAACAGAGATGACTCGGTTTCTACTTGGATACGAAGTAATCGAACATAGAAACTAATACAAAGATTACCTAACACTTTCCTTCCGCTCTTCTCCTTTCCTTCTTTTCTTCTTCTCGCCTCCTCGCCTTGCCTCCTTCCTTGACGCCGCTTGCCTTCTTTCCCTGCAGAGACCCGCACAACACGGCGGCAAAGCCAGACGGCGCCAAGCGGCATCAGCGGCGAGAGCAAAGAGACGGCGGCGTGCCATGGCGACCACGATAGCAGCGAGAAACTAACCTAGGCGGTTTGAATTTTTTTCCGAATCACACCGATAACATGTTAATATTGTGATCCGAATTGTCTAATATAAATGAGTTCAATCGGCTCGTGATTAACGGATAAGTTTTCCACTTGAACTCTAAGTCCTTACCCCTTTATGCACCTCTTGTAAGTCAGACGGGAGAGTTGACGCCTCAATGTAATCCCCTACTAGTGATTATCGCCGGTTAGCACCCGTGGTTTTTTCCTGCAAGGGTTTTTCATGTAAAATTTTGTGTGTCCGTTTGTCCTTATTTTTCTAACAAGTGGTATCAAAACACATGAGATTAGGGTTTAAGAGATACGAAAAAATAGGTCTATTCCCTACCGCCGCCACACGCGTCACTCCTGCCGAGCAACAGATATTCACCTCGATTGACGGGCTCCATCTCATGCGGCGCCTCCGGCCGCCATCCTCAAGACTCGCCGCCGCTTCGTCCATCGCCGCATGAAAAGCCGACGCCTCATGTCCAAAGATGCGAGCAAATCAAAGGCAATAGATCCTCAAAGCGACGCGAACCACGCGAGAATCCAAGTCACTCGCCTCGGTCCGCGTGCGCTCGCCCGAGGGCTCGCCGCCTCCTCGCTTTTTCTTTATCCGTGAATGCAACTCATCTAGCTCTCGCGAATGCATTTAAATCGACTAATTTAGCCCCGCTGCGCAACAAAAATTCCAAAATAGCCCCTATAATTTCAAAATTCCAAAATGGCCCACTTGTCAGACGAGCCGTCTGGGACAAGAAGAACCTAGTTGATGCCGTCCCTGTGGGCAAGACTTGGTGCCGCTTTCAGCCGGGCTCGCAGCAGTGCCGCCCGCACCACACCAAGAAGACTCGCCGCGCCCCACCCGGGGCCGGACGGGTCGCCGCCGGGCCGCCATGTGGTGGCAAAGACAAGGTGCCGCTGTCCCGATGGCGAAGATTTGTGCCGCCGCCACACGTGGCAAGACGGGCGCGCGCGCCATGCGGCCGTAACAAGCGGCATGCAAGGCGACTGGCGCCTTTGCGCGCCATAAAGGGAGGGAGACAGTGAGTTTGCTCGCCCCTCACCGCTCTCGCGACGCGATTAGAGGGAAAATAATTTGTGTGCGAAAAATTCTACGAGCGGAAAAAATTCAGCGCGAGAGTGAAGGAAAATCACAAGCACCTAGAAAATAAGTTGTGTAGCTCGTCATGAGCACCTAGAAAAGGTAAGTGCCATTCGCATCCGGTTATTATTATCGTAGTTTTAGCACTCGTGATTAGGATGCAATTAGATGAATTGTAGCAACAGAGTAGTTATAGTTGTGTAGTTAGTTTATTTTGAAGACTTAGTAGTTAACAATGTTATTAGGCCGTAATTAGTTGACTTAATGCACTGCTGCTAATAGTGTTGTAAATTTCATCTCGCTATTTGCATAGTTTCATGAACTTGGTCATAAAATAGCAAAATATTCGAGGTCGTTAAGCAAAATAGAAATAACCCCACCAACGCTTTGTATATGTACTTTGATCGGGCATGTTGCCTTCGGTGCATGCACTACGCAGTACACCGCTAGAATGAGAAACTTGACGCACCTCTCAGTAAGTTTTTATATCCGAAATTTAATGAAAAAGAATACCTTGTCGTAGACCCCGCATGTCTTTGGTGTAAGCTAGGTCTAACTCTGTATGGAAACGAGAAATGCAATAAGAATTTCAAGTGAAATATTTTTGCAATCGTAATATCGAACTAGTTAAAAAATTCATAACTATATAGTACCACAGGAAATTTCTGAAGTGTAACATAGAATAGGCTATGGATTATTTATACTACAAATAATATTAGCTTGGACATTTCATTGATAGAAAAAGCATACAAACTCCTATCGGGATTGAAAACATGTACGACAAAACGATCATCTACAGTGGGCATAACCAAATTTGTAGAAGCATTCATTCGAAAAAAATCCCACAAATAATTCGATGGTTTCATATGCACATGTGTTAGGTACTTTATGGCGGAAATTCAAGATCTATTTGTGTTCCACGGGGACGCTCTCGTACGCGACGGACCGTACAGTGCAGACCTGTCAAATTGTCACCGCACCGTGATCCGAGCGCCGCTCAAGGACATGAGCCTCTGAGCTAAGGCGGTGCGTATGCCCGCTCGATCGCGCCATCGAAGGAAGAAGCTACGATCGAGGCATTGTATGCCTCGGTGGTGGGTGGTGCAGGCGAGACCGTTTGGCAACTTATGAAGGTCACATGTGACCCTTCATGGGCCAACTACATGGGGGTTGTTTGCAACCCCGCTGCTGCGATATATGCGCGGCCGAGGGTTTACGTTCAGTTCTTGGAAGGGATGGGAACTCCGGGCGCGGGTGGTTTCGGTGAAGGTGAAGTCGCTAGTGAGGAGGAGCCTGCATTGGTCTCTAGTGTTGGAGGAGACGTGGGCGATGGAGACCTGAGGAGGCGTGCGGTCAATTTTGAGCCCAACGAAGGAGCTGAGAGATGGTGGTCAGCCCATATTGATTGTCACGAGTACCTGGGCGACCAGGTGGATGAGGTGGAAAGCGAGGAGGACGTGGAAACAACTAGTTCGGAAGACGACGAAGATGGAGAAGCTGCTGCGGGAGGAGGTGCAGTTGGTGGTTTTGTGACCACTGACATTGCTTACGTCCCCTCACGATTGGAAGATGTTGCGACGACATCGCTGGTTCTGCCACGTCCGGAGGGTGCTGAGTGGGGGTTCAATGAGGACATCCTGCTCCTAAGCCAGCGCTTTCCTAACAAGAGCGCCCCACAGCATGCTATTGCTAGATACGCCGTTAACATCGGTCGGATGTATCGGGTGCAGAGGTCCAACCCCGACACGTACATCATTAGGTGTGTTGATGAATCTTGTGCTGGCAAGGTCCGTACGCAGAGGTTCACGGCCGCTGCCATGGGCTTCCGGATAACGGTGCTAAAGGACCACACATGCGAGTTAGCTGAGCCGCTTCACAGGCACCGTAACATGACGTCCTCGTATGTTGCCAGCTTGATAAGCCACCTCGTCGCTACAGATGTGTCCATTTCGCCAAAGCTCTGGCCGCGGATGTTGCCAATATGGTGGGGTTCCCGTCGCCACAAGACGGCATGGCGTGTAAACGCAGGGTTCGAGCGAATGTTCGCACATTCAAGAGGCTTACAACCTAGTACCAAGATTACTGCATCAATTCGCGGAATCTAATCCCGGGACGTACGTAAACAAGCTTGAGTGGGTGCATCCGACAGAGGGGCCCAATTGTTTTGTTCTTGAAAGGGTCTTCTGGGCCTTCCGTCAAGCGATCGAAGGGTTCAAGCATTGTCGTCCTGTGCTCACGATGGATGGCACCATCCTATGTGGAAAGTACAGGGGTACCATCCTCACCATCATTGCGCCGGCGCGAATGACCGCTTAGTACCGTATGCGTCGCAATTGTTGAGAGCGAGAACACCGAGAGCTGGTTGTGGTTCCTGTGCAATGTGAAGCAGGCGGTGGTCCAAGATTGGCCTGATGTGTGTGTCATCTCGGATCGCAATGCTGGGTTGTTGTCTGCGTTGTGCACGATGCAAAACGGGACGCAGCCGCCGTACCAGTGGAACGATGTTAGGAGCCGTTGGTGCATGAGGCATCTCGCGGCCAACTTCCACACAAGGTTTCGGAGCAAGGACCTCATGAAGATGTTCAAGAAACTCTGCATGCAGAACCAAAGGAGGAAGTTCGAAGCGGTGTGGAGACAGCTCGATGAGGAGATCGGAAGCATGTAAGGGACTCAGCGCATGCCGAGGCAGGGGCAGCGGCTAGAGGGTCCGCGAGAGTTGGGGAGTTCACACAGTGGGTTAACTCGCACGCACTTGACCTGGAGAAATGGTCCCTGCTGCACGACACGGACGGTGCAAGGTATGAGATCATGACGACCAACATGTCGGAGGTGTACAACGGTGTGCTCAAGGGTGTTCGCTCCCGCCGATCATCGCGATCGTGGAGGAGAGCCGAACCGCACCATCGGATACTTTGTTAACAGAGCCATGATGGCCAAGAAGTATCCGGAGGATGGGAAGTAATTCTCGAAGTAATGCATGCCTACATGGAGAATAAGATCGCAAGGCTCCATCGCGCCGCCGTACCTTGGATGGCGCCAGCGTAGTTCGAGATCAAGCTCAGGGAGAAGTACGTGATGGGCCATGCTAGAGGGGATCGTAAGCAGGTCTCACGAATTGGGGAAGAAGCGCCGTGGACCGGCAACAGGCCGCAGTTCCTGCACAAACCATGCTCCCATGTGTACGCTGGCGCGGCGCGGGCGTGGCGGTAGGCCTCGAGTGTTACATCTCGAGTACTACGACATCCACCACCAGATGCAACTTGACTACCGAAGTTCCATTCAGACGGGTGGACACGCACTACAGGGACCTTTGGCTGGGGCAGGTGAAGTGGGTGCCCAACGACGCACTAAAGCACCCCGGCCGTGGAAGACGCCAGTCCCGATGCATCCGGAACGACATGGACGACAACTGTACCTCCCGATTTTAACTTACTAAACCTTAAAGACAT
Source organism: Hsuehochloa calcarea (assembly GCA_036346395.1). Taxonomy (NCBI): domain Eukaryota; kingdom Viridiplantae; phylum Streptophyta; class Magnoliopsida; order Poales; family Poaceae; genus Hsuehochloa; species Hsuehochloa calcarea. The sequence goes on along the minus strand of CM070609.1, from coordinate 54,134,490 downwards.
AACGCAATGCTGCCCCACGATACCTCCTCAAGATCGCTACTCGCGGACGCGAATTTTCTTCAACCAAATTACAATTTACCCGCAGGCTATATATATGCATGATTTGGCTGCCATTCCCCTCGCTCTTGAGTTCCTCTTCTCCTTCCTTCCAGTCTTAAACGGGATATCTACGGCCTCATCAAACTTTCGAGTGAGCATGCAATTAGAAGCACTACGACAGCACTTGGATTGCCCTCGTTGCAGGGATCCGGTGAATGTGTTCACCTCCCATACGCCAACGAATCCATCCCGAGTGTTCATGAAGTGTTCGAATCTTACGGTAACTTATGCATGATCATCCCCAAAGAACTTCTTTCCAAACATCATATTTTTTCACTTGCAGTTCCAATTATTTTTACAGAACACAACATGTCGGTTCTGGTTGTGGGCTGATGAAGCTGTGCCAGAGGTTCGAGGCATTGCAATGCAAATTGCAGCCTTGCAAGAGGACACCCGTCGTGTGGCTGCATTTCATCAAGTGCCTCGACCATTGGATCAACCGACGGAAAATAAAGATAATGTTCTTAAAAGACTAGATGAAAGGATGAAAAGGGTTGAGAAATCGCTACAGAAATTAGTTAACATAGCCAGTTTGGTAATTTTTCTTCTATTATTTCTTGTTCTTGCTAAGTAGAAGTTTAGTTTTAATAAGATTGTAATATCCACTCTTTATCTATGCATCCCTGCACTACGTGATGTATGTCTTTGCGGCGTTGTTGTACTAGTTTGTATCATGTATGCCTCTATCTAATTACGTTATGAACACTTTGTGTGTGAATTAATCAAATAATAATTTCCAAATCAGCGCGGAACTACCGCCATCTAATTTGCGGTACTTCCAATTATCGGAAGTACCGCAAATTTCTTGCGGCACTACCGCTCTTAAATGAAGCGCAAAAAGACCCTCTCTGAAAAAAACGTTCCGCGTGAAAATCAGAACTTCCGCGGTACGGTAGTTCCGCTCCCAACATGGCGGTACTACCGCGCTTGTAGAAAATCAGCTAAGTCCCAAAAGGGTGCTCTTTGGAAAAAACGCCCGCTGGATTTTCGAAGTTCACGAGAGGTAGTTCCACACTTATATCGCCGGAACTACCGATTATCCTAACAAAGCAGCAGATGGCTTTCAAAACAACTTTAATTGCAAAACAAATTTACGAACTTAAGTGACAACACACTGCCTCGCCAGCTTTTCAGACCGAAATGACAGCTCTGCAGAGTAAGACGTGACAACACACTGCCTCGCCAACTTTTCGCATCAAATGACAAAGACTGAAAGTAGGACGTGACAACTCACTAACTCGCCAGCTTTTCAGACCGAAATGACAGCACTCTGCAGAGTAAGACGTGACAACACACTACCTCGCCAGCTTTTAAGACCGAAATGACAAAGACTCAAGAGTAAGACGTGATAACACATCGCCGCCACTTTTCGCATCGAAATGACAAAGACTCGCAAGTAAGACGTGACAACACACTACCTCGCCAGCTTTTCAGACTGAAATGACAGCACTCTGCAGAGTAAGACGTGACTCCTCTCTGCAAACCAGGACGAGAGAGAACTATGCAAAGCAAAACGTGACAACACTCTGCCTCCCGAGCTTTTCCTACCGAAAATACAGCACTCTAAAAAATTGGACATGACTACTCTCTGCAGAAAGATTAGACAACACTCTGCCAACCACGCCATGCCAACCCTCTAGCTTATAAAAGGATGTGCAAGTCATCTACGAGAGAAAACCACACAACCAAACCAAACACTACACCAGAGCTTGCTTCACCACGCTGGGATGGACAACCTCAAGAAGCAATGGGACGAGATCCGTGATCTAGCAAGAGCTTCAACGGCACGGGCTGAACAAGCTAGGGCTGCTGAGGCCCGGGTCCGGCAAGAGCAGCTTGCCAGGATGGCATCTCTCCGCAATGAAGCCCCCCGTAGCAGCAACCCCTGGCAGAACGTTCCAACCGAGCCTTCGCCGCAACACCCGCCAGAGGGGGAGACGTCGCCCCTCTGTTGGTGCAGGGACACATGCAAGTTCTTCAAATCCAAGCACCAGCTCAGCGTCAGCATACGTTACTGGGGTTGTCCTAACTACTCCTCTGACTATCCCGACCGCCGTTGGGATACGAGCAGCTATCGACAGCCGGTAAGGAGTACTTACAGTCATTTATCGTACCAATTCTCTTTCAGAGTACTCACTAACAATCTCTCCCATCTACCCGTAGTCCCCGGAGCCGCTATGTGGCTTCTGCAAGTGGATCGACCTAGAGATCCACCCACACGACTGATGGCGGACTCGAGGAGTGGAATGCCGAAAGGGACGCGAGATCCGGAGGAGGATCGCTTGATCAAGAGCACAACGAGCGTATCCGCCGGGAGACTCAGGCCCATCTCGAGGCGTGCAGGCGCAGGGAGCGCGAGGCACGCGAGAGGGGGCGCGAGAAAAAGCGGGAAATGGCGGCCTAGGCCAGGGCGGCAGGCGAGAAGTACAATGCCGAGCTCGCAAGAAAGGGCAAATGGCCCCGGTCCACGCAGTAGGTCGGGCCAGTCCGTAGTAGTCTCCCCTCTTATTCGCCATGTTTTAACTATCCCCTAAAGGCATGGTACTTACATGGTCCGGAAGCTCGTGTCGCAAGTTACCATTGTAGTAGCGTCCATGGTAAAGTAATTAGCCGAACCATCATGCCATGTGACCACATGTAACGTGCTTCTGTCCGCACGTGGACTGCAATGTAGTTCTAGTGTTGTGCCTCCTCTGAGCCATCAAAGTATGCCTCTTCTGGTGGAATTCCAGAGATAACCATTCACATCGGCATCGATTCTTCTATGTTTTAGGGTTTCTCCGTAATCGCAACGTTCTCGGCCCCTTCAGTTAAGTTAATTTTCGTACTTTGCTTTTTCGTACTCTACTTTCACAGAAGAAATGTGATCGATAACCATATCGACCAAGACTAGTCATGTCGTACCAAACTTCACACATTTCAAGTCACATGAAATCATGAAACCCTAATTTCCGAAACGTCTCGTCCTAATTTTTGAGACCTAAACCCTGAATTTGTCGAGACAATTTCAGAGCATGTAAAATTTACACAATCAAGTCCACTATGTAGGGAGTCTGGCAAAAAAATTCATAATGTTTGGACCGCATTTGCTATATTAGAAAATTCCTACAAACATTAAATTTTAAAGAATTTTGGATAAAAAATAAAATGCATAAAATTTCAAAAAAAAATTACACAAGCAGACAAACTATGCCAAGAGGCTCCACAAAAAATTTCATAATTGTTTTAGCTCATTTTGTATATTTAAAAAATCGTCCAACAAATATTATGAAATAGTTTTTTTAAAAAATTGCCCACGTGGGCAAGACTAAGGTGTCGCCTGACGGCAAGAATCGAAAGTTATCGCCGTCCGGACGGCAGCTAGTACGCTTAGAGAGTTATTTCTGGAAATTTTAAATTTTAAAGGTTATTTTTAAAAATTTTGTGACGCAACAGGGCTAAAATAGTCCACTCTTCGCAACAGACCAAGTCTAACAGTCCAACTAAAAGGCAAAAAGCAAGTCAGCACAGGTCAAGAATTATTATTTTAATCAATCACCAAACATTTGCATCACGTCACGTTCTTCAATCCAAGCTCAGCCAGCACAAGTTCCAAGCTTTTCCTATTTTTTTAATCTTTTATATCTCATCAATTTTTTCTCTTTGTGCAAAGACCACGCAGAAAAGAAATCTCGGGAAGAATTAAATCAGGAATTGCTATGGTTTGTAGTTTTTTCCGAAGAAATTTGTTACTTGTTCACCGGAAGTACCACGATATTTGAAGATCTTTAAAATAGAATATATAAAAGTTGTACCAAAGAGATTGTGATTTTTGCTATGTTCACACAGATCAATACCAGCAAATTTCAGGTTTTATTCTTCATGACGACTTTGAAGTGTGATCTTCCACTCCCGGGTCGAGACACAAGATTTGTGCTGTGGTAAGTCAAGATGAGGGTTGTGTTAGCACAGATGGATTTGGATGATGCATTAGAAGGTTTTGAGAAACAACCTATCGCATGGACCGCAAATGAGAAGCGTAAAGACCGTAAGGCTTTATCTCAGATTCACCTTCAGTTATCAAATGATATTTTACAGGATGTTTTGAAGCAGAAGACATCTGTTGCATTATGGCTAAAGTTGGAATTTATTTGTATGACAAAGGATCTCACCAATAAGATACATCTTAAGCAGAAATTGTACCTTCATAAATTGCAAGAATGAGGATCCGTGCTCGATCATCTTTCGTTGTTTAAGGAGATCGTTGCCGACCTATAGTCGATGCAGATAAAATATGATGATAAGGATTTTGGCCTTACTCTTTTGTGATCACTACCTAGTTCTTTTTCAAATTTCATAGATATCATATTATATAGTAGAGATACTCTCACGCTTAATAAAGTTTATGAAGCTTTGCATGCTAAGGAGAAGATGAAACTTGGATATCATGGGGATATACTCCAGATCTTAGGATGATGTGACAATTGGCAATGGAATTTACGGTTTGTCGTTTCACGTGTTTTCGCAGACAGCTTTAGATCGTTCGTTAGAACCGGTCCGACCGGGCTAGGGCAAAGCAATGATCGTTCAAGATCGGTCTAACTGCCCTAGCGCGGTCGACCAAAGAATGTCGAAAGTGGTGGATTGAATCGGGACAAAAATAGAGTGTGTAGACAAGAGAGGGGATTCTATTGCACTTAGTCTCATAATTTTTGGAGTCTCCAATCAAAAGTTCTATAGGTTTGAAAATTCCAGTATGTTTCGGTTTTCGGAGGTTGAAATTCGCTTAAGTCCTGGCGCGGTCCGACCAAATTTATAGGTGGCGGCCGACCGCCTGGTGGGCGATCGACCGCCTTTGGGGCGGTCTAACCGTTTTCACTTGATCGCCGTCGCGTGACGGGCGATATTCGTTGTTAGGTCAAAGTCATGAGTTTGTGGCATATATGTTGCATGATGCATGTTTTGACTAACATGGGTCAAGTTGTAAAGAACTTGTTCCCAAATTCGCTTACTTGTCTATTGTTGTGCAAAGTTGCTTGGTGGTCAACGACGGTCAACGGCGAGGATAATCGGGACAAGTCTTGGAGAGCTGAGGTCCAGAACGATCGACGATGCCGGGTGAGGTCAATGTACTCAAGCGTGGTGCAAGATAGACAAGGGTGACCTATTGGCTAATCCGAGGCGCAAGATGGTGCAAGGTGTAGCTAATTAAGTCAATGGGTGTTAAAGACGGCGTATTAAAATACGTCCGTATGTGTCTCGTTTGTTTTGGGCCTTAACGGGAGCCCAATTGAGTCAAACTTCTAGAAGATCTAAGCCTCCACTATAAATAGGAGAGGGAGGTGGCTGTACCTCCTCTTCGTCTCTTTTGCTATTTTTGTAAACCCTAATTCTCTTAGGGAGAGCTTTTGTGGAGGCTAGGGTTCTTGATAGTTTGATGTGATTTTCGTGCTCTTGGATTGAGCATTGTCCTCCATTGATGAAGAGGTTGTAAGCCCATATCATATCAATCAATCAAAAGAAAGTATGATTAATGTTTTGTCTCATTGCGTTCTTTCTCTATATTTGATGATTTTGAGTCTTTCTTTGATCCGCGAGTTTTTGATTGAATTCTTCATGTGATCTAGCTTGCTGTGACGTGTGGGAACCTATGTAGGATCATCTTGATCATCAATCAACCACGAGCAAGATCTTGGATCAAGTTTTCGTTTTGACCCGGTTTTGAACCCTTCTTCAATCAAATCTAAAAGGATCGCTATTCTTCCAAGAATTATCATAATCTTCGATTGGTATAGGTCTCTAATATCATAGAGAAGGTGTGTTCCAAGTTTCATCAAGTTTGGATTAGTAGATCAAAAGTTTCATCTATTTGCATCTTCATAATCGGGCTGTTTGATCTGTTCTGGAGGCCAACGGTCAGACCGACCAGAGTCACCGATCAGACCGACAGGCAATCGGTCTGACCGCCAGTAACACAGTGGTCCGACCGGCAGTGTACTGAGTTGCATTAATCTTTTTTGATTTTATCGTTTTGCTTAGGGGTTTATATTGGATTCAATATTAGTCTTCCGTTGTACTGATATACTGATCTTCATAGCTTCCGTAGCTACTGGAGTAAAATTTGTGTTGAATCTATTATTTGTGAAAAAGTGAGCGTGCTCCTATTCACACCCCCCCCCTCTAGTCGCCTTTTCGGTCCAACAAGTGGTATCAGAGTTCGGTTAGTTCAATCTTGATCTTAACCGATCACTGAACTTAGAGATGGATAGATACTCCACAGAGCCGCATATCTTCGATAGGCACGACTATGCCTATTGGAAGAATCGTATGCGAGTCTTCCTTTAGAGCGAAGGACACGCTATATTGGAGGTTGTTCGAGTCTAGCTCGTTGTGCCCGAAGTAGCTACGCCGGCTTCAAAAGCCCTTTTGGCTAACAACAATAAGGCTAAAAACCTCTTGTATGGTGGGGTTGGGAGACAAGAGTATGATCGGATTTGCAATCTTCAGACCGCACATGAGATTTGGAACACTCTCGAAACCTATCATGAGGGTTCGTCCCAAGTCAAGAAAGTACGCCAAACAGTCTATAAGCGTGAATATAACAAATTCGAGAAGCGTCCTAGAGAGAGCATCGGTGACATTTTCAGTCGCTTTAATAAAGTGATTAATCAGATGAAAGTTGTTGGTATTGAATATTCTCGGTCTGAAAATGCCACCCACCTCTTGGCTGCAATCAACACCAAAGAGTGTGAGATAAAGGCTACTGCCATTGCACTTATTGCAAGAAAGGTGGGCATTTGATTGAATTCTGTTGGCGTAGGTTGAAAAATGATAGAAACAATCTTGATAGAATTTCATTCAGGCAACCTAGAGCTTTTATGAGACATGGTAACACTGAAAGGAATAAACCGGGATTAGAATTTTTCTCACATGCTAATCATTATGTTTCTACATATTCTAATTCTCATGTTCTTCAGTCGCCGGTCGATCGATCACGGTGGTCACCGGTCGACTAATTTGGTCACGGTCCGATCACAAAGACAACGCCGGCCGATCACCGATGCTTTAATTCCATGTTAACTTAAACATTGCTCATAACAGAATTTTAGATGAAATCAAGGATAACACTTCTGCTTTGCATACTACTCGCAGACGTGTGTCTCAGTACTGGGTTCCCAAGTTTTGTTTAACTAACCCCAGTGTCGAGACACATCGCTCTTCGGCCTTGATTTTTCGTGATTGCCGCGAAAGAGGAAGGACACGTGCTTTGTCGACCCGACCGCTCACGCCATATTGCCGAGACTCAAGATGGTTCACCTCCTTCACGCGGTCGACGGGTTTCAAGCATCTCCGAGAACTTCCCATCGCCAGGCCGTTAAGCTCTTATTCAGGTACTTACACTCTACTCTATTTGTATGGTATTTGATATTCCTATTCTTTATCCTTGTCCATTCGGGGTTTTTTTTTCTTATCCTGTTTGTTAGGGCTGTCGGCTAGATAGGAAGAGTACCTCAGGCGCTTGTCACCCACTAGACACTTCTCTTGTCTTTTGTTTTTGTCCTCACCAAATCTTTAGACCCAACTAGGTTTGCCACCTTGAGAAGTGAGTTAAGGGTAATTTATCCCTATGGGTTGGTTTGAGGGGGAGTTTGATCTTTTCTGATCTTTTCTTGTTCTTTTGATCTTTTATTGTTCTTTTTCTGAACTTAGTGATCTTTTTGAACTTTTTAGGTTTTTAGGCTTTTTAATTGCATCTCATTGTGTCATATTGCATTCATTTGAAAAATCCAACAAGTGGTTACAACAAATGGTATGAAAAATCCAAAAAGATGCATTGTAATATAAGATTTTCTGCTTATCTTTTAAAATTGATGGAGCTTTGCCTATTACCCTTTGGAGCTTTAGTATTTCAATTCTTGCTCAATGTCATGTCTAGTTCTTTGACTTGCTAGAATTATCATGCTTTTACATGTGTAGCTAAGTCTTTGCTATATGAGCTAGAACCTTAAAACAACTCGAACTAAGAAATTGCAATTTGTGGATGTTTTAGCGAGTTGCGCAATTAGTGCTCCTCTTGTGACATTGGCCCTGTCAAAATTGCTTTGTTAGCACTTTGATCTAAAATTGACCATTACTTGAGCTTTTGTGTTCTTGAGATTCTAAAACTGCTCATGTGAAAAATGAAAATCAAGATTGTCTTATGCTTAAATTGTGCCAAACTATTCTTACGAGACTGCTTGTCAAATGACATGAACTTGGAGATAGTTTGATGAACTGACGATCTCATGGGGATCGCTTGTCGAAATGACATGAACCTCAAGATTTGTCGCCTTAGAAGCTTAGAAAGAGTTTGTGGATGGCTCCTAGTCCGTGATCTTCTTTACTAAGATATACCTTTAATCAACTTTTGTTCAAGCTTAGGATGAGTTTGTGGATGGCTCCTAGTCCGTGATCTTGTCACTAAGTTAGATCATTAGTCAACTTCAATATTCAATGCAATTGAGAAAAATGTTGACAAATGGGCGTTTACAAAATATTGAGCAAAATGATTCAATACGGACTTGATTGACTCTTAATGTGGTCTTTGTTAGATTTTTTGATCTCACTTTGACATTTTGACATGGCCAATTTCACTTTAGGATCCCTGTTGATGAACTTGCTGAATTTGAAGCATTGCTTAAATTGATCAAATCTACTGCTTTACTTTTGAGCCTTTGTGCTTAGCTTTGATATATATGTCATACCATGATCTTGCTAGCGCATCAGCTTGATATGTCTGTTTGTGCAATATTAGAGATACTAGCTTGTTCTTTTGGGTAATCACCAAAGCTTCTTGTAAGCAAAAATTGAAAATACAAAAATTGAAGCCACTCCATTGCACTTCATGCATATTCCTCTTTATGCTTCTTTTGTTTCTGCTTCTTCCTTTATTCTATTTTTATTATCTCTGGATGAGAGGAAGGCGTGATTCCTTGATGAATCCATTGTCAAAGGGCGAGAAGATGTGTTAAATGAGAAGAGAAGATGTGTTAATAAGAAGATATGTCTTTATTGGGGGAGAAGTTTATACAAAGGGGAGAAACTGAAAATTTGAAAATTGAGGATCATAGTGAGGGGGAGTTCTTGAGTTGCATTCTTATTGTCTTATTGAATATTCTGAACTTGAATTGCATTCTTTTATACTCACAATGATCATAGGTCAATTGAACAATTGTTCTTTCATATGGACCTCATGTGAGAATTTTGACCCTTTTCTGGAAATCAAAGTTTTTATGCTTACTTTTGCCTTGTCTCACATGCCTATACTATTCTGATGCCAGCTTGGTCATGTTCATTGCTTTTTCTTGCTTATGGACCGAGTTGTGCCTTTGTGCGAAAACTGCGAGTAAACTCGTTTTCAAATCTCTTACTTACATTTTCTGGATAATTGCCAATGTGTTCATCAAGGGGGAGATTGTGGATTTCATGGGGATATATTCCAGATCTTAGGATGATGTGACAATTGGCAATGGCGTTTACGGTTTGTCGTTTCACGTGTTTTCGACAAAGTTACAGTCTTACTGGACAGGGGCGGTCCGACCGGCCCTTGCACGGCGGTCCGACCGGTCCCAAATCGGTCGGACCGGCCATGTGGGGCGGTCGGACCGGCGGTGACCAAAGTGGTCAAAACAAGCTGGGCCAAAAATAGGTGTTGTAGGCAAGTGAGGGGATCCCAATGCACTTGGTCTCATGATTTTTGGAGTCTCCAAGAAAAGTTCTATTGGTTTAAAGTTTCCGAAGGTTTGGATTTTCAGGGGTTGAAATTCGCTAAGTCCCATAAGGGTCCGACCGCTCACGTGGAGCGGTCCGACCGGCCATGGGGCGGTCCGACCGGCTCACCTGGAGCGGTCAGACCGATAATAACTTGAACGTCAGCCAACTTCGTGGCGATGTTGATTTGTTAGGTCAAAGTGATTGGTTTCATGGCATATGATTTGCATGATGCATGCTTTGACTAACATGGGTCAAGTTGTGAAGAACTTGTTCCCGAATTCGTGTTTGCTTGTCTGTGGTTGTGCAGGTTGCTTGGTGGTCAACGACGGTCAACGGCGAGGAGGATCGGGACTAGACATGGAGAGTTGAGGTCCAGAACGATTGACGATGCCGGGTGAGGTCAACGACTCAAGTGTGACACAAGATGGACAAGGGTGACCTATTGGCAAATCCATGATGCATGGTGAAGCGGTTTAGGTCAAAAGGTTAAAGACGGCGCTTTGTGAAGCGTGCGTGTGTGACCCGTTTGTTAGTGGGCCTTAACGGGAGCCCAATTGAGTCAAACCCTAAAGAGTTCTAGGCCTCCACTATAAATAGGAGGAGGTGGGGGCTGCTCCCTCTCTCTCGCTGTTTTTCACCTCTTTTGTCGCTTTCAAACCCTAATTGGCTTAGGGGGAGTTGAGGTGGAGGCTAGGGCTTTTCATGGTTTGAGGAGAATTTCGTGATCTTGGATTGACCACTGATCCATGATGGCGTGGGTGTAATACAAAGAACGATCTCGTTATCAATCTATGCAAGGTTTGCTTGAGATAAGTCTCTTTTCGTTCTTGCTTTCAATTTGGTGATTTTAGGGCTTCCTTTGATCCGCGAGTTTATGATTAATTCTTTCACGTGGATTAGCTTGCTGTGATATGTGTGAATCTATCTAGCATCATCTTGATCATCAATCTCTCACGAACAAGCATTAGGATCAAGTTTTCGTTCTTGCCCTGCTTTTAGACCTTCGTTAATCAATTGACAATTGCTCAAGATCGCTCCAAGAATTATCATAATATTCAATTGGAATAGGTCCTCAATAGCATAGAGAAGGTGTGTGCAAAGTTTCGTAAAGTTTGGAGTTGAGAATCAAAAGTTAGACCTAATTGCAACTTCGTCATCGGGCTGTTTTTACTGCTCAGAGCTCGCAGTCGACCGCCCCACACCGCAGGTCGACCGATTTGGTGCCGGTCCGACCGCTCCACACCGAGGTCGATCGATTTAGTACCGGCCGACCGCCAAGATAACAGCCGATCGACCGCCCGATCTGTTAGTTTTGATTCTTGCGATTTTTGTTGCATTGCTTAGGGTTTAATTGGATTCATACTTGGTCTTCCACAGATCGTATATTGATCTTCATAGCTTCATCATAGCTATTGGAGTGAAATTGTGTTGAATTCATTATTTGGGAAAAAGTGAGCGTGCTCCTATTCACCCCCCCCCCCCTCTAGTCGCCTTTTCGGTCCAACAAAAGATTTAGAGTTTGTCATGGCCAAGAATAAGGATTTAGAGTCACAAGTAGATAATTTGATTTTAGAACTTGAAAATGCTAAGATCCTTGAATCTGATGAATGATCATCCTGTCATGTTTTGCACTCTAAATTTGCTAAACTGCAATCTGCTCATGATATTGCTTTGCAACAACTTGAAAATGCTAGGACTGAACTTGTTGAGGTTAAATCTGCTCCATGTGAAAAATGCTTAAAGTCTAGCAAGTTAGTTGCTTCTGGTGTGATTGATTCTAGCTTTTGCACTTTCTGCTTAGAACGCGAACATGAAGTCAAAGATATCTTAGAAGCTGTTAGAGCAAAATATGCCAAGCTTAAGGACAGTATTGAGTCTTCTACATGTGCTTCATGTCCAGCTCTTAAACTTGAAACTGCTTTATATAAGAAAAAATATGCTAAAGCCATTGAGGGTAAAACCTATGAATCATATGTTAATCTTAAAGAAGAAAATGTTTATCTTAAGGATACCTTAGAAAAATTCTCTAAATGTAAGAAACAATTAAACATGATTCTGGACAAGTCTAAAACTCCTTATAAGAAGCAAGGATTATGATACAATCATGTTCAAAATAATTCTAACCCAAAAGTTACTCAAGTCTTGGAAAATGGGTTAATTGAATTCAAAACACAACCTGCAAAAACTATCTTTAAATCTGCATGTATTGCCCAACCATCTGTTAAGTCTAAGGGTGTTTCTCCCAGTGGTATTAAGTATCATTGCACCTATTGCAAAAAAGGATGGGCATTTGATTGAGTTCTCACATGTAGTTTGAAAAATGATAAGAAAAATTTTACTATAATTTCAACAAAGCAACCTAGAGCTTCTATGAGACAAGATAACATAGAAAAGAATAAACCTAGTTTAGGATTTGTGTCACATGCTCATCATCATGTTCCTAAACAAGATAACTCTCATGTTACTTTAACCATTGCTCATAACAGAACTTCAAATAAAATCAAGGATAGCATTGCTGCTTTGCATACTACTCGCAGACGTGTGTCTCAGTACTGGGTTCCTAAGTCTTGTTTAACTAATCCCAGTATTGAGACACATCGTTCTTCTGTTACTTGATTTTCAGGATTACCGCGGAAAGAGGAAGGACACGTGGTTCGTCGACTCTGGTTGTTCACGCCACATAACCGGAGACTCAAGATGGTTCACCTCCTTTACGCGGTCGACAGGTGATGATTTCATCACCTTTGGAGATGATAAACAAAGGCGGATTGAAGGAACGGGATCGATCAGGGTGAACAACAATTTCATCCTCAAGGACGTCGCCCTTGTGGACAAGCTAAGGTTTAATTTGCTTTCTGTCTCTCAACTTCTTGATGATGGATATGAGACTAAATTTAAAAAAAATGCTTGTCGCGTGCTTGATTCAACTGGTGAGCTTGTTTTTGGGATTACTAGAGTTGCTAGGATCTTTAGAGCTGATTTTTCTCAATCTTTTGCTGGTTCTCTCAAATGGTTGATTTTATCTTCTTCAACTGAGTTCTGGCTTTGGCACCATCGTTTGGGGCACATTGGTTTTGATCATCTGATGCGAGTTAGCAACCTTGAGCTCATGAGAGGTTTGCCCAAACTCAAAGCCGTCAAAGATGTTGTATGTGCGCCCTGTAGGCATGGCAAGCAAGTTGCCGCCTCACACCCTTCAGTGACTGTGGTCATGACTGACGGACCGGGACAGTTGCTTCATATGGATACTGTTGGTCCTGCTAGAGTTCGGTCAGTTAGTGGAAAATGGTACATTCTTGTCATAGTCGATGATTTTTCTAGATACACTTGGGTGTTCTTTCTTGCTTCGAAGGATGAAGCTTTTGATTATTATCATGATCATGTTCTGTGTTTGGCTTCTGAACTTCCGGGTGACTTGAAAGCGATCCGTAGTGACAATGGCACGGAGTTCAAGAATACCTCATTTGCTTCTTTTTGTGCTGAGCGTAGAATTGAGCATCAGTTTTCTTCTCCACACGTCCCTCAACAAAATAGCGTTGTGGAAAGGAAGAACAGGACCCTGGTCGAGATGGCTAGGACGATGCTAGATGAGTATAGCACGCGAGAAGATTTTGGGCGAAGACTGTTGCTACTTGCTTGCCATATTGCTAATCGTGTCTTTGTGAGACCTTCTTTGGGCAAGACTGCTTATGAGCTTCGATTTTGTAGAAAACCCTCTGTCTCGCACTTTCGAGTCTTTGGATCCAAGTGTTTTATTTTCAAAACAGGAAATCTAGATAAATTTGAGTTAAGAACTTTTGATAGTTTATTTCTGAGTTATCCTGCACATTCGAGGGGTTTTCAGGTTTTTAATGCTGAAACTAATCTTGTTCAGGAGACATGCAATGTCACTTTTGATGAGACTAGCCCTGGAGCTAGATAAGATATTTCAGGTGATACATAGATGACAGAGACCATATTTATAGAGGAAGATGATGAAGGACTCGATGATGTTCTTCCACCTGTTGCTGTTGAAGCTCCTACTTCAGCATAAGATCCTGTTGTGACTACTTCGCCTTCCAATGAGGCTCCTGCTGCATCTTCATCATCAGCAGTACCTGCGGCGGTTGAAGAGATATTTTCTTCTCCGGGTGCACCACTTCACATTCATAGGTAGCACCCTCCTGATCAAATAATAGGTAATCTCCATGAGCGAGTCACTCGCTCCAGGTATAATGATCCAAACCTCTACTCTCATTCTGCTTTTGTTGCTTCTTTTGAACCCCGTGATATATCACATGCTTTATCGGATTCTAGCTGGGTTAATGACATGCATGAGGAGTTAGAGAATTTTGAGAGGAATAAAGTTTGGAACCTAGTAGAACCTCCTAGTTGCCATAATGTTAAAGGAACCCGCTGGGTCTTCAAAAATAAACAAAATGAGGATGGTTCTGTGATTAGAAACAAGGCTAGGTTGGTAGCTCTGGGATTTAGCCAAGTTGAGGGGTTAGACTTTGATGAGACCTTTGCTCCTGTTGATAGACTAGAAGCCATTCGTATTCTGCTTGCATTTGCTGCATCTAAGGACTTTAGATTATATCAGATGGATGTTAAAAATACCTTTTTAAATGGTTTCATAGAGGAAAAAGTTTATGTTAAGCAACCCTAGGCTTTGAGAATCCCAAGTACCCACATCATGTATTCAAGCTATCCAAAGCCTTATATGGTCTTAAACAAGCCTCTAGAGCCTGGTATGATAGACTTAAGAACTTCTTGCTTAAGAATAATTTTGAGATGGGTAAGATAGACAAGACTTTGTTCATTCTTAGGTGTCGTAATGACTTCCTGCTTGCTCAAATTTATGTTGATGATATTATCTTTGGTGGTTCTTCTAATGCTCTTGTTTCCAGCTTTTCTGAGACTATGTCCAGGGAATTTGAGATGAGTATGATGGGAGAGCTCAATTACTTTTTAGAGCTTCAAATTAAGCAAAGCAAGGAAGAGATCTTCATCCATCAGACGAAGTACACTGAGGACTTGCTCAAACGCTTCGACATGGGTGACTGCAAGCCTATCTTGTAACATCCCAATTCTAAGTCCTTGCTTCAAAGGTAAGAAAATGAAGAGAAATTAAAACTTTTCTCGCATCTGGATGTTTTTGATCAGTTCCATGATTCTTGTACAGGGATTGTGGAAAAATCAAAATTAAAATCATCAATTGACTCCAATCAAAAATCTCCTTGGCAAAGATCTTGTGCCAAACCTCTGTGAATATTTTTCCTGAGTTCTAGGGAGGCTTGGTAACACCTCTGAATTATTTTATGATTTTTAGAAATTATTTGATAATTTTGGAGGCAAGTCAAACCAAGTCAAGGCTTGCTCAAACCCTAACTCCAACCTTCTGGAATTTCTGGAGAAAAAATGCATGAATGAAAATCTCTGAAAATTGTATGTAAGGTTAATCCTTAAGTCGGCAACCTCCAGTTCAAATTTCATAATTTTTGGAGCTGGTTTGCTACCTTAAGAAAATCTTCCAAAAATTAGCTGTTAATTCAAACCCTAGCTGGTTTTCACTGTCCCTTGGGTTCGAGTCAGACTTGGGCTCGAGCCACTTGACTTGGTTCAATCAACAAACTGCACCGCCGCGGTCGATCGAGCGTGAGCGTTGTGGATCGTTGGATCGGCATCGAACGGCCCGGGATCGCGTGAACGTTCGGACCATCCGAACGCGTCGATCCATGTGTACCGTAGGATTCTAGATCGATGGCTCAGATTCGCATGAACGTTCGGACCGTCCGAACGCCTCGCGCAATGTGTACCGTAGGATCCAGATCAACAGCCTGGATCGAGTGAACGTTCAGACCGTTCCAATCGTCCCTTCTCATTTGAACCGTTCGATTTAGATCCAACGGTGGCCGCGTCGTCTCCTTCCTCGCGTCTGAGCAAGCGTGCGATTGAGTCAAAGCCATGGCGTGCGCAGAACTGGAGCAGCGTTGGGTCACCTCGATGACCACCTTTAAACGGCTCTCTCTGCTAGCATTAATTGCCCGTCGTGCACCGCCCTCAAATGTCCAAAGCTCAACTGCTCCCATCGCTCTCAAGTGCTCCCATGGCAGGTTTGACCCGAGAGGGTTTATTGTCATTGCCCTCTGCCTTCTCAGCTATTTAAGCTCTATTGCTTCCCCTTTGGCTTCCTTTAGCATTTTCGCAACTCTAGCTAGCACCTCGGTGTTTGTTTGAGCTACATTCACCCGAAAGCAATTCAGCCGCCATTGCCGAGCTTTGAGCTCACGGTGAAGGCGGTACCACAGTGGCTTTTCCTCTCAAATTCTTGATCCCACTGCTCCCTCTTTATTCACTCAAGCTTAACCCTCACTTAATTTCACTTATCTTTCTCAGAGCTTGGCTGAATTTGGATTTTCATCCCCTTTCTTCTTCCTCAGCGTCGGAGCAGCTCCAACCTTCTCTGTTCCTCTCCTGTGCTCAGGTAGATCCACATTAGTCCCTAGATGCGTGGCACTAGCTTACTTGGACCGCAGCGGGGCTTCTTTGTATTTTTCATTTTTCGGCCATTTTTGTCACCTCTGTAAACTCCGGCTTGCCGGCGTTCTAGACTGCCGCAGCCGCAATTTTTGGTCCCATTGTGTGCGCAAAACTATTGCGGATCCATTTTGAGCCTTAGCTCGCACCGCCGTGACTAGAGTCGTCGGCGGTGAGCCTCCTTTCGCCGTCATTTTGTCGGACAAAACTGTGCGTGAGCTTTTGAACGTAGTTCTCTGTGGACCGTACATCTTTAAATCTACGACCCAGGATCGCGTGAACGTTCGGATCGCTTGAACGCTTTGATCCGTGGACCGTTGGATCCAAGATCAACGGTCCCGATTCGAGTAAATGTTCGGACCGTCCGAACGGTTCGATCCGCGTGGATCGTTGGATCCAAGATCAACGGTTCCAGTTCGCGTGAACGTTCGGACCGCCCGAACGCTTCGATCCACATGAATCGTTGGATCCAAATCCAACGGTGAAGTGGTGAGCCGTGCGTGTGCGCGGTGCTCTGTGCGCGTGGGCCATCGGATTTCAGATCTCCGCCCATACTCGCCCACGCTGCTTTAATTTTGGACTTTCCCGAGGAGGATTATTTGCTAATCAAAATGCAATTAACTTGTAAAATGCATAACTATTTCATTTTAATTCCTTTTCGGTTGATTCAAATTTTGTTAGTTATGTTTTTAACTAAACTTTAATCTAAAAATTATTCTAACCTCATTATAGCTCCAAAAATTTTTGCGAGGATTTTAGTTGTAATGAATAGTAGCATTTGTGATTTATAAGGCTGAGCAGATTTGTTTTGCTCATATCTTTTGCATTAAGAATCCAAATCAATTGATTCTTGTTGCTAAATTCCTTATAAATCATGCTCTTGCTGCTGTAAAATTTTCAAAGCATTTGGAGAAAGTTTGATGTTGAGTCTTTGAGTTTTCTTTGTTCTTACTTGCCTTTAACGCTTTCGTTAGGTTCAAGAGCACATTGATAACCTAAGTGATCCTCAGCAACATATTGAACAGCAGCAACCAGGCAAGCAGTTTGATCATAAATTTCCCATTACTTTCAAGTCTAATATCTGGTTTACAAATCATATGTATGCATGCTTTTGTGTCAAATTAATTTTTCCGATTAGAGGTAGTTACTCCTACTGCATTGTTGTCCTCAAATTGTTATCCCCTGCCACAAACATAAGTTACTAATATCGCTGGTGAATTAGAGCCCGGTGATTTAGTTATGCTCTTTTATTGTCTTTTCGATGTCATGCTTAGCAATGCTTAGCTACCGGTAGAATTGGGCGGTTATCGACTTAGTTGATAACCTTAATCACACAAATCATTTTATTACTCCCTGCTCGGCACCTTGTGCTAAATTGTTTTGAAAACAAAAAAAAGTGCAAATGAAATGATTTAGACTTGGGCAAGTGGTTTGATGGTGGGTTATTGGGTTTGTGGATGTCTTGCCAAGGTCAACAAGGACCGAACATCTTGTTACACTAAACCAAGCAATTTTACGAGCTAACCACGCGAGAGGGATATGGGACCTCTCTTGACTGAGCACTTTGGCGTGTGTTAACTCTGAGTCGCAGGAGGTGGGTTGTGTGTGTTGTGTGAAAAAGGATCTGTGTTATTGTGTTGGGTGTGCGGTGGTGGACTTCCGGGTAGGTTCTCCACCTCGAGGGACGTCGTAGTTGTCCAAGGCTTTACTCGTGAGGGGTAGTTGACCGAGGCTTTACGATGACTCCGACACAACGTATGGATTTCTATCCATACGGGCGACTCGCGGTTAATGCATAATATTGGAAATGTCTCGTAGGACTTTGCCGTGCCGGCATACCTAAGGAAGTGTGCTTAATAGCTTGGCAAAAAGGCGGTCTGGCGTGTGGGTACATTGGTACACCCCTGCAGGGATAAAACTATTCGAATAGCCTCGTCCTAGGTTATGGACACGCTTGGGGAGGTCTTCCAAGAGTTAGACTACAACCTTTTAATTAAAATTTAACATGGTTGGTATGAATGGGTAATTCATGCTATTGTTGTGGTGACTATGGGTTTAGTCACTTCCAGGATTGTTGTAGTCATCTATCTATTGTTATTACTGTTGTCGTCTGTTATTTGAACATTAAAAACAGATTCGCCAACTTGCTTTCAAATGTACTACATTATTGCAAATAAAGATTGCTTTGTGCCAAAAATAAAACATACAGCCTCCACTTAAATAAGCTTGCATGTAGCATATGTATAGGTCTGCTATTCTACACGTAAGTCTTGCGGAGTACAATTTTTGTACTCATTTGCTTTGCTTAATTATTGTTGCAGATGAGGAAGGTGAGCCCCAAGGGCCTCACTTTTGTGAAATGTGCTGCGGGTTCAACGACTAGCTTGACGGTCCGGTCGGTTGCCTTGTGGGTAAAGGCACACTGATTGGCTCTTTTGTTTATGGCCATCTTATGCACATTTGCTTCCGTTGTCTAAACTATTTGTATGACTTTGGGCCGGTCGGCCTCTCTGTTGTAATAACTCTACTATGTATATCTTTAGATTTGTTTAGTTCTGCTTCGGTTCTATGTGAATGAATGGAATTGATGCATGACTTTTTGTAAAGAGGTGTGTATACTGCAATTCTGGGAAGTATACATATCTCGAGTCTCGGTTTATTTGATTTGTGATGCTAGAACCGAGTGGATGGTTAAGCATTACAAGCCTGTTAAACCGGGGTCTCACATATCTCCACTCCCATGGCAACTTCGACTGTTTTGGATCCAGATGAGGAAGGAGAAGCCGTGGATCAACGCGAGAACCGTAGCATGATCGGTTCCCTTCTGTACCTAACAGCCTTGAGACCGGACATTCACTTCACGCTCTGCCTCTGTGTGAGGTTTCAGGCATCTCTGAGATCTTCCCATAGCCAAGCCGTTAAGCGCATATTCAGGTATTTACACTCTACCCTTCTGTATGGCATTTGGTATGCCTGTTCGTCATCTTTGTCCATTCGGGGTTTTCGATTCGATTTTGCGTCGTTTGCTAGATAGGAAGATTACCTCGTGCACTTTTCGCTTCTAGGCACTTCTCTTGTATCTTGGTCTTTAGGAAGTCCTCTGTTGCACAATCCACTGCTGAAGCTGAATATGTAGCTGCTGCTAGTTGTTGTAATCAGATTTTGTGGATGGTAACCACTCTTAAGGACTATGGGTTAAATTTTGTTAGTGTTCCTATTTTCTGTGATAACACTTCTGCTATTAACATTGCTAAGAACCCTGTGCAACACTCTAGGACCAAGCACATAGATATTCGCTATCACTTCCTTAGAGACCATATCGAGAAAGGTGATATTGTGCTGCACTTTGTGGAGTCCGAGGCTCAACTGGCTTATATCCTCACCAAGCCTTTAGACCCAACAAGGTTTGCCACCTTCAGAAGCGAGTTATGGGTAATTTATCCCTATAGGTTGGTTTGAGGGGGAGTTCGTTCTTTTCTGATCTTACCTTGTTCTTTTGATATTTTCTTGTTCTTTTCTGAACTTATTGATCATTTTAAACTTTTTAGGTTTTTAGACTTTTATTGCATCTCATTGTATCATATTGCATTCATATGAAAAATCCAACAAGTGGTATGAAAAATCCAACAAGTGGTATCCAAAAAGATGCATTGTAATATAAGTTTTTCTGCTTATCTTTTAAAATTGATGAAGCTATGCCTATTACCCTTTGAGCTTTAGTATTTCAATTCTTGCTCAATGCCATGTCTAGTTCTTTGACTTGATAGAATTATCATGCTTTCACATATACAGATAAGTCTTTTATGTATGAGCTAGAATTCTAAACAACTCGAACTAAAAACTGTAATTTGTGGATGTTTTAACTAGTTGCGCAATTAGTGCTCCTTTTGTGACAGTGGCCCTGTCAGAATTGCTTTGTTAGCTCTTGAATCTAAAATTGACCATTACTTGAGCTTCTTGTGTTCTTGATAATATAAAATTGCTCTTGTGTAGCATGAAAAATCAAGATTGTCTCATGCTTAAATTGTGCCAAACTACTCTTACGAGACTGCTTGTCAAAGACATGAACTTGGAGATAGTTTGATGATCTAGACGATCTCATGGGGACTGCTTGTCTGAAATGGTATGAACCTCAAGATTTGTCTCCCTGGTAAAAGCTTAGGAAGAGTTTGTGGATGGCTCCTAGTCTAGGATCTTATTCACTAAGATATATCTTGAATCAACTTCTGATCGAAGCTTCGGATGAGTTTGTGGATGGCTCCTAGTCCAGAATCTTGTCACTAAGTTAGATCATTAGTCAACTTCAATTTCAGTGCAAATAAGAAAACTGTTGAAAAATGGGCGTTTGAGAAATTTGAGAAAATTGAACAAAATGATTCAATACAGAACCTGATTGACTCTTAATGTGGTCTTTGTTAGATTTTTTATCTCACTTTGACACTTTGACATGGCCAGTTTCACTTTAGGATCCCTGTTGATGAACTTGTTGAATTTGAAATTTTGCTTAAATTGATCAAATCTATTGCTTTACTTTTGAGCCTTCATGCTTAGCTTTGATATATATGTCTTATCATGATCTTGCTAGCGTTATTAGGCTTGATATGCTATTTGTGCAATATTAGAGATGCTAGCTTGTTCTTTTAGGTAATCTCCAAAGCTTCTTGTAATCAAAAATTGAAAAATACAAAAATAAAGCCACTCCATTGCACTTCATGCATACTCCTTCTTATGCTTCTTTCTTCATTCTGCATTTGTTATCTCTGGATGAGAGGAAGGCGTGATTCCTTGATGACTCCATTGTCAAAGGGGGAAAAGATATTTCAATGTTGGGGGAGAAGATATATCATTGTTGTACAAAGGGGGAGAAGATATATAAAAATGATAAAAAGGGGGACAAATTAGAGAATTTAAAATTTTCTGAAATCTGAGGATCATAGTGAGGGGGAGTTTTTGAATTGCATTCTTATTGTCTATTGACTTTTCTGAACTTGAATTGCATTTATTTATCCTCACAATGATATAGGTCAATTGAACAATTGTTCTTTCATATGGACCTTAAGTGAGATTTTTGACTCTTTTCTGGAATTTAAAGTTTTTATGCTTTCTTTTGCCTTCTCTCACATGCCTATGCTATTCTGATGCCAGCTTATTCATTTCCATTGCTTTCTCTTGCTTATGGACCAAGTTGTGCGAAAATGAAAGTATTTTACTTTTCAAACCTCCAAATTATATTTTCTGGATTATTGCCAATGTGTTCATCAAGGGGGAGGTTGTGGATATCATGGGGATATGCTCCAGATCTTATGATGATGTGACAATTGGCAATGGCGTTTACGGTTTATCGTTTCACATGTTTTCGGCACAGTTTCAGTACTATCATGCCAGAATCGGTCTGACCGGCCAGGGCGGCGGTCAGACCGGTCCAAGATCGGTCTGACCGGCCCTAGCGGTGGTCGGACCGGCAATATCAGAAAGTGGTGGATTGAGCTGGGCCAAAAATAGAGTGTGTAGGCAAGAGAGGGGATTCTATTGCACTTGGTCTGATAATTTTTGGAGTCTCCAGTTAAAAGTTCTATTGGTTTGAAAATTCCAGTAGGTTTCGATTTTCAGAGGTTGAAATTCGGCTAAGTCGCCCAGCTGGCGGTCTGACCGGCCCATAGGTGGCGGTCAGACCGGCTCTAGGGGCGGTCTGACCGGTTTTCACTTGGATCGTCGCCCGTCGTGGCGGCGATATTCGGTTGTTAGATCAAAGTCATGAGTTTCAGGGCATATATGTTGCATGATGCATGTTTTGTGATGAGGACATCCCTACCATGGATATAACCGTGCCTACACACACAACTCAACCACAACCAATACAAGGACCTCTTACCCGAGCTCGTGCTCGCCAACTTAATTATCAGGTGAATTCATTCCTAGGATTATATACTACTGAGAATAGACCGCTACCTAATGCAAGTGATTCAATTGTGCTTAGGAATATGGGAAAGGACCACGGAGAGGCATGTGGAGTCGTGGAGATGTATGGAAGGCATAATGGAGATCATCACGTCACTTTGGGTCCAAGACAAGCAAGAGTTCGAGTTGGGCTGCGTTAGTCGATTCGGACTACGGCGTCAGCACTAACTTTAAACTGGCGTAACTTCTTCATACGGACTCCGTTTCGGGCGTTTCTGGACTTCGTGGAAAGCTTATCAAGTCTACTTTCTAACGGATCCAACCTCATCATCAAATTCTGTCCGAGCCGGCCGAAATTATCAAAGGAGTCCGTATCCGTATGAGAGTCCGAGTCGAAGGGTGTTGCGCCACCTCTACTTTGGCCCACGGGCCTTGTAACCCTAGGGCATGCGTCCACCTCGCTGGCCGCCACCCCTGGTCGTTTCCCCTATATAGGAGCCGCCGTCTCCCTCGCTTGAACGGGATTTCGTTGAGTTTAGGTTTAGCCATTGTGCAAACTCTGTTCTTCAGTTGTGTCGAACGACCACCTGTCAAGACAGCTTCGGGATCCCATCTTTGCTATTCGCAATACAATTTATGCTTCCTTCATATTCGTAATATCAGATTGCCTATGTCTTATTCTTGCTAGTTCTTCGATTGCTCGCAGGGATTGAACTTCGTGTTCAGGTTGATCGCGCCTCCAGCGAGGTCAATAACACTTCGGAGTTGGTTCAGCGATTGCTAAGGCGCAAGCGTCGTCGTACGGTTGTAGTCGGATCGTGAGAGTCACCGCCACCAAAATCGATAGTTATCAATCTCATCGAAAGATCGGACACCTCGTTTACATCAAGTGGTATCAGAGCTCAAGGTTGCTCGGTGAGAATTTCCAGTTTACCATAGATTAGATTGCTTTTCCTTACCTAGAGTACACAAAAAAAAAATTTAGCAGTAGTATTCAATCTGTCCAAACCAGTCTTAGCCTCGCAATTTTTCTTTTCAGTACATTGCATTGTTGAACTTTCGGTTGCATCGTCGTGTTCTTTGCTGGTCTTAGTGTCTAGTTCCTCTAGAGTTTCGAGTTCATTCACGTTTTGGTCTCACCGCTCGCTTAGATCCGAACTACCACAGAGTAGAAAAGGAGGAGGACTCGATCTCTAGGGAGGCTTTGCCTGGTTGGTTTGGAGTAGGACACGATCTCGGATTTGGTTTTGGAAGCCTTGCCTGGTTGGTTTCGAGTAGGTCATCGGAGTTGGTTTTGCATACGGCATTAAAAAAAGAAGGAACAGTAAAATGATTAAAAGAGCCGCGGCATTAAAAAAAAAAAAAAAAACAGAGAGAGAAAACCTAACTTTTGCATACGACCTCCGATTGAGGCGATTTTGATCCGTTGGAAAGGAAATCGAAAATAGAGCGAAAAAATGAAGTCGTGAAATCGGCGTTTTAGATCCGCAGAAGATACCACGCACATACGCGCACTCAGACCCAAAAAGGTCGTTTAGGGCCTCAAAACGGGCCCGCAAACCGAGGAAAAATCAAGTTTCTCAGAATTTGCTCAAAATTGACAGAGCCCTTCTGCACGTGATTCTAAGGTCCCCTGTGAAGACGGCACACTTTTTTGAGCTCCAGAACTCCGTGTGCAACGCCATCTAGTTTCTTTCGCACGGTGTGTCTTCGCTGGTGTTCTAGGCTCGCGTCTCTAGTACGGTCTAGCCTAGGGCGGCCTCCACCGGCGTTGAACGATTTTTCAGCTTGCATTTTCTGAATTGATTATTGCTACTCCTTGCTACTAAACTTGAGCCCTCCCAGCTACACCTTTTCTACACCGTACAGGCTGAGCTTTACCTGGCAATCGCTCCATCCAATCTTCAAAGATATATTGTAACCATCGGTTGCCGATCGCCTGTGTGCTTGGTAAGAATTGGTAAGAATTGATAGAAGGCTTGAGGCGAAGCGATTTTGAACCACCATACCCTAGTTCTTGTTAGGGACATATTCTTGTGTTTTTGCTAACAATGGCAGGTTCTGGAGAGTTTACTGATCAAGATACATGTCACAGTCCCCGTACGAAGGGAATCATACAACATTTCGCGCGCGAAATGAATCATCGTACGGAGGGCCTTGAGGAGGACGTCCGAGTTACAAATGAGCGACTTGCTCAACTAGAGAGCACCAGATTGAGACAAACGCAACGCCACGCGATGGAGAGAGCACAAGGTATTACTAATAATTCTTTAGCAGATATTATGGCGCGACTTGAGGAGATTGTCCAAGCTTCGACTACTGTTCCCCCTGCTGTGACGGTAGAGGGACAAGATGAATATGTGGGTGATTCTGAGGCAGATGGCAGAGCTAACCACAACAACGATCGAGCTCGTCGCCAATTGCGTTTCAACCGACAAGGTATGCGAAGAGAACCCCCACGACGTGAGGTACGTGACCACGAAGATGCTTTTGCTAAGGTTAAATTCAATATGCCTTCTTTTAATGGTAAATATGACCCTGATAGTTATTTAGATTGGGAACTAGCTGTTGATCAAAAATTTGCTTGTCATGATTTTCCCGAGAATAGACGAGTTAGGGTTGCTACTAGTGAATTTACCGACTTTGCTTCTATTTGGTGGAAAGAACATTGCCGTCAACATCCCAATAACATACCTAACACTTGGGAGGCTTTAAAATTGCTTATGCGTCATCGATTTGTTCCCTCATATTATGCTCGTGATTTGTTAAATAAATTGCAACGCTTACAACAAGGTGCAAAGTCTGTGGAAGAATACTATCAGGAATTACAAATTGGCATGTTGCTACTGTGGGTTAGTTGAGAATGAGGAGGCATCAATGGCTAGGTTTTTGGGAGGATTGAATCGTGACATTCGTGACATTCTTGATTATAAAGATTATAACTCCATGACTAGATTGTTTCATCTTGCTTGCAAAGTCGAACGAGAATTGCGGGACGCCAGACGAGAACGCGATCTAACCCTTCTACAGTCGCACAAATTCATGGACGCTGCATACACCTTTTTCTCATCCACTATGGCGGCCCCACCATTAACCGCCAACAACAAGCGGCGCCTTACTACCTCAAATTCAGCGACAAGAGTTTTCAAGCACCCAAAACAACACCACAACTTCCGCAAAACTTCCTCTTGGTTGCTTCGACAGATTTAACGAGGGACGCTCAATGCCATCGCTGCAAAGGCTATGGACACATGATGCGGACTGCCCAAGCAAGCGTGTATTGATTATACGTGATGATGGTGGGTATTCCTCTGCTAGTGATTTAGATGATGAAACATATGCTATGCTTGCAAATGACCCTGCAGGACATGATGATAAATCTAACCATGAGGAGGAACATGTTGACGCCAAGATGCCGACAAGTATTTGAGCATTATAGTGCAACGCGTACTAAGTGCTCAAGTGTCTCATGCCGAGCATAATCGCCGCCATATTTTATTCCAAATCAAGGGCGTTGTCAAGGAACGCTCCATTCGCATAATTGTTGATGGTGGGAGTTGCAACAATTTGGCGAGTATGGATATGGTGGAGAAGCTTGCGTTGTCGACTAAACCTCATCCCCACCCATACCATATTCAATGGTTCAACAAAGAATGGTAAGTTGAAGGTAACACGGATGGTTAGAATACATTTTTCTATGGGTTCATACCATGATTATGTTGATTGCGATGTTGTTCCTATGCAAGCTTGTTCATTATTATTAGGAAGACCTTGGCAATACGACATCGATTGTATACATCATGGTAAGAATAATCAATACTCTCTCATGTTCAAGGGAAAGAAAATTGTGTCGCATCCTATGACTCTGAACAAATTGTTAAAGATGACCTTGCTAGAGCTAGAAGAGAGAAGGAGAATACTAAGAGCGAAAATCAGATTGTAGCAAAAGAGCTTGAGCAACATAAAAGAAAGAACCTAAATCTGCTCATGACAAAAATAAAGAAATTAAATTGAAAGGTGCTAGTTTTCTTGCTACCAAATCGATATGACTCAACCGATGCTAGTAATTACATTTGCTATGCATTAATTTGCAAAGAAGCATTGTTTTCATTTGAGGATATACCTTCTTCTTTGCCACCGTTTGTCACTAACATTTTGCAGAGTACAAAGATGTCTTTCCAAAGGACATCCCACGGGTCGCCACCGCTTCGTGGGATTGAGCATCAAATTGATTTAATCCCGGTGCATCATTGCCCAACCGAGCACCATATAGGACCAATCCGAAGAAACTAAAGAAATTCAGCGCCAAGTTCAAGAGTTGCTTGATAAAGGGTATGTGCGCGAATCTCTTAGCCCTTGTGTTTATTCCTGGTCATTTTGGTACCAAAGAAAGATGGATCATGGCGCATGTGTGTGGATTGTAGAGCGATTAATAATATCACCATTAGGTATCGTCATCCTATTCCTAGGTTAGATGATATGCTTGATGAATTGAGTGGCTCTGTTGTCTTTTCCAAGGTTGATTTATGAGTGGTTATCATCAAACCGCATGAAATTAGGCGATGAATGGAAACGGCTTTTAAAACTAAGTTCGGGTTATATGAGTGGTTAGTAATGCCTTTTGGTTTAACTAATGCTCCTAGTACTTTCATGAGACTAATGAATGAGGCTTTGCGTGCTTTCATTGGTAGATTTGTGGTGGTTTATTTTGATGATATATTGATATATAGCAAATCATTAGAGGAACATCCGACCATTTACGTCTTGTTTTTAAGGTTTTACGTGATGCACGCCTATTTGGTAACCTTGAGAAGTGCACCTTTTGCACCGATCGAGTTGCGTTTCTTGGCTATGTTGTTACTCCACAGGGAATTGAAGTTGATCAAGCCAAGGTTGAAGCAATACAGAGTTGGCCGACTCCTAACACGGTCACACGGGTGCGGAGCTTTTTAGGACTTGCTGGGTTCTACCGCCGCTTTGTGAAGGATTTCAGCACTATCGCCGCACCATTGAATGAGCTTACCAAGAAGGGCGTGCCATTTGTTTGGGGCACCGCACAGGAGAATGCCTTCACCACATTGAAAGATAAGTTAACACATGCACCTCTACTCCAACTCCCTGATTTCAATAAGACTTTTGAGCTAGAATGTGATGCAAGCGGAATTGGTTTAGGTGGTGTGTTGTTACAAGAAGGCAAACCTATAGCATACTTCAGTGAGAAATTGAGTGGGCCTAGTTTGAACTATTCTACTTATGATAAAGAGTTATATGCCCTCTTTCGAACCTTAGAAACTTGGCAACATTATTTATGGCCCAAAGAATTTGTTATACATTCTGATCATGAATCTCTAAAGCATATTCGAAGTCAAGGTAAATTGAACCGTAGACATGCAAAGTGGGTTGAATTTATTGAGTCTTTTCCCTATGTCATAAAACACAAGAAGGGAAAGGAGAATGTTATTGCTGATGCGTTGTCTAGGAGATATGCCATGTTATCACAACTTGACTTCAAAATTTTTGGATTAGAGACTATTAAAGAGCAATATGTGCACGATGTCGATTTTGCGTAAATATTGTTGAATTGTGAAGAAGGAAAATGTGGAATAAATTTGTCATTAATGATGGATTTGTGTTTAGAGCTAACAAGTTGTGCATTCTGCTAGTTCCGTCTGTCTCATTGTTGTTCTGAAGCACATGGAGGTGGGTTAATGGGACATTTTGGTGTGAAGAAAACAGAGGACATACTTGCTGATCATTTCTTTTGGCCAAAGATGAGACGGGACGTCGAGCGCTACGTTGCTCGCTGCACTACATGTCAAAAAGCTAAGTCACGACTTAATCCTCATGGTTTATATATGCCTTTACCCGTTCCTAGCATTCCGTGGGAAGATATTTCGATGGACTTTGTTTTAGGATTGCCTAGGACAAAGAAGGGAAGGGATAGCATATTTGTGGTTGTTGATAGATTTTCTAAGATGGCCCATTTTATACCTTGTCATAAGAGCGATGACGCTACCAATATTGCTGATTTATTCTTTCGTGAAGTTATTCGCTTGCATGGTGTGCCTAATACTATAGTTTCGGATCGTGATGCTAAATTCCTTAGCCATTTTGGAGAACTTTATGGGCTAAATTGGGGACTAAGTCGTTATTTTCTACTACTTGTCATCCCCAAACCGATGGACAAACCGAGGTTGTGAATAGAACCTTGTCTACCATGCTTAGGGTCGTGTTGAAAAGAATTTAAAACGTGGGAAGAATGCTTGCCTCATATTGAGTTTTCTTATAATCGGTCATTGCATTCTACTACAAAGATGTGCCCTTTTGAAGTTGTTTATGGTTTTACGCCTCGTGCTCCTATTGATTTAATGCTTCTCCCACCTTCGAGAGAAATTGAACTTTGATGCAAAACAACGTGCTGAACTGATTTTAAAAATACACGAGACAACCAAGGAGAATATAGAGCGCATGAATGCTAAATATAAACTTGCTGGTAGTCAGGGGAGAAAACACATAACTTTTAAACCAGGAGATCTTGTTTGGTTGCACTTGAGAAAAGATAGGTTCCCCGAATTGAGAAAGTCAAAACTGATGCCTAGAGCTGATGGTCCTTTCAAAGTGTTAGAAAAGATTAATGATAATGCATACAAGCTTGAACTGCCTGCAGATTTTGGGGTTAGTCCCACATTTAACATTGCAGATTTGAAGCCATACTTGGGGGAAGAGGATGAGCTTGAGTCGAGGACGACTCAAATGCAAGAAGGGGAGGATGATGAGGACATCCCTACCATGGATATAACCGTGCCTACACACACAACTCAACCACAACCAATACAAGGACCTCTTACCCGAGCTCGTGCTCGCCAACTTAATTATCAGGTGAATTCATTCCTAGGATTATATACTACTGAGAATAGACCGCTACCTAATGCAAGTGATTCAATTGTGCTTAGGAATATGGGAAAGGACCACGGAGAGGCATGTGGAGTCGTGGAGATGTATGGAAGGCATAATGGAGATCATCACGTCACTTTGGGTCCAAGACAAGCAAGAGTTCGAGTTGGGCTGCGTTACGAGTCGATTCGGACTACGGCGGCCAAGACTAACTTTAAACGGCGTAACTTCTTCATACGGACTCCGTTTCGGGCGTTTCTGGACTTCGTGGAAAGCTTATCAAGTCTACTTTCTAACGGATCCAACCTCATCATCAAATTCTGTCCGAGCCGGCCGAAATTATCAAAGGAGTCCGTATCCGTATGAGAGTCCGAGTCGAAGGGTGTTGCGCCACCTCTACTTTGGCCCACGGCCTTGTAACCCTAGGGCATGCGCCCACCTCGCGGCCGCCACCCCGGTCGTTTCCCTATATAGGAGCCGCGTCTCCTCGCTTGAACGGGGATTTCGTTGAGTTTAGGTTTAGCCATTGTGCAAACTCGTTCTTCGCTTGTGTCGAACGACCACCGTCAAGACGACCGGGATCCCATCTTTGCTATTCGCAATACAATTTATGCTTCCTTCATATTCGTAATATCAGATTGCCTATGTCTTATTCTTGCTAGTTCTTCGATTGCTCGCAGGGATTGAACTTCGTGTTCAGGTTGATCGCGCCTCCAACGAGGTCAATAACACTTCGGAGTTGGTTCAGCGATTGCTAAGGCGCAAGCGTCGTCGTACGGTTGTAGTCGGATCGTGAGAGTCACCGCCACCAAAATCGATAGTTATCAATCTCATCGAAAGATCGGACACCTCGTTTACATCAAGACTAACATGGGTCAAGTTGTAAAGAACTTGTTCCCAAATTCGGTTTACTTGTCTATTGTTGTGCAGGTTGCTTGGTGGTCAACGACGGTCAACGGCGAGGATGATCGAGACTAGGCTTGGAGAGCTGAGATCCAGAATGATCGACGATGCCGGGTGAGGTCAATGTACTCAAGCGTGGTGCAAGATAGACAAGTGTGACCTATTGGCTAATCCGAGGCGCAAGATGGCGCAGGGTGTAGCTAATTAGGTCAATGGGTGTTAAAGACGGCGCATTAAAATAAGTGCGTATGTGTCCCGTTTGTTTTGGGCCTTAACGGAAGCCCAATTGAGTCAAACTTCTAGAAGGTCTAAGACTCCACTATAAATAGGAGAGGGAGGTGGCTGCACCTCCTCTTCGTCTCTTTTGCTATTTTTGTAAACTCTAATTCTCTTAGGGAGAGCTTTTGTGGAGGCTAGGGTTCTTGATGGTTTGATATGATTTTCGTGCTCTTGGATTGAGCATTGTCCTCCATTGATGGAGAGGTTATAAGCCCATATCATATCAATCAATCAAAGGAAAGTTTGATCAATGTTTTGTGTCATTGCGTTCTTTCTCTATATTTGATGATTTTGATTCTTTCTTTGATCCACGAGTTTTTGATTGAATTCTTCACATGATCTAGCTTGCTGTGACATGTGGGAACCTATCTAGGATCATCTTGATCATCAATCACCCACGAGCAAGATCTTGGATCAAGTTTTTATTTTGACCCGGTTTTGAACCCTTCTTCAATCAAATCGAAAAGGATCGCTATTCTTCCTAGAATTATCATAATCTTGGATTGGAATAGGTCACTGATATCATAGAGAAAGTGTGTTCCAAGTTTCATCAAGTTTGGATTAGTAGATCAAAAGTTTCATCTATTTGCATCTTCGTCATCGGGCAGTTTGATCTGTTCTAGAGCCTAGCGGTCAGACCGGCCAGAGTCACCGGTCAGACCGACAGGCAATTGGTCCGACCGCCAGTAACACAGCGGTCCGACCGGTAGTGTATTGAGTTGCATTAATCTTTGTTGATTTTGTTGTTTTGCTTAGGGGTTTATATTGGATTCAATATTAGTCTTCCGATGTACTGATATACTGATCTTCATAGCTTCCATAGCTACTAGAGTGAAATTTGTGTTGAATCTATTATTTGTGAAAAAGTGAGCGTGCTCTTATTCAACCCCCCCCCTCTAGTCGCCTTTTCGGTCCAACAGAAATAGATGGTACCTTCCGAAAATTCGAGCTCGCAAGGAGAAGACTTGTTTATTCGTAGCAGGCAAAAGGAGAAGAACTCAAACAATCGATCTCGGGGCAAAAGTTCGAACGTCTACAAAAATCGGTCGAAATCAAGTGGTAAGTATAAGTCATACAAATATTGTAAGAAAAGTGGGCATGACATCTCTGAATGCTGGAAACTACAGAATAAAGAAAAGAGAGCTAGCTATTATAAGCCAAAAGGTAAATCAGATGATGAATGTAAAGCTTCTCTTGTTGTTGATGATAGTACTGATGGAGAAATTCTTGTTGCCTTGGCTGGATGTGCTAAGACCAATGATGAATCGATTCTTGATTCTGTCTGTACATTTCATATGTGTCCTAATAGGGACTGGTTTGCCACCTATGAACTGTTGAAGATGGTACTATGTTGATGGGTGATAACTCATCTTGTAAGATTGCAGGAATTTGTTCAATTCATATCAAGATGTTTGATGGCATTGTCAGAACTTTGACAGATGCGAGGCACATTTCAGATTTGAAAAGGAACCCTATCTCTTTGAGTACTGTTGATGCTAAATGGTACAAGTATTTAGGTGATCAAAAGGCTCTCTTGTTGTGATGAAAGCTGATATTAAAATTGTCAATCTGTACCATCTGTGAGTTACTATAATATCAGGTAATATTGATGTAATTTCAAGTTCATTATCTGATTCTAATGCTACTAATCTTTAGCATATGCATCTTGGGCATATGAGTAAAATTGGTTTGACAGAATTGAGCAAGAGAGGACTTCTTGATGGACATAGCATCGACAAGATAAAATTTTGTGAGCATTGTGTATTTGGCAAACACAAGAGGGTGAGATTCAATACTTCAGTTCATACTACATAAGGTATTTTGGATTATGTGCATTCTGATTTATGGGGGCTATCTACCAAGACATCGCTAGGAGATGCTAGTTATATGTTAACAATTATTGATGATTACTCTAGAAGAGTGTGGCCTTATTTCTTAAAGCATAAATCATAATCATTTTCAGCATTTAAAGAGTAGAAGACTATGATTGAAAGTCAAACTGAAAAGAAGGTAAAGAAACTTCGCAATGATAATGGGATAAAATTTTGCTCTAATGAATTTGAATCATATTGCAAGACTGAATGCATTGTCAGGCACTACACCGTTCCCCATATTCCTCAGCAAAATGGTGTAGCTGAGCGTATGAACAGGACCATCATTTCCAAGGCTCGTTGCATGTTGTCTAATGCAGGTTTGCATAAGCATTTTTGGGCTGAAGCCGCTTCCACTGCTTGCTATCTTATTAATCGGTCACCCTCTATTGCAATTTTAAAGAAGACTCCAATTGAGAATTCAAGTGTTCAGGTGGATCATTTTGTTGGCTCAGATAACACATCAGATAAGAAAAATATTGTTGTTCATGATGCACCTATTGTTGAGAATCCTCCTATTATTGAGCAGCCACCACAATGGTTTATTGCAGTTGATAGACCTAGGAGTGAGATTAATCCACCCAAGAGGTTGATTGAAGAAGCTAATATTGTTGCTTATGGTTTGAGTGTACCAGAAGAAATTGAAGGTAATGCGAACCTTCATCATACCCAAAGGCTATTGATTCCACCGATTGTAATAAGTGGATAACTGCTATGCATGATGAGATGGAGTAACTTGAAAAGAATAGCACTTGGGAACTAGTGAAATTACCAAAGGAGAAGAAGTCTGTTCATTGCAAGTGGATTTTCAAAAGAAAAGAAGGTATATCTCCTACTAAACCAGTAAAGTATAAAACAAGATTGGTTGCTAAAGGTTATAGTCAGATTCCAGGTATTGATTTTAATGATGTATGTTCTCTGTTAGAAGCATAGTTCTATTCGCACTTTACTCAATATTGTTGCTATGAATGATTATGAACTTGAACAATTAGATGTTAAAACTGCATTCTTATATGGGGAGTTGGAAGAAAACATTTATGTGGACCAACCTGAGGGTTTTGTTATTCCTAGAAAAGAACACCTTGTTTGTAGATTAAAGAAATCTCTTTATAGTTTGAAGCAATCTCTTAGGCATTGGGACAAGAGATTTGACTCCTTTATGCTCTCTCGTGATTTTAAGCGGTCTGATTATGATAGTAGTGTATATTTGAAGACTATTAATAGTTCAGCTATTTATTTGCTTATCTATATTAATTATATGTTGATTGCTACAAAAGATAAGTTAGAAATAGCAAAACGAAAGCACAATTGAGTAATGAATTTGAGATGAAGGACCTAGGTGCAAAGAAAGAAAATTCTTGGCATGGAGATTATTAGAGAGAGAAAATCTGACAAAATTATACCTTAGTCAACAAGGTTATATTGAGAAGGCCCTTCGTCGTTTTAATATACATGATACAAAACCAGTGAGTACTCCATTCGCTTCGCATTTCAGATTATATTTAGCTTTAAGTCCTGAGTCAGATTATGATACTGAGTACATGTGTAGAGTTCCATATTCCAATGCAGTTGGTTCTCTTATGTATTCCATGGTTTGTTCTCGTCCTAATTTATCTCATGCAATGAGTGTTGTTAGTAGATACATGGATAATCCTAGAAAAGAGCATTGGAAAGCAGTTCAGTGGATTTTCAGATATTTACGTGGCACTTCTAATGCTCGTTTGCAGTTTGAAAATTCTAGAGACGAACTTGTTGGTTATGTTGACTCTGATTATGCTGGCGATTTGGACAAGAGGAGGTCTCTCACAGGTTATGTTTTCACCATTGATGGTTGTGCCGTTAGTTGGAAGGCAAGCTTGCAAGCTACTATTGCCTGATCAACCACTGAAGCGGAATATATGGCTATTTCTGAAGCTTGTAAAGAAGCTATTTGGTTAAAAGGTTTGTACACTTAGCTTTGTGGAGATAATTCTTGCACTACCATATTTTGTGATAGTCAAAGTGCTATATGTCTTACAAATGATCAAATGTTTCATGAGAGAACAAAGAACATTGAGGTGAGATATCACTTTATTCGAGGTGTTATTACTCAAGGTGATATTAAAGTGTGTAAGATAAGTACTCATGATAATCCAGCTGATATGATGACAAAACCAGTTCATGTCATTAAGTTTGAGCTTTGCTGAAGCTTAGTTGGTATTACAGTTTAGTCTTAGAGACTACTTGGCGCATGGTGATTTTTAACTTATTGTGAGGTTATCCTGGTGATTGATGATTCTTCATTATGCTACAAGAGGAAATTCGTTTCAAGGTGGAGATTGTTAATATTGTGATCCGAATTGTCTAATATGGATGAGTCTAGATCAGTTTTCATATTAACAGATAAGTTTCCTACTTGGACTCTAAATCATTTACCCTTTTATATACATTTTGTAAATCGTACGGGGAGAGTTGACGTTTCATTGTAATCCCCTGCGATTTGTAAGCACTCCTCATATAGTGATCATCACCGATTGACGTCTGTAGTTTTTCCCGTACGAATTTTTTATGTAAAAATTCGTATCTTCGTTTGTCCGTATTTTTTAAGGATTTAGGACGGTTTTCCCTAATCTGTACGGACTCGGCTTCAGCTCGACATCCTTCTGTTGTTGTTTTTATTCGTTCTCTCTTGCCTCTTTCCTGTCTTGTTCTCTCTCTAACTTGCTTCTCGAGGAAACAATAAAAGAAAGACAAGAAACAAAATCAAGCATATACGCATTACATCGAGGGGTAGCAATTCTGGTTTCAAAATTTGTACCGAACGTCGTCCCAAGAGCTGGGTTACCGGCCTGTTCCTTCTCCAATTACAGTCACATTTCATTTTTCTTTCAAAATTTCAACTTTTAACAACATATACAGTAGCAAGTAGAGAAAAAACAAAAATAGCTACGGTGCTCCCTATTCTCGCCGGGAGAACCGGGAGAACGCGTTCTTGCATTTTTTTTACTCTGAATATGCTTGGATTGAAATACGAGCGGAATATTATAACGAACTCGAATTGAATTCTTGCTCAGTTCGTTTCGATTTGAACATCCTACGACTTGCGAAATAAAAGAAAGGGGTCGTTGTCGACGACGGGCCGCATGTTGGGTTGTCTGTGTATATTATCCTTACAAATTCTAGAGGAAAAAAAGAATTGGGCCATGCAATAACATGGATTCAAGTAGTATTCAAAATCGAGTGTGCATTTGCAAGCCAAATTCTATTCGGAAAAATGTTTTACACCCAGAAAATTCACAATATATCACTGAATAACTATATCATGCCACTGAATAACTATATGTTTCAAATATACTACTCATTGTGACATATTATAAAGATTTAAAAGTTATTATAACAAACTGCCTATTTTATAGATTAATTGCATATGTGTCATGTGAGCTCTACTTGACTCAGCAGAAAGGCCAAACACCAAGTGCCATGATCAGTTACTCATGCAGATGAATTGAAGACCTTCAGAAGAATTGAAGACCAACGAAACTGATGAACCACTCCGCAGCACTAGCAATCCACTACATGAATGAATTAAATATACATTCGCTTGCCGCAGCCTTTGCTTCCTGCATGCATGTTGTTGTGTACATCATTAGCTCAAGGTGTATTTGGTTGGATGAACAATGTAAATGAGATGAGATGGTACAAGATAGATGGAATGATCTTGTATAGAGAGTACAAGTAGTGTGTTTGGTTAGTAGGATGATATAATATACGATTTTGTTTGGTTGCTTGAGTGAGATGGTACATGATGGTGTTTGATTTGAGGGATAAAATTGAATGAGTTGTGTTTGGTTACCTCCTCTACTTCTCCCGGTGAAATTACCTCCTTCTGGGCCCACCTATCATGGAATCAGCTCCACACACACAACAGAGAACAGAGAGAGACAGATAGAAGAGAAGAACAGAGGAGGGGCACGGCGGTGGCATGGCTGAGCTCACCTGGCAGCAGCACTGTGGAAGTGGGAGGGCCGGAGTGAGTGGTGGAAGGAGGTCGGGGGAGGTGAGGGGTGCTCCTGGAGAAGGGAATCGGAGGAAGCTCACTGGAGTGGAAGTGGTTGTGGCGGCGGTGATTTTCGGCTGGAGCTGGAGAAGGTGACCGCGGTGTGAGATCTAGTGGGGGATTCCCAAAATGGATTGGGGGAAACACTTTTGGTGTTCTGGAACACGGCGTGACGTGGTCGGCCGTGGGGGGGGAACCTCTGGGTTGGCCAAAGCGTTGGGACGAAGGCCATGGCAGGCACGCGGAGCGTGACAGAGGTGCAGTCGTTCCAGGCGATTCCGAGCGGGGAAGGGGAGAAGATGATAACCTTGGGGCGGAGGGGACCTAGGCGGTGCTAGTGTGCATGGAGGGGATGGCCGGAGCACGTTGGGACAGCGGCACGGCTCACCGAGGCACAGTGGGTGAGGCACGATGAGTGCACGCAGCGGACTCAGCACGAGAGTGTCCTGGACCACGTGGTTCAGCCGATTTTGACAAACGAGTTGGTTCAATATCTTCGTGAAATATTACCCAAACTCGAATCACCTCGTTTCGGACGACTTCGTACCGTGCCTCCAACCAAACGAATGAATAATGGTATATTCCAAACCATCCGATACGAGTACCACATCATTCATCTATCCCAACACACCCTCGATGCCTTTGCCATGCAAAGTGATCACATCGTGCAGCTCACAAGACTAGATCACCGTTATTAGTACACAACATTATCTTTTATTTAATTGAAACGAATTGAAGGGAGATGAGAGAGGGAATTTTAAACCCATCTCATCTTGTCAGAGAATTAAAGACCAACGAAACTGACGAGCCACCCTGCAGCACTAGCAATCCACTACATGGATGAATTAAATGTTCATTCACTTGCCGCAGCCTTTGTTTCCAGCATGCATGTTTCTAAGTACATCATTAGCTTAATGCCTTTGCTATGCAACGTGATCACATTGTGCAGCTCACAAGACTTGATCACCATTATTAGTACACAACATTATCTCACATCACATTCACCAAGTAAATCTTCTATTCACCAACCGACACATTTTTATAAGAAACAAGGCATATTATAACATAAATAATTGGGTTATCTCTTATGCAGTAGGTCGACTGTAACACGAGAAAAAGAACATATTGTACATAGAGGAACTATCTTTAGAGACATGTAAATAGATAATTCATCGTACACTACTACAAAACAAGCTATACTGTGTTGCAATTATCAGGTTTCATAAGAACCGTCTGTGATAATCTAAGTCATCACAGACGGTTCTTGTTAAGAACCGTCTGTAATTTTACTATGGTTTGGAATTTTTCTTACTATTTGATTTTACCATGGCTTGGATTTTACCATAGCAGAGGATTGGCTGCGCAAATCCTACCACGGTAGAGGATTGTGTGCCACGGTAAAATCAGAGAGTAAGAAAAATTCCAAACCATGATAAAATCACAGATAGTTCATAATACAAACCGCATGTGATACAACCGTCTGTGATAAGATATTTATCACAGATGGTTCATGATACGAACCGTCTGTGATGAGATGTTTATCACAGACGGTTCATGATACGAACTGTCTGTGATGACACCGTCTGTGATATGTCATCACAGACTATTTTTGTTTGAAACCGTCTGTGATTTGCAGCGCGGGAATTCGAAAATTTTTGAATGCGTACGTGGGAGACAAATTGTTTTGGCGATGTCCTTATAAATAATAGCCAAGTCGAGGCGGGATGTGCTGGGGAGGGTGTCGAATCTGCGGGGCGTTGATGTGCTGCTGGACTTCATCTCCGCCGACGTGCTTTGGTCCAAGTTCGCCACCATAGGCCTCCACGATAAGGATCTTGTCCTCTTCAGCTATAAGCAAATAATCTTCTTCTTCCTCGATGACTCGATCGATCATGGTAGCTAACCTATGGGGTGGACGTACGTAAATGGTAAATGAGTGTAGTGGCTCACTCACATTCGCAATGGCTTCGCCGTCATCGCCTCCGACGCCGTGCTCTACAACGACACCTCCAACATCGACGTCGTTGACTCCTACTCGGGCATCCTCAATACCCTCTTCGCCGACGCCATGGTCAAGATGGACAGCTTCGTGGTACTCACAGGCCGTAAGGGGGAGGTCAGGAAGGTTTTTGTATGGGAGTGATGCCTTTTTCATATATTTCCAAGAGTATATGAAGATGGAAAGCTCACATAAAATGTGATGGTACCAACTATCAAATATACAAAATCTGATTTTTTTTCAATAAAAAGCTATCACAGACGGTTATGAACAAGAACTGTCTGTGATAATTACTATCATAGACGGTTCTTGTTCAGAACCGTCTGTGAAAATAGACTATCACAGATGGTTCTGAACAAGAACCGTCTGTAATACCTTTTTCACAGACGGTTTGAAAAATTATCTGTTATCACAGACACATAAATCCAGACGGTTGAAAAAATCGTCTGTGATGATGGTTTAGAATCGTATATGATGAGGTTTTATGTAGTAGCGGTAAGAACTGTTTTTAGTGTTGTATATAGATGATACATAGAGATACTATAGACAACGTATGTCTATATCATTATACATACCCTTAGGATTTGTAGACAAACCGTTGTTCCTCATGTAATTATGGCCTA
Organism: Hsuehochloa calcarea; assembly: GCA_036346395.1. NCBI lineage: Eukaryota > Viridiplantae > Streptophyta > Magnoliopsida > Poales > Poaceae > Hsuehochloa > Hsuehochloa calcarea. The sequence goes on along the minus strand of CM070609.1, from coordinate 54,095,637 downwards.
TCACCTTGTAGGTCACCAGTTTGTTCATACCACCTGTTCAAATCATAAATGTTCGAGAGCCTCCCTAAACTAGCATTAATAATAACACAAAGAGAACAACAAAATGAATAATGCTACCGACCTATTTTCAGACTAGGTCGCCATCAGCCTAAGAGGCTAATTAAGACCCTAGTTTATCTACTCATGCATAGATGGTAAAATACAAAAATAATAAAGGGAAATAATTTGTGGATTGATGCATGATGTTTGCAAAGTACTAAAACAAAGAGAAAAAGGTTAAAAGGGGAGAACAAGGTCATCTTCGACGATGGAGGCGGTGGAAAGGTGCCGGTGAGTCAGCGACGGCCTAGGGCTGGCGCTGGATGGTAGCAATGCAAATTTTTTTGCTTTTTTTTTTAATTACTTGTGTTTTTCTACCCTCCTGTCTTTTCAACCCAACGCTAAGCAAGTAATTTTTCTTATTTAACTTATTTTTAATTTTATATTACTATATTTTAACTTATTTTATTTCTAATTCTGATCTAAACAACATTGTTACATCGTCATAGTGTGGTCAAATCGTGCCACTTCACCATCAGCGGTGTGACAGTATTGTTTGATTACGCCACCAGCCGTTGTGTGACTAAAAGTGTTATTTTGCTAAACTTATCTCATATGTGACATCGTTATCTTGTCATATTATGGGTGGTGGCGTAGTAAAACAGAGTTAGATATAAAAATAAAGTTAGTGAAAGATTAGTAATAAAAATAAATTTAAAAATAGGTTAAATAATGAAAACGGTTCGCGCTAAACTGTTCAAAAAATAACCAAGAAAAGAAAAGGAAATTGTCGAGTAACGAATAGCGATCTCTTTATTCTTTTACATACGTTATGTAAACATGCAGATATCAAAATCAAAACTGAATCGTCCGCGGGGTTATAGAAAATCATCCGCAGATACTCACGGGCCCTTTTCCACCGCACCCAATCACAGCGTGCCGCGCGTCGGCGATCGCCCACTACGCTCCCACCATCTACTCCTCTTCCCCCACGAGGCCACTACTAGTCTACTTACATCTTCCGCTCTCGAGTCACAACTCACAACGCCCGGCCTTCTCCGCCCGCCCGCTATGGAGGAGACGGGGAAGCAACAGAGGGAGAAGATGCTCCTCCAGGCCGCCTTTGACGGCAACCTCCGCCTGCTCAGAAGTAACCCAGCTAACCTCCTCTTGCTCTTAGTCTTACTTAGGGTTTCTTGATTGTGTTTTTTGACGGTCATGTGGTTATTACTTGCCTTGGCTACCGATTTCTTTCCTCTTGCGTGTGCCAAGAGATGGCATGGGGGCTGGACACCGGGCAGGGCGAGGCGGCCGTGGTTGCCGCGGTGGCGGATAGCGGCAGCGGGAACCGCGCGCTGCACCTGGCGGCCACCGAGGGGAGGATGGATGTCTGCAGGTACCTCGTCCGGGTTTTGGTCCTCTTCGCTTCTATTTTTCAGCTCTTACACGGATTCTATTTTGCAGCTCTTACACGAATTGGGGAAAAAAAGCATTGGGTTATTCCATTTTTTCTGAAAATGGAAAAGAAAAGGATTGTGTGTCTTAGATACAATGACTTTGCACTAATCCTAATGCAGTACCAACTTTTCCTTTTTTTTATGTCTTTGCCCTCATCTGCAGCAGTCGACTTCATGTTGGTTATGTAACTCATATTATTACTTACTAATAACATGTGAAACTTAGGCTTCAAATTTGATGTCATACGTTGTATGCATTTATGATTAAGTTCCAAACTGAGTTGTTTAAAAAAATATTTATATCTAGACGTATCAGTAATATCAATTTTTTGGGGGAAATGTGATACCGGCCTATCGCTATTTCTGTATTGTATCTTAGAGGTGTCCTGTGTCTGTAGTCAGTAATCACGCAATCTTGGCATCTTGTTTGTCATTTTATTTTGAACAGTAAACATCTATTATAAGGAGTGTCGTTTGGTACTGCATTAGGATTAGTGGAGTTCCGATTCCACATTTGGTTCTTTTTACAGTAGCTGATCAGATGTCTTTTCCATCATTGAGCCTGTCTTGTTGAAGTCAGGACTGGTATGAATTTCTTGAGCTCATGATGATATACAAGGCAGGACTTGTATGTCATTTTATTTTCAACAGTAAACATCTATTGTAAGGAGAGTCATTTGTACTGCATTATGATTAGTGAAGTTCCGATTCCACATTTGGTTCTTTTTACAATAGCTGATCAGATGTCTTTTCCATCATTGAGCCTTTGTCTTGTTGAAGGCAGGACTGGTATGAATTTCTTGAGGTTATGATTTTAAGTTTTCTTTTTCACAGGTGAAACCCTGCTGTTCCTTTCTTCATTTTTTTTGGGAGAGCTGCTGCTACCAGATATCTTCTTGATCATGGTGCTGACCCAACGTTAGTTGGTAAAACAGGGTCACCTCTCCATGGTGCTGCAGGGAAAGGTATCTCCCTCTCTCTCAATATATTTTGGAGCAATATATTCAATACATATTTAGGTGCATACTTACACACATGGGTTTGCCATTAGTTTTCTTCCAAAATGTTTGCCGTTAGTTGTCCTGATCAGGGTCCTAAAGTCTCTGTCAAAATTTGAATTATTGTTTGAATCTAAAAGGATAACTGGGTGGTAATTCTGGTGATAAAGCAGATATTGGCCAGTAACTAGATGAAACCGGTCAATGTTTTCTTTCTTTTGCACAAGGTTGTTTTGGACATTGGAGGTAATTCTTAGATAATATGCATTGATCACTACATCATAAGTCCTAGATTTAAGGCATGTCTCACAAAAACTCGCTACAAATTCTCACCTCTCAATGGCAAGCTGCAATAGCAAGTGACTCCTTGCATGCAATGGGCCCACAATTTGTTGTAGTACGTTTCTCACGTTCATAGTTTGTTGTGTAAGATGTCAAAATTAAGTCAGAATTCCAATGGAGTGAACAACCTGTTGTTAATTGAAAAAAAAAAGCTGCACTCTTGGTTTACTACCATGGCTCTGACATCTCTTGGCAAAGGAGATGCTTGATGTTTCTATATTAGCCTGTCTCGACATATGTTTCTATGTGTTATCCATCTCCCAGTCTCACATATAGATGATTTGGATGATGGAAGAAGAAATAGTTACAGGTTTCTGGAGAACAACTTTTAGGTTTGGAGTATAATTTAGTTCGATTTCCAATTCTTTGTTATTCCAGTGGTGACTCTTGGCATGTTCTCACTTACTTTAATGATTTTCGCTACTGCCAAGCTTTAGATACAAAAATAATGAAGATTTAAATATTGTCAAACCAACCACTTTTGAAAACTTGGTCCTGGATGGGATCACTGGTAACCGGCTCTTTACCGGGCGGTTCCTGATTACGCCACCACCCGTTATGTCTACTTTCTATATAAACATCTTTGGTTCTTTTTCCTTGAGAAACACCAATATATATCTCTATTGCTCCTTTTTGTTAAAGTGTAAGAAATTGACTGTTACACTTTCCACAGTCTATTAAGGTTTTCAACCTTGATGATACCCCATTAAATATGGCAATGTGCACGGAATCGTTGGAATGCGTGAAGCTACTCATTAAGGTCAGTTGCCTCTTTCTTGATATGGAGCTTCCTTTCCTTGGTGCAGTGGTGGTTTCATTTTCTTTGTGCGTACATCTTAAACATTAGTTCAAATGATAATTTATTTACACAGGCTGGTGCTGATGTGAATTTTATTGACTCCAATGGTGAGACGTATGTGATGGTGGCAGCAAATAATGGCTTACCTGGCATCTTGAAATGCTTACTAGATGCTGGTGCTAACCCCAATATTCCAGATGGAGTGAGTTAAATTGTTTCCCTCATTTGCTGCTGTCATCATCTACTTTTCATGCATACTCTCTGTGGGTAGTTAGCTCAATGTTGTTTCTCTATGGGGCCATGTTTGGTTGTAGACTGTTGAATGATTAGGATAATCTGCTCACCCACACTTCTTCTGACCTAGTGTATCCATGCTGCCAGGAATAGGTAATTCTTGCATGAGGAGAAATCACATTGCTTTAGTAAAGCGTATCTGGTATTATGTGATACATGGTCTACCAAGAACATGAAATAAATATTTTTATTTCTACCCTCTTCTTTCGCATATTTTATCAAGTCAGTACACATACGTCACAAGGCTGTGTCCCTATGATCATTATAGATCTTTTGCTACCGCAGTTCTTGTGGGTGTTGAACTTTCCAATGGGTGACCTTGGAAGACAGAGTTCTATTTTGCCCTTTGTTTTTGTTTTCAAGGGCAGTTATTTGTAATTATCATCTTGAATCATTGTACCATTGTAGTTTGAAATGTTAGATGTGTATTATACAAGGGCCTCTTTGCATATGTAACACTCATGTATGTGTATATATATTGACCCATTGGCCTCATATTGAATACAAACGTTATTCATTGTTAGAATAGGACTCTATTATTTGGTTTTCTTATCTGTAATGTTTCCTTATCTGTAACCCCATTGTACTCCCTATATATTGCCCTTTGGACCCTCTTGAATATACACACATGATTCATAACATGGTATCAGAGCAATGTTACTAACCTAGCTCTCCTTCTTTCCGCTGCTATCGCTGCCCGAGTCTGTGGTCGTTGTTCATCCGGGCTCGTCATTCTTCCGCTTTGATCCGCCGTCCGCCGCCGCCGGCTCCCGAAGCCGCGCCACCTCGGTCCCCTCGGCTCCCTCGTGCCGATGCCGCCTCGGCTTCCCGTGCACCGACGCCTCTTATGCCTTGGATCCGGCCGGTCTTCCGCCGCTTTGGCTACCTCGTCTTGGCGTCCGCCGCCGGTCCCCTCGGCTCCTTGTGTGCCGACACCGCCTCGGCCTCCCGTGCGCCGACGCCTCTTACGCTTTGATCCGCCGCCGCCGCTGCCGCTTCGCTCCTCGTCGCGCCGCCGCCTCTCGGTTCCCTTGGCTCCCTGCGTGTCGACGTCGCCTCGGCTTCCCTGTATCACGGCGAGTCGCGCCGCCGCCGCCGCCGCTAGCCGAGCAGCAGCAGGAGGAACCCTAGTTCCCCCCGCGCGCTTCTAAGGCAGGCCGACCGAAAGGTTGTTTTAAAGCAGGCTGGACTGATTCGGTCGGCCCGTTTGTGAGAGAGAGAGAGAGAGAGAGAGAGAGAAGAGTACGTCGCTCTAACCGCCGCGCCGTCCAGCGCCGCCTACCAATGGCTTATGTTCCATCTGCTGCAATTCCATTCTCGGGAACAAAGCTTAATGGAGCGAACTACATGTTGTGGTCTTCACTCATGGAGATCACGCTCAATGGTCTCCGCCTATAGGGACATATTACTGGTACCCGACCTTGTCTGCCATCGCCGGTTCACCCTCCTTCCAGGCAGTCTACTTCTACATCTCCTACAGATGATGAGGTTGCCAAGAAGGAGGCAGAAGCTGCTGCTGCTACTGATGCTACTGATGAGGTTTTTCAATATGCCATAAACGCTTTTGAGCGCTAGTGTGCTGATGAGGCCCGTGTTCGAGCCATCCTGGTAGTCAGCGTCGACGACTCTATCCAACCAGACATCGTTGGTCTGCGTGCCACTCGTTAGATCTGGGAGTACTTGTGTGAGCGATACCAGCAGAGCAGCGATGCTCAGTTTTTTTTCGCTTCAGCGTGAGTTGGAGACGCTTCACCAGGAGGACTCCTCCATCAACGAATTTTTCTGAGCCCTGGCCAGTCTCTGGCGCCATCTGGATGAGCTGGCTTCTCTGCTCTGCCAAGCGTGTCATAAAGCATGTATATGCGGATCGTGATCGCCGTCTTTATGATTTCATCTCGCCGTCTCGCCCGTAGTTTGAGCTCGTTAGGGCTCAATCACGAGCCGCTCAACACGACCGATACGATCCAGAGGCTCTTTCGACACTTCGTGGCCGAGGAGCTTGTCGCGGTTAGCAAAGACAGCTTTGTTTCTACCGTGCTTGCTACCTCTTCTTCATCGACTACACCAGCGGTTTATGCTTCTACTACAGTTCCTCCTCAGGTGTCTATTTCTGCTCCTGTTTTTTTGCACCAACTGGGGTTCAGTGCAACTATTGTAAGAACTTTGGGCACGACTATCGCCACAGCGGTGCGGAAAAAGTAGAACAAGGCACGTGGAGGTCCACGCCAAGGGAGGGCATGGAGGTCCTTCCTCGACTAGAGGACATACCAAAGACGTCAGATCTTCTCGGCGAGGTGACTTTGTTTAGCACTCTGTTAGGCTCTACTTCAGCTCTCTCACACAAAAGAGTTCTCGCCAGCCTAGCCTGACGCCTCCTCCAGGTACCTCTTGGTTCTAGATTCTGGTCTCTTTCCACATGACACCAGATTCCACATCTCTCACTTCAGTAGGATCTCCTGTTTTTTCCATCTCTGTTCAGATAACTGGCGGTACTCCTCTGTCTGTCAGCTGTCAGGGCACTCTTTTGTCCACTGATTTTTCTATTCCAGCAGTTTCCTATGTTCCCCAGCTTACCATGCAGCTTCTCTCGGTGGGACAGCTCACCGATCTCGGCTGTAGGGTTGGTTTTGACTCTCACACCTGTTTCATTCAGGATCGACAGACAGGGGTGGTACTTGGAACTGGCCGGTGCCGTAGGGATCGTCAGGGTCTCTACATCCTTGATCGCCTCCATCTTCCGTCCACTTCAGTTGCTCCTGTTGCTCCTACGTCTACTTCCCCCGCCACTGCTGCCACCACCTCTGGCATCTTCTCGCAGTGGCATCACCGTTTAGGTCACTTGTGTGGTTCCCGCTTTTCTTTATTAGTTCGCCAGGGCGTTCTTGGACGTGTTACTGTTGACACGGCCATGTTTTGTCAGGGTTGTAAGCTGGGCAAGCAGCTACAACTTTCTTTATCATTCTAGTGACTCCTTATCTTCTCGTCCTTTTGACTTAGTTCATTTCGATGTATGGGGACCTCACCTATTGTCTCAAAAGGCGGGCATAAATCTTATGTTATCTTCATTGATGATTATTCCCGTTTTACATGGATTTTTCTTATCTCTAATCGTGGTCAGTTTCTTGCGATCTATCGTAGTTTTGCAACGATGGTTCATACTCGGTTTGATTCTACCATTCGTATTTTTGCTGTGATTCTGCTGGCGAGTACTATTCTGGTGCTTTTCGACAGTTTCTTTCTGAGCAGGGCACTCTTTACCAATCTTCTTGTCCCGGTGCTCATGCTCAGAATGGGGTTGCTGAGCGCAAACATCGTCATCTGATTGAGACTTCTCGCACTCTTCTTCTTGCCTCTCATGTTCCACCACAGTTCTGGGCTGAGGCTGTTTCTACGGCTTCATATCTCATCAATATGCAGCCTTCCACTGCTCGTAAGGGTGTCAGTCCTATAGAGCGTCTCTATTCTCGAGCCCCCAAGATACTCATCTTCGTTTTTTTTGTTGTACTTATTTTGTTTTGTTGCAGCCTCGTGAGCGCACTAAACTATCGGCCCAGTCAGTTAAGTGTATTTTTCTTGGTTATAGTTCTGAGCATAAGGGTTATCGCTGCTGGGATCCTTCTGCTCGACAGATCAGGATTTCACGAGATGTTGTCTTTGATGAATCTTGACCTTTCTTCTATTGAGATTCGGTGGCTTCTCCTGTTTCCACTGTTGAGTCGATTTCATGGTTGACTCTTTCGGACTCTTCACCCATTTCTCCACTATCACAGGCTTCCCCTGGTCTGCCTCCAGTAGTTCGTTCTGTACCTCCGCTTTCGGTGGTGTCTCCTACAGCACCGTCTCCGATTCCCACAACACCATCATCTCGTTTCTCTGGTGTTCACTACTCTGCACGCCTTCGCCCTTCATCGCCTCTTCTTCTGGTATCTTGCCGACACCCACATCTGATCCTCCTGGTGATGCTCCTCCTTACATCCTTCGTGACCGGGCATCCCTTCGACCTCCTGATCTCCTTGGTTTTGCTCCAATAGCTCATGCTCTCTCGTGGATCGAGCCTAGTTCTTATCATGAGGTCGCTTTATTCTCGAGTGGCGGCCGCTATGGCGGAAGAACTTGATGCTCTTCGTCGTACGGAGACTTGGGATATTGTACCAGCCCCTGTGCATGCTCGTTCGATCACGTGCAAGTGGGTGTACAAGATTAAGACTCGGTCTGATGGTACTATTGAGCGCTACAAGGCTCGCCTTATGGCCCGCGGTTTTCAAAGCAGCGATGTTCGGACTACAATGAGAGGTTTGCTCCTGTTGCTCATATGACCACTGTTCACACCCTTGTTGCGGTTGTTTCTGTTCGTCGGTGGTCTATCTCTCAGCTGGATTTAAGAATGCTTTTCTTAATGGTGTTTTGCATGAGGAGGTCTACATGCAGCCACCACCTGGGTATTTTGTTCCTAATGGGCATGTCTGCCGTCTTCGTCGTGCTTTTTATGGCCTCAAACAGGCTCCTCATGCCTGGTTTGCACGTTTTATCTCAGTGATTACTGCTGTTGGTTTCACTGTTAGTTCCCACGATCCTGCTCTTTTTGTTCATGTCTCATCTCGGGGTAGGACACTTCTTCTTCTGTATGTTGATAACATGCTCATCACTGGTGATGATTCTCTTTCGTCACATATGTGAAGAAGCATCTCAGTGAGCAGTTTTTGATGACTGATCTTGGTTCTCTTACATACTTTCTTGGGATTGAGGTCTCTTCCATGCCTGAGGGCTACTACCTCTCCCAACAGAATTATGTCCAGGATCTTCTTGATCGGTCTGGTCTGACTGATACTCGCACTGCTGAGACTCCTATAGAGCTATCCCTCCAGCTTCGTGCCACTGATGGTGATCTTCTTGAGGATTCTACTCGATATCGTCATCTTGTTGGGAGTTTGGTGTACCTTGTGAGCACTCGTCCTGATATTGCTTATGCTGTTCATATCTTGAGTTAGTTCATGGCCCGTCCTACCCATATTCACTATAGTCACCTTTTTCGTGTTCTTCGCTACTTGCGTGGACTATCTCTCATCGTTTGTTTTTCCCTAGCTCCACCTCACTACAGCTTTAGGCGTACTCCGATATGACCTGGGTTAGTGATCCTTCTGATCGTCGTTCTCTTTCTGCTTACTGTGTTTTTCTTGGCTCCTCCCTGATTGCGTGGAAGACTAAGAAGCAGACTGCAGTTTCCTGTTCGAGTGCAGAGGTTGAGTTGAGAGCTATGGTAGCAATGAGAACAAAGGTTACCTGGCTGAGGTGGCTACTTGCAGATTTTGGAGTACCTGCGGTGAGACCTACGACTCTTTTGTGTGACAGTACAGGTGCTATCAGTATTGCTCGGGATCCAGTGAAGCATGAGCTCACCAAGCATATTGGTGTGGATGCTTCATACACTCGCTCACAGGTGCTGGAGGGAGTACTTGCTTTACAGTTTGTGCCATTAGAACTACAGGTTGCTGACTTCTTTACGAAGCCACAGACTAGGGCATAACATTTGTATTTTCTCTCCAAACTCAGTGTGTGTGATCCACCATGAGTTTGGGGAGGTGTTAGAATAGGACTCTATTATTTGGTTTCCTTATCTGTAATATTTGCTTATCTGTAACCCTATTGTACTCCCTATATATTGCCCTTTGGGCCCTCTTGAATATACACACATGATTCATAACATTGTATCAGAGCAGATTAGGGTTAGGTATACTGCTGCCACCACGGTCTTTCTACATTGCCGCCGCCGCCTCTTCTGTGTTCGACGCCGCTTGTTGCCGCCGCCGCCGTCGTGCGCGTGACTATGCGCCGACGTCGTTTTTCCCGACGAGCTTGTCGCCGTGGTTCGCCATGATCTCCGGCCAGGCGCCACACCCGTGGATCGACGCTGCCGAGCACGCTACCGCTGCACCGGTTTTTCCATCGCTGATTCGCGACGCCATCGCGTCTCCCGCCACGAATCCGACACCGCCGCTTCGGCCGTCGTCATGCTGGGAAAATCGTCTGCGTCGGGAGGAGCGCCGCCGCCGGGGACGGAGAGGAGCTGTCGCTTTGGCCACCGCCGCGCCGGGAGGAGCGCCGCATGTCGGGTCGAGAGAGCCTCTCTTCGCTGGTCTTCGTGAAGGCCCTTTACGCTGTCGCCGGGGGGACCTTAGTTCTCTGCGGCCTCCTTAGTCGAAAAGCTTTCGGCCGAGAGGCTTTTTAAGTCGGCGTAGTCGGCCTCTCTTAAGCCGGCCCGTAGGAGGTAAAAAGAAGAAAAACGCTATTCTAATCGTCGCTACCGTCCAACGCCGCTGTTAGACTTCGTTGTCATTGGTCGCCGCGACGCCCAAAGACCGCCTCCCAATGTGCACTGCTTACGCCTCGCCGCCTGATCTTCTATGGTCTCAATTATCGGATCGGTTTTAGTTCATGCGTGGCTAGCGCCTTTGGGAGTTTCTTCGTGAGTTGCCTTGTCCGCCTCACCTGCTCGCTCGCCGAGCCTGTGCTTCAAGACTACTCAAGACGCCGAAGGAGGCAACTGATGCTTTTGAGGATGCTATGGAGATTTTTCAGACTCAGTATGCTGCCTACAAGACATGGATTGATGAGGATGCTTGTGCCTCTGCTATTCTGGTTGCTAGCATGGAGGTGAAATTCACTGGGGATGTGGTTGGTTTGGCTTCAGCACAGTTGATTTGGACGCATCTGCGCAACCACTATGAGCCGTCTGGGTGATTCCTTGTATCTTTCTGGTTCGCATCAAGAGCAGTCATTACAGCAGGAGATGCCACCGTGGGACGAGTTCTATGCTCAGTTGTCGGTGGTATGGCGTCAGATTGACTATTTGGGATCGGATGTTCGCCACACTTACCAGTGCTGTCAGCGCCAGCAATCTCACTTGGAGCTTCGTCGCATCTATGACTTCTTGACATGTCTTCGGGCTGAGTATGAGCAGACTCGTGCTCAGTTGCTAGCACGACACCCTCGTGTGACTTTGTTAGAGGCTCTTGCAGCTGTTCGTGCTGAGGAGATTTGGCTTCGTGTTGCGGGTCTACTACCGCTCCACTCACCTCTTTCGGTTCTGGCAACTCGTCCAGCTTCTACACTGCTACAGTTACTCCATCACTAGTGACAGCTGCCGTGGGTAGGGGATTACACTGTACTTACTGCAACAAGGATGGACATCTACAATAGACTTACTACAAAAGAAGAAGGATTTACGTCGTGGTAGCCGTCCTTCACAGGGAACTAGTGGTTCCTCCTCTCAAAGGAGCTCTAGTGCCTCGACTCGTGAGTTTCTCACACCGCCAAGGCCGCATGGTCGCTCTTGCACCGTCTCGTTCTGCTGGTTCTCACGCCTAGCCTTCCAATGGGAGACCACCTTCCATTTCTTCATCGTATCTTACCCGGGATCATTGACTCGTGCTTCCTTTCATATGACACTGCTTCACCCGCCTTACCTCTATTCGTCCTTTAGCTACTCCTGCCACTGTTCAAACAGCAGATGATACCTCCCTTTCTGTCGCAGGACGAGGCACTCTCTCGAATTTTTCTTTTCATATTCCTGATGTAGTCTCTCATGTTCTCAAACTAACCATGCAGCTCATCTCTGTCGGCCAACTCACTGATCATTGTTGTTGTGTTATTCTCGACTCTGACTCTTGTTGTGTTCAAGATCGATGCACGGGGACTCTGGTTGGTACTGGCCCTCACCGCCATGACTCACAGCTTCTATGGGAGTTTGACTGGTTTCATCTTCCTTCTGCTGCCCCTGCCAGTCTTGTTGTCTCCACCAACGCCACTGCTTCTGCTGCTCCTACCAGTCTTGTTGTCTCCACCAACGCCACTGCTTCTGCTGCATCCTCAACTGCATCTTTTGCTCAGTGGCATCATTGTTTGGGACATCTTTGTGAGTCGCGTCTATCTTCTTTACATCGTTGTGGACTTTTAAGGTCTGTGTCTGGTGATGTTTCTCTACATTTTCAGAGTTGTAAGCTTAGTAAATAGCTTCAACTTCCTTACCCTTTGTAACAGCCCAAAATCGCTAAGTTGGATTAGTTAAGCATCTAATGTGCATTTCTAAAATTTTGGTCTTTTTAAAACTTTTTGTGTTACCCATATATTGAGAATCCTGTAATATTTGAAGACTAGAATTTAAAACCTAGTACTCCAATACATCGTCTCCCATTCAAAAGCTCAATCTGAAGTCAGAGAAAAACTAAAGTGATTTCAATTGTGGGAATATTTTAGTTGGATTATATCTTCTCTATTGTGCATGTTTGAATTTTTCTGGAATTTCTGGAAGTTTTTTTTTGTTCCCTATTTATTTTGCTTGTTCAATCTGGAAATTGAGTTTAAAACGCAAACTTAATAGATAAATAAAACAAATAGAATTAAAAATTCATAATTATCAATCTAAACTTTGCATAATTATTCTAAATATATATTGAGGAATTAATTAAAGTATATTTTGAAATTGTCGCACATCAAGTAATAATATTCAATATTAAATCGAAGGTTTGACATACTGTAATCAAAATTAATTATTTTCATTTCTTGATTCGCATGCATCACAAAAATCATATCATTATGCATGTATTAGTATCATCATTTTTCTTTTTCGGATCGACCGACCGCAGGCGAAACGCCTGTGTGTCCCGTCTTTTCCAGTCATCTTTTCCATCTGCCGTCCCTGCTAACTACTTTCGCTTCTCTCCTTCAAATCTCATCCAAGAACTCAAAACCAAGCCATGCATGTCATACCACCGCGATCAGCATCACACGAGCAACCTGCTTCTATAATTTGTTTTCGCATGCAAGGCAGTTTGAGCAAATTCTCGAAAAGGAGAAAAGAATTAGCAGACGAAATACCCGCGTGTCCATTTTATATTTTTCAACTTCTCTCCTCGCAATCACAACTAAAGACTAAAAATCACGCGATGCATGTTATATCGTTACGATCGTTGTCTCGAGGGCATTCCGATTCTATAATCGGTTTACACATGCGAGGTCGTTTGAGCAAGTTGGAGAAATGGAGGAAGAAATGCACTGCGATTTAATTCCACTGCCCAATTTCTTCTCCCAACAAAAATCAGAACTTTATAGATTTTTAGAGAAAATCACACTATGGATAAATTCCTGAAATTTTTATCTAAGCATTTACATTGTGTCGGGAACTTTCCATAAAAATTTCATAATTTTACGGGTTAGGAAACTAAGTATAAAATTTTCTGAATTTCCGGTTGCTAATTGTTTTTCTCCCAACCGAATCACATGCATGCCCATTGCTTTTTCTCACAGCCAAGAGATTCTCCATCCCCTGCCATTTTCAATCCAGCCGAACACCACTCCACTGTCATCCTTTGCTTTTCCCAGCCGAGAGGCATCATCACACTGCCATGCACAACCGAGCTCTCCCCTCTCTCTCTCTCTCTCTCTCATTTCCTCCCACTAGCCAAAGCAACCACATGCATGTCATTCATTTTTCTATGCCTCCCGAACAGAACACAGCCGAGAGCGCCAACTCATTTCTAGTAATGAAACTACACTAGTTCATCATCCAACCTTCTCTCCTTCCAATCTCCATCAAAAACCAAAAATCGCCCAACGCATGTTATATGGTAGCGTTCCTTGTCTCGAGAGGATTCTATTCATGTAATTAGTTCACACATGCATTGGTGTTTGAGTATTTTGCAAATTAGCTGTGGCAGCATTAGCAGCTCGGCCAGCCGGGAGCACCTGCAGCAGGCGAAGCTAGAAGCGCTGTAGCGGCACGGATACGACGGTGTCGAGGTGAGGAGACAAGGCAGCGGGTGAGCGGCATGGCCGGCGCGAACGCCGAGGCCCGGCCGAGCCGAGGGAGAGCCGCGACGGAGGACGACAAGGTGGCAATGGATGTGACGACCCGGCGGCGTGCTGTTTAGGCGAGGGCGTGGCGGCCCGACCGAGACGAGGCGGCTTGTCGTCGACGACTACGGCGGACGAGCACCGAGAAGGCGACGTCCGGTGGTAGTTGCACGCTTAGCGCGTGCGGCGGTAAAATCTTTAGTTAAATTGTGTTACTACATTCGATATTATTTATGCATGCGCATAATCATGTTTAGTATATCATTTTATTGGTCATGCATGCTTAAATATAATTAACAAATTGATGATTTATTTTAACCATGAACCTAGCGACCACTCATATATATTTAATAAATGCATAACTAATTCATTTCAACTCCAAAAAATAGTGAAACTATTTTTGTTATTTTGCATTTTAGATCAACTTTAATATAAAAATGGTTTGAACCTTGTTACTGTTCCAGAAAACCCTGTTTGCAAAATTGTTGTAGGTTTAATACTTTTATTGCTCTAAAAATTATTTTAATTTTAAAAATGCATAACTATTTCCCTGTAACTCCAAATTGAGTAAACTCAATTTTGTTAGAATCCTCTGTTAGTGTAGTTTATTGTAAAATAGGTTGTGAGCATGATGCTATTTCTGAAAATCTTATCTTGCATGTAACTTGTGTACTACTTTCATGCCTTTGAAAAAGCATAGAAAATTCATCTTAGCTCCGAATGAGGTGAATTATTTTTCGTTGATCATCTCATGTGATGCTCTATCTACCATAAAAATTTCATATGCACCACCTCTCTAGAAATTTTTACCAAAACTTTTAAATTCGGATGAATAGTAGTAGTTAGCAATTTATTAGATTTTCTGGAAAGCTGACTTTCGAATTATCATAACTTTTGCATAGAGCATCCAAATAAATTGATTCTTGTTGCTAAATTCACATAAAATCATGCTCTACCTTCTATGAATTTTTCATGATTTTTGGATGACTTTGAATTTTTTTGGCCTTTTCGGTATTATTCATTCTTATTGTGCTTTCGACTTCTTTCGGTAGGTTCCGACGATTCTATTGTATTCGAGAGTGATCCTCTGCAGCAAGATAGTAATCCTCAGCAAGGTAAGCAGTTTGATCATGTTAAACCCAGTATTTTCAAGTCTAATATATTGATTTCAACTTGTATGTATGCATTGCTATTTTGTTATTAAATTATGGTTTGATTAGTTGATCCTATAGTTGTATACTCTGTAGGTAAATGATTACTCTCTACAACTGAGCCTAGGTTATTTGCTGTGATTAGAGTTCGTTGGATGAGCTCTTGTCACTTAGTAGATTACGAGTTGATATGGTTAGACATGCTTAGCTATCGGTAGTATTGGGCGATCATCGACTTAGTCGATGATCTTGATCACACAAATCTTATTATTACTCCATTATGTCCAGCACCTCGTGCTTTGTTAATTTCTAAATCTAAAATTGAAAACAAAATTGTTTTAGACTTGAGCATAATGGTATGTTGGTGTGATTGTTTGGTGTGACAAGGAAAGGTACCCGAGTCAACAAGGACCGAATTACTTGCGCCATTGATTCAAGCACTTTTGCGTGCTAACCACACGAGAGGGATATGAGACCTCTCTTAACTTAGTACTTTGGCATGTGTTATTTTCAGGTCGCATGGTGGTTGTGTGCGTTGTGTTGAAAAATAAAGCTTGTGTGTTTGGGTGAGCAGTAGTGGGGGTTACCCACTGTAAGGAGCATCATCCTTTATAAGGAGGCGAGCATTTTTGATGACTCCAT
The DNA here is from genome assembly GCA_036346395.1 of Hsuehochloa calcarea. NCBI lineage: Eukaryota > Viridiplantae > Streptophyta > Magnoliopsida > Poales > Poaceae > Hsuehochloa > Hsuehochloa calcarea. The sequence goes on along the minus strand of CM070609.1, from coordinate 54,080,066 downwards.
ATCAACGTATGGGGTTTCCTCCCATATGGGCGACTCGTAGTTAATACATAATATTGAAAATATCTCGTAGGACTTAGCCGTGCCGGCATACCTAAGAAAGTGTGCTTCATAGCTTGGCAAAAAGGCGGTCTGGCGTGTGGTTACATTGGTACACCTCTGCAGGGTTAAATCTATTCGAATAGCCTCGTCCTAGGTTATGGACAAGCTTTGTTATTTCTCGCAAGAATTAGACTACAACATTTGATTTAAAACTTGACATGGGTGGTATGAATGGGTAATTCATGCTATTGTTGTGGTGACTATTGGGTTAGTCACTTTCAGGATGTTGTTGTCATCTATTTATTGTTATTATATTGTTATTTACTGTTATTTGAACAATAAAAACAGATTATAAACTGGCTTTTAAATGTACTACATTATTGCAAATAAAGATTGCTTTGTGCTGAAAATGAAACATACAGTCTGCACTTAAATAAGCTTGCATGTAGCTATGTATAGGTCTGTTACTCTACACGTAAGTCTTGCGGAGTATAATTTTTGTACTCATTTGCTTTGCTTAACTATTTGTTGTAGAGGAGGAAGGTGAGCCCCAAGGGCCTCACTTTTGTGAGATGTGCTGTGGGTTTGACGACTAGTTTAATGGTCCGGTTGGTTGCCTTGTGGGTAAAGACACACTAATTGACTTTTTTGTTTATCGCCATCTTATGGCATTTCGCTTCCGCTGTCTAATTAGTTAATTGTATGTATTTTGGCCAGTCGGCCTCCCTTTTGTAATAACTCTACTATGTATATCTTTTGATTTTTTTAAGTGTTGCTTTGGTTCTATGTCTTGAATGGAATTGATGCATGAATTTTGTAAAGGGGTGTGTATACTGTATTTCTGGGAAGTATACATATCTCGAAGACACTAGTTATTTTGTTTGTGATGCTAGGGTCAATTGATGACTAAGCTTTGCAAACTTAATAAACCGGGGTCCTCACACCCTTCCAGTCAGTCAGTGTCACAACGTCCTTTTGATCTTGTTCATTCTGATGTATGGGGTCCGGCTCTTTTTGTTTCGCAAGGATGTCATCGATATTATATAATTTTTATTGATGATTTTTCTCATCACACATGGATATACTTTATGTCATCTCGTAGTGAGGTTTTATCCATCTACAAGACTTTTTGCCATCATGATTCGTACTCAGTTTGATTCTCCTATTCGTGTCTTTCGTGCTGACTCTACTGGGGAATACTTGTTAGGGGTCTTTCGTGGTTTTCTCGCTGAGCATGGCACTCTCTCAGTTTTCTTGTCCTGGTGCTCATGCACAGAATGGTGTGGTTGAACGGAAGCACCATCATCTTCTTGAGACATCCCGTGCTCTTATGCTTGCTTCTGCTGTTCAACCACACTTTTGGGCTGAAGCTGTTTCTACTACCACTTTCCTGACTAATATTCAGCCTTCTTCTGCTCTTCAGGGTGGGATTCCAGTTGAGCGTCTCTGTGGCAAGACTCCTGACTATTCTAGTCTTCGCCTCTTTGGATGTGTGTACTATGTTCTTCTTGCCCCTCGTGAGCGCACCAAGCTGACCGCTCAGTCCGTGGAGTGCGTCTTTCTGGGCTATAACGCTGAGCATAAAGGATATCGTTGTTGGGATCCTATTAGCCGACGGATGCGGGTTTCTTGAGATGTCACTTTTGATGAGTCTCGTCCTTTCTACCCTCGTCCTTCTCCTTCCACTACTCTAGCATCTCTTGTTGAGCCGCTTTCTTTTCTAACTTTTCCTGCCATCTCTATAGTCACCACACCTCCATCACCGCCTTTGTCCTCTACGGTTCCTCCTTCACTGTCTCCTTCGCCTCCGCATCCCTCTGTAGAGGCTTCTCCTGGATTTCGTCCTTCTTATCCTCTTTACTATACTCGTCGTCCGCGAGTTGAGGATTCTTCTGATGCGCCATCTTCTTCTGATTGTTCATCTTCTTTGGCCTCTCCTCGGTATACTCTTCATGATCGCCAGTCTATTCGGCCTCCTACGCGCTTTTGTTTAGCGGCTCTTGCCGAACCGACTTCTTATCGTGATGCTGCTGTTCATCAGGAGTGGCAGCATGCGATGGTAAAGGAGATTGCTGCCCTTGAGTGTACTGGCACGTGGGATCTTGTCGCTCTTCCCGTGCTGTTACTCCTATCACGTGCAAGTGGGTCTACAAGATTAAGACCCGCTCTGATGGTTCTCTTGAGCGCTATAAGGCTCGTCTTGTGGCACGTGGTTTTCAGCAGGAGCATGGTCGTGATTATGATGAAACTTTTGCTCCTGTGACTCACATGACCACTGTTTGCACTCTTCTTGCTGTGGCATCTGTTCGGGCATGGTCTATCTCTCAGCTTGATGTCAAGAATGCCTTTCTTAATTGTGAGCTACGTGAGGAGGTTTTTATGCAGCCACCACCAGGGTATTCTGTTCCTGATTGTATGGTTTGTCGCCTTCGCCGGTCTCTGTACGGCCTCAAGCAAGCTCCTCGTGATCGGTTTGATCGTTTATCCTCTGTTGTCACTGCAGCTGGTTTCTCTGCCAGTGCTCATGATCCTGCTCTTTTTATTCACACTTCGCCTCGTGGTCGGACGCTTCTCCTCTTATATATTGGCCCATTGGCCCCATATTGAATACAAGCGTTATTCATAACATGAAACTCTTTGTGAATTAAATTGCAGAATGTTTCATATATTTGTGTAATACTCTGAAATGTTTCAAGGGAGGAAATCGCTTAAAAGAGAATTTTAGAAGAATTTAAAAAATGGGTTTTGCGTAGTGGGTTGAGAGCCTGGGCCTCGGGCCTTTGGTCCACGAAGCCCAAGAGGTGGAAGGGGGGGCTGGCTACCAATAAAAGGAGGGGAAAACCTAGCCCACTACTGTAGCATATCTCTGCTACATTAGCACCACTGCTACAGTACCCCTGCTGCAGTAGACACCCTCCTCCTTGCACTCTATTGCTATTCTCCTCCCTCTTGGTGGTGCTCTCCCATTGCTGTCGGCCAAGGAGAAAGGTGAAGGAGAGGGAGACAAACGGAAGAGGAGAACCTTGTGGGGATTGTTCAGCGAGTTCATTCGTATCTCCTAGGGTAAATCTCGATTCCTCGCTGTTGGTTTAATTATTTTCTATGGTTTGATGTCGTTTAGCGAATCGTTGTTCTTGCTGCAATTGAATCAATAATCTGTAGTCTTATTGTTCTTCAGTTTTTGTCTAGTTTAAGGTAAAATTAGAGGTTAGGTTCTCCTAGAGATTTGTGGGATATGTTATTAGGTTTCTGTAGAATCTGAGTTCACGTTATTCGGTGTTGTAGTTTGGGAGATAAGATAATTCCTTTACTGCTGTCTGTCTCCCATTAGGACATTTGTAGGCTATTTTCTTAGCTTTCCAGATTGATAAAGAACCCAATGTTTGGATCAACCAATTATAAGTTATAGATGTTCTTGTGCCGCTGTCCATTTTTTTTTGTCAGTTTTGACAGTAGGTTTTCATCTGTTTGTTATGTTTAGTTACAGGCAAAATTAGGAGTTTCCACCAACTAGGTTTTTGTAGATAATTTTGTAATCTTTCCGGAGAATCTGAGTATGACTTTTTATGATTAGCAGACGGAGAGTCATGAATTTTAGAAGGGGCGCTGTTCAGTTTAGGTTTTCAGCTGGTTTGTCGTCGTATTTGATTAGATTAAATAATTGAACTATGGGTTTTGGGAACGTGATTGAGAGCATTGAATTTAGTGTTGTATTATCCTGTTAAGCTTGTTTTGAGTAAAATACTTGTTGTAGGAGGAGTAGCTTCGGGGTTAGTTGCGTCTTCTCTACATTCCAACATGTTGCCACGCGAAAGGCAAGTACAGATTGAACTACCTTGCATGTTTGTTTGATTCAAATCTATGGTATGATTATGTCATGATTGAATTCTATGGATGATGAGTAATTCTGTTCTACGAGAGAATGCATTTATTTTATTCATTTCATTTCAATCATTCATGCCTCATCCACGGTAGTAGATAATGAAAGTCCCATCAATCCAATATGGGCAAGTAAGTCCCATCAATCCAATATGGGCAAATGGATCCCCGTATGAAATATTATTCATACGGGCCTTGAATCCCCGTGTTTTGTTAATGCGGGCCTGAGTGAACACCGACGGGTGTTCACTAGCTATACCGGTATAAGCAGAAGAGAAGTGGATGCATTTTCATACTTGCATAAAATGCATAGTGATTTCTCATGTATTCGAAATATTGTGAATGATATGTCTTTGATTCAATGTGTCCTCATGCTATTCAATTGTATTTGCTGAGTCGTTGACTCACTCTTGCAAGTTTTGGTTTTTAGGTAAACTTTGAGGACGACATGATTGAGGAGGAAGTAGTCACATGGAGAATTCACTCTACCACTTATTTCACAAATTAGATGATAATTTTGTTACCACTGTTCATTTGAGAGCTATGGATCATAATAATTGTTGTCACGGTGTTTTTTTATTGTTCGTCCTTAAGTTTTATTTGCACTAGTTAATGGTTTACCTTTACCGGATATGTTCTTGATATTATTCCTCTTGAATGAAATAATCTGAAATTTAGAGTCTATATGCTTGCTGAAATTTAAGTTAATTAAATTATATAGTATCTTGTGTGTAGAAGATAGTTGTTAGTAGTAGTTAAATTGCTTCAAACAATTTAACTCAAGATCCTACTTTTGCGAAGACATGTTTTTTCATCCTCCCATGTGTACTATTGTGTTAATGGCACCTTCATCCTATCCTGTTTTGAACAATCTATGCAACATAAGAAGCAAAATAAGACAATTCACTCCCAAATGTAGACATGCACTACTACTCATGTTTATATATACCTGAATGAATCCCTTTGCAGACTTTGGTTTAGTCAGCAAGGCCACCGTGCATGCTTTAATATGAAATTACCTGAATTCTGAAGTTATGTGCAATATTAATTCTGCTTTTCTCTATTCATGAAGATTGCCTAGTCAGTTAACTAAATAGAAGATGAGGACGGAGGAGACCCTGTGAGCTCCATATATATATATGCTGCAACTGTCATGTGCAATATTCTGCTCCCTTCGTGAAAATCGCCTAGTTAGCTAAAGAAATTTAAAAAAACCTTGAGCATGCGATCAGTACGTACGACTGATATGACGGATGCTTGAGTTGTTTTTTTGTTCTTTCGAGAGGGTCTTTCTGAATTCGCACTGACTTTGCATTTTCTTACTAATTTTGCATCGGATGAAAGGTAACGTAGTACTGCAAAGTATGATATCGTCATTGTGATGCACGCATTCTACAACTTTGTGATGCTACAAAGGTATATAACATCGTATAAATTGTGACGAGTTTTCCCCCTTTTTCATCGTTACAACGATGACAACATTAACATGGATCACATTGTGCTGAATGCGCACACACACACATAACAACAACAAACCATGCATCACCTTAATTATTGTTTGGCTTGGTGAATTTGCATGTAGACAATTACATATCTTGCTATATCGAGGATTGTATCTTAGTTCTATAGGTAGTTACCGTCCTGTACTCTTTCTTGGCGTACTTTAGGAGACCAGGAATGTGAATGCCATATAAATACATATCCCAATCAATAGACCTCGGATCAAAGTCAAATAGGCCGGTTTTCTTGTCATTTTTGCCGGTTACCACCCTTAACCTTTCCGTATTTGAGTCATCGAAGCTTCAAAACGAGAATATTAACAAGAGCAACACAAAAAAAAAAAACACCATTAGCGGTAAGAAATGAACTACAATAAAAGTTGTAGTGATTTTGTCTAATTTTTTTTTTTTGAAAAAGGTATTGGTATCTCAAAATCCACTTTGCATGTCTAATCATACCCTAGGCAAGTCAAAATTATTTGATAACACAGCAAAAACTGCGCTTACCATCCTTTAAAGAAGGCATATGGGGCATATAACTTTGCAGTAAGCATTGTCAAGTAGTAGCTTCTTTTTTGCTTATTGTAACGTTCTGAAAGCAACCCCGCAGATAGTGTATGAAGTACCTGCGTGTACATTTACCAAGAAGAGAATGTGTGTGTCATTTCCATCTCATTTTGTAACCATGGTATAGCATATAGAAGCCCAATCTAGTAACAATTAGCTAGCACAAGTTAATGAAGAATTAATGCAAGGACTCTAACCTCCAAGGGCAGCCTGTAGAGTAGGAACATGTACACATAAAAATGCACATAGCCATCAATTAAAGTATCCATAAAATTGCTGCAATATGGTAACATGCGATACTCACCACATCGAAAATGACACTATCTTCACCAATAAAACATGGAAGAGCCCGCTTGCCATAGCCATCAATTAAAGTATCGATTGTCCTGTAGATAAAATGTAATATATAGTCATTGACGTTGATTCAATCTTCCTTATATATGCTTCCGGTTAGAAAGGATGGCGGTTTTCTGGCTGGCATTTCATGGTCTTCCATGCACACCATTGATTTGAAAGTCCTTTAGTTATACATTAATTAGCGAAAGGTATATATATTATGAAAGTGTGTGTTCCACGATGAATATACCTATACCATTTTCTTGTATCAAATTTCAATACATACAAATACATGCATCATGGATGGAAGTTTCAGAGAGCACGTTTAACTTGCACAGATAGGAAATCATATTATTTTTGGACCGAAAGGGAGTACCTTAATTAGTTTACGCACTAAGTTTAGAATTCAATAGAAATATACTATATTATATTTTTAATTACCTTATCCCTTCTATCCATCCGGGCAATGGGTCCCGGTATATGCTGGTCACCATGCTTGGCCGGACTATTACAACCGGAAGGTCCCCTCTCAAGTACCCAAGCAACATCTCCCCCATAGCCTTTGTGAACACATACACATTTGGCCATCCGAAGTGCTTAGCCCTTTTACAAAATTACAGATACCACATATATCATATTGTGTTATATATGTGTTGAATGGTGAGTGATCATATCCACAGGGTTCTACCTAGTGAAAAACTTACTGGCCGAATTTCGCCGGTTACCGGCGGTAGCCGGTAGAAATTCAAACCGGCGGCGAAAAATCGGCTTTGGTAAAATTTGTTTGAAAAAAATCTAATTTGCATGAATTATGTACGAATTTGATTTTTTTTTAATTTAAAATTCATAATTTTCGATTTTTTTGTTGAAAATTTCGGTCGAAATTTCCGGTTACAGCGGTAACCGGTGTTACCGGCGCCCTCCGAAAAAAATTCCAACCGGTAGTGTAAACACTGGCTATGTGTTCTTTTGAGAGGTAGATATATTTGGCCATACCTGTTCATGCCAAGATCCTTCATTTTTGCCTTCTCTAACTGATGTAATCTACCATGATCAGAATGCTGAACCAGCTCCATCTTCATCTTGTCCACAAGTTTGAACTCCGCTTCGATGTCTAAGATGGTGCCGGCTTTCATTGCTTCACCAATCAGGAATGGTCTCTCCAATATTAGGCCTTCTTGCTCACCGGCTACATAGGCTGAATTACTGAAGAGTTATATATAATGCAGTCCTTTCTTACCGTATATATATGTGAAGTAAACTAAAATGGCGTCATCTACTGAACTAAATGGTATAGGTCTATTCATCGTGGTCTGCACATTTGGCTTTCTTTCATGGAGCAACTAGCTAGGTTCCCATGCAGCAAACAAGTTCGGAAAACAAGTGCGCCATTGAAGAATTAAGTTTTCCGCATGGTTAGCGCGTAATGATCGATGCTGTTCAATGCTTAAGATTAGTTGAGTTGTGTGCTTGGGACACTCTGAAGGAGATGCACGTCGGCGCTGACCTCGTCAAGGAGGCACGAGCGCAGACTCTCATGAGTGAGTTCGACGTAATGAAGATGAAGGAGACTGAGTCCATCAATGACTTTGCCATGAAGCTGATCACCATCGTCAATGAGATTCGTGTCCTCGGAGACAAGATGGAGGAGCGCACCGTCGTGAAGAAGTTTCTTCGTGCCATGCCCGAAAAATTCTTGCCGATCGTCTCCACCATTGAGCAATTTGCTGATATGAAGACGATGACGATTGTGGAGGTGGTTGGACGACTGAAGGCATACGAGGAACGCACAAAGGGACGGCGGCACGACGAGAAAGGTGAGCATCTACTACTCACTCGTGACGAGTGGGAATCCAGGTCCAATAAAAAGGGCGCCAACAAGAATCGCAAGTTCGACAAGACGAAGATTCGCTGCTACAACTGTCAGGACTACGGACACTTCGCTTCTGAATGTCGTAATCCCAGAAAGGAGAAAGCGGAGGCGCATTTAATTGTGGCCGATGCTGAATACGAGCCGGCGTTACTCTGATGCTAAGTTGAGTCCGGACGTTGAGGTGTGTTCGCCGTCCTGAGTCGAGTCTGTTGAGTTGAGTATGGGACGTTGAGAAGGTGTGTTCGCCATCCTGAGTTGAGTCCGGGACGTTGAGGTGTGTTCGCCGTCCTGAGTCGAGTCTGTTGAGTTGAGTATGGGACGTTGAGAAGGTGTGTTCGCCGTCCTGAGTTGAGTCCGGGACGTTGAGGAGGTGTGTTCACCGTCCTGAGTTGAGTCTGTTGAGTTGAGTATGGGATGTTGAAGAGGTGTGTTCGCCGTCCTGAGTTGTGTCCGGGATGTTGAGGAGGTGTGTTCGCCATCATGTGCCGAGTATCAGTTGGACAAGTCGTAGTTGAGACCGACTGCCGCAACAAGTTAGAGTCGGCAAGTCTAGATTAGGGGGGATTGTTGGAAATTAATCCAGACTTGCTAAGTATAGGGTGTTAGGATCCATATTTAGTTTTGGTTTCCTAATGTGAGTCCAAGTAGGTTTCCTACTAAGAAACGAATTGGATGAAAGAATCCAATTTCTTAGCCTATATAAAGGCATCTATGGTCTTGTAACTTGAACAACAAGAGCAATAGAGTAAGAGAAAATCAGAAAAGCTGCTGTTATTCCGGCGGCATAAAATTTTTGTTGTGTTCTTGTGTTCGCGTTCGAGCGTTCCATTGCGTTCGCGTGTGTTCGTCTTTGGTTTGGGCCAACACTGTATTTAGGTTGTTTTTTTCTTTCTTTCTTTCTTTTTCTCTCTCTTGGTCTCTGTTTTCTGTTGGTGTTCGATTTCTGCTGTTAGAGCAGCAGCTGATTCTCAATAATTGTCTTGCATTGTTTTAGCTCGTTGTTCTTTTTTCCTCCTTTAGTGAAAGGACACGCAGATCTCCTGCGGGCTCTCGGAAAAAAAAAAACTAACTAAAATACGTCTATTTCTAGACTAGAAGTAGTACTTGTGAGTTTTCCTATACTTGATAAGTAAATTATGCTAATCTCGAAATTCGCGTACGTACCAGTGGAAACATGAAGAAACATCTTCAGATTCGTGCACTTCTTCGCAAATTCGCAGGCATGCCTCGCTCCTAACACATTGCTTGTCAAGGCGACGTCATACCTAATCATTTGATAAAACCAGGGTTTTCGTTAATCGGTATTGCCAAAAATCGGAAAATTCAAATAAAATTTAAGTAAATTTAATTTTTTTGACAAAATTCATTCAAACCGATGTTTTTCGGAACCGGTTTGTATTCCTACCGTCCCTCACCAATTTGTTTGCCGAAATTCGGAACACTGGATAAAAACCAATACTAATATTTGATTAACTAGCTTTGATGCACGCATGGATGCTATGAATGAACGGGCATATATACGCACCGTTCGTTGAAGTTGGTGGTTGCAGCTACATTGACGATGGCATCAATTTTCTCAGACAATTCATAGACTACTGATTTCTCAGGTCCAAAATCTGCATAAATGATGTCTCCGGCTAATGGGACTAGCTTCTCTTGGATGAAACTTTGGAAACCAGGTCCATGCTTTTCTCTCAAAGTATTGAACAGATCATTTCCCAACACCTGAAATATATAGAAACGATATTTCAATTTGTACTGATCAGTACAGTCCAATGGTCCATTGGAAATAGGAAGATGGAAACAATAATTAATATCGCATGGTTTGTACTTAACAATCCATACGATAACAATGCACGAAATGATGAAACTTGAAATGCTATACTACGCGAGATTAACAGTACATATATCATGCACGCACGTACTGCGGTGTACACACGCTGCTCCGCGGATGCAGCATCGGGAGCACGCACAAGCAGGTCACTACTACAGAACAGACCTTTGGTCCCGAGCCTAAAGGGCCTCTAGTCCCGGTTATAGAGCCGGGACTAGGAAATCGGAACTAAATGTCTCACCTTTAGTCCCGGGACTAAAGGTGTTTTTTTTTTCTTTTTTGTTTTCAATTCATTATTGATTTTGGTTTTACAATTACATTAGGTTTTCAAATGCGTATTCTTCGCTGCTAATATATGTATACGCCCACATATAATTTAGTTTGGAACATTATTACACACAAATAAAGTATGAAACTATATATATTATGGAGCTATATATATGTATAATATATATATATGCACATAAAATTTACAACATTATTCATGCATCCTTGGTATTTACAACACAAATGTTGTCCTCCACTTAAATGTCATACAAATGTTCGTCCTGGTTTGGCTTCAATTGTTCATCTGGGTTAAAGTAGAACTCGGTGCCGGGCTTGAGGACATGCTCATTAAGAAATCCTGCGATTGCCTCTTGAATTCCTTTGAGGCGGTCCATATCAAACACCTGTTCCTTCAACCATATCTCCTTCAATTTGCATTAAACGAAAGAAGTATTAATATACATAAGATTTATTTAATAGCAACAAATAAATAAAATGGATTTATTATATATACTTGTTACGCATTTACGCATATGTAAATGGGTTCTTTTGCATACACCGTGAGGAACTCGCAAACGTAGTATCCACACAAATTGTTGCCCGGTGGTCGCCAGAGAACCCAATCGTGACGATATAAAAAGATTACTCGTCATCCCGCGTGAGTCAAGCATGATAAGGTAAAGATGCGGGAGCTAGTACAACTTACATCCAATCGGTGTGGATCGTGAAGTGGCGCTTTCGATCCGGACGGTGTAGTTGAACGAACCAAGCCCAAACCCCGCCCAATAATTGATCGTTAATTAACTATTGCAGAGTTAAAGAGCAGGAATAAATATTTAAAGATCGGTTACCCCGGATAATGTCTATCATATCTTGGTAATCTTCCTGCGGTTTTCTCAACGAGTCATAGATTAGCAAATGACCGTCGAGAGATCAAGACAATCGTTATCCAAAGAAAGTTGCATTTGTTTATAGAGTCAACATATATATCTTTATATTGGATTGAGTAAGTAAAGTAAAATGTGCACACGATAACAACACTCACCCAAAGTTGTAGGGGAAGAGTATAAATCTTTTGTTCTTTTGGTTGATCAAGAACCTCCGAAAATTCCTCTCCGTTTGAGGTCTCCATTGATCGTAGGGAGTGTTTGGGTCCTTGAATACGATATATGGATCAACGAAACCAATGTTCTTGTCGTTTCTATGTGTGAGGTCTCTCATCATGTCTCTGCATATGTATAGACATGCTAGCTAGTGTGAGGATAATTACTTATACATATACATATGCTAGAGTGAGATTATTAAAAGAAAGAATCACGTACAAACAAAAGCAGCTGATGAGAGATTTGTCTAGAGCGTTCATGTGGCATAGCTGGTGTAACTCATTAAACTGAACCATTATAATGTCATCGCCACGGAAGTAATGATGGTTTCTAATTTTGACGCAAATATAGTCATCCGCTTTTTCGCGACACGCGCCATGTACCACTTGTTTAACAAGTACATTTGCATCTAAGTTCCATGAGCTTCTCGTGGTTGTATAGACTCTTGCCATATACATATTCCTTCTTCCAATGATCAACTTCCGGAGCACTTTTGATGTGTGCTCCGCCGAGCATTTGGGAAATGCTTAGACCAGTTTCCGCGAAAAATTCATCAAGTTGATCCAAATGCACATTTTCGGATATCTGTTCTAGCACGTTCGTGTTTGAACCATATTCATTCCCAATAACTAGCGGGGCCGATTGTTGTGATTGTTCCCCGAGCTGTGCAACACCCTTCCGTGCTCTCTTCTCTTTCTTCTTCGCCTCCTCAATTGACTTGGTGAGAGTGCGGTCATAGTCCGATAGTGGCGAATCCTTACGAGCATGACGTAACTTTTTCTGGTGAGCGCCCACCTTTGCCTTAGAACTTCGGACGCATGAAGAAGTACACTTCTCGTGGTTTCGCCGCTTCACTTTTAGCCTTGACTTCGCGAAGAAACTGCCCACATCTGTTTTCATCAAGCATCTATTTCTCGCAGCCTTCTCATAGGAAAGTTTCGCTGCCTTAGAAATAGTGGTGTTCTCCCGAGGCTTTCTTCTTGGCGGTGCGGGGGCGCTTTCGCTTGTGGGTGCGCCTCTTCTTTGGCAGAGGGCCACCGGTGTCGGCGTTGAAGCATCTTTTTGGATCTTCGATTGCCCAAATGCCTTGCTCGGATACACCATTCAGGCCTTCCATTGTAGCAACTCCGATGTTGTACCCAACTTTTTGCCCATCTTCTACGGACGGTATAGTAATTTCTTGTGATCCTCTAGCATGCGGTCAAACTTAGCCTTCTCCTTTTCACTTTCGCAATCTCTTTGTGCATCACGAATGACATCACCAAGAGCATCATCTTCATGAGTGTGTCTTCCGCCTCGCTCTTCTTCGACTTCGCCATTGCGGTATCATCAAGTCACCGTATTGAGCAATAATGTCGTTAGGGTCCAATTGTTCTTCTTCACCTTCTTCCATTATAACCCCGGTTTCTCCATGCTTGTTCCAACAAATATAGTTTGGCATGAAACCCGACTTCAACAAGTGTGAGTGAAGACTCCTTGAGCTAGAATATTCCTTCAAATTCTTACAGGGCACATGGACAAAGACATGAAACCATCCCGCTTGTTTGCCTCGGCCACTCTTAAGAAATAATACACGCCATCAATGAACTCTTTGGGCGGCGATCGGCATTGTACATCCAATGGCGTGTCATCGTCTGCATTATATGACATATCACATAATTAAATTTCAAGTTTCAAATTTTTCCCGGATAGTACACATGATAGAGAGGCTACCCAAAATTTTTAGAATTTTGAAATTAAGATGAATTTATTTTGAATTTTCAAAGAATCAGCACTATTTGACAAATGTTTGCACTAGGAGCTTCGCTTGCCCGCTAGTCATGAGTGTCCTTGGCACGACGACGATGCTCCCGCCTCCGTGATTTAACGCCAAAACAAAAAGCTTAAGGAGAAGGGACATCAAGTTAAATGATAATTAATAATTAACTAAATTGCCCAAAGTCATTAAGGGTGAATGACCCTAGGTCAACAATCAATCCAAAAGGCAAACAATAACTAAGTGATTAAGCTAATTAAGAGATTAACTAATTACTTAATAATTAAATATTAAACTTATTTATTAAAACAAAATTAATATTTATTATTTTTACCCAAGAGGTTGGATCTGATAAGATAAGACTTATCTCATCAAACACCCCTCAAAGTTTAACCTAACTAACACATGTAAAAGTCATTTTTTATTTATTTAAATAATTATTAAATAAGGTGAAAAATAAAAGTCTTCAGATTGATCCCAAAATTTTTGTACAGATAGTTCATAGCCTAATTAGATGGAAAAATAATTTTCAGAATTTTTGGATCATTAATTTAGCCTACAAAATTCATGGAATAATAATTAAATAAATAAGTATAAAATAGGTATAAATTCAACTTTGTCCAAATAGTCTTAAAATTTTTATATGGACTGTTCACAGTGTAACTTAGTGGGAAAACAAATTTCATGATTTTTGAAAATTTATTGTGGCCTACAAAAATCATGAAAGTTCTATTTATGAATTAATTGGCAATTTTTATAACATATAAAAATTATTCAAATTTCACATTTCATATTTTTCATAATGGACTAGGTTAGCATCAGGAGCTTACCGCGAACACGCCGGTGAATACGGTTGAGTGAATGAACGGCTCCGACGGTGGTGGTAATGGCAGCACGGGCGTGTCCTTGCGGCGACGACGCAGGCATTCCGCTCTCTGTGACGAACGCCGAAACAGGAGTTTAAATAGAATGGACATTTAGTCCCGGTTGGTGTTACCAACCGGGACTAAATGCCAACCTTTAGTCCAGAGTTGGTACTACAATCCGACTAAAGATTTAGTCCTGGATTGTAGTACCAACCGACTAAAGGTTAACATTTAGTCCCGGTTGGTGTTACCAACCGGGACTAAAAGTCCCTCCTGCAAAAGCTCGCCACCGAGCCGTTAAGGGGGGACTTTAGTCCCGGTTGGTGTTACCAACCGGGACTAAAGATCTTTTTAGTCCCGGACGCAATTTTTTTCGAGACTATTGCCCATTTGGCAGTTCGACCAAAGGTCTGTTCTGTAGTAGTGGGTAGAGCTTCTTCACGTCAGGCTGCACTCTCAGCATCTTCTCTACGAGCACTGCGTGCGCGCATCAAACATGCGAAGTACACGTAGAGATCGATCGAGATCAAAAAGAGAGAAAAGTTCAGTTAAAACAGACGTCTACAGATTAGTAGTGTGTGTATACATATATACACAAATCTAATTTTTTTTTTAGTTGAATGTTGTATAGCAATTCCCATAAATTAATACCATTTCCGATAAACCCAGTTGAGCCGGTGATTAGGATGCTCTTGTCCCTGAAACACCCTGCTATTGCACCGGCGTCCATGGCGTTTGATCCTGGTCTCGACTCTGGTTGCTTGCAGGGTTCACTGGTGTGTGTATTTAAGGAGAGAAGAAGCTCGGCTAGTTCTGTTAGTGTTCGGTAGGACCGAGCTGATTTCCAGGTAAATTAACGAACCACAGTTAATCCTCGTGAGTAGTTTGCATGCGCCATCATATGATTGGATGGGTAGTGGTACTTCGATCCTCTATATTAGGCATTGGATTTACAGTGCGTGGGGGCCAGTGTACGTACAGACCAGGGAACGAAGGGCTTCAACGTCAGGATGTTTTACACATGTTTCACACGACCAACGCACGTTCCTCCCATATGCGCTCGATCACTTGGGTACGTACTTGACCATTTAATTACGTACGAAACATGGTACACGGCCACGTTCTTCGTGTACACACTTGTCTAATGAATGGTTGAACGTCCTGCGAGTTCCGATTACTGAATGTCCAACCAACATAAAAAGAGGAGAATTGCTATATATTTTCCTAATTTATACCTTTTCTCCTGGCTTGAAATTCATAAAAAAAGAGGTAGCCTGCCTGTGTATATTTCCTAATTTAAACCCTTTCTCCTGGTCTGAAATTCATAAAAAGTGGTGACCAACTGGTTATCGCACCATCTTAAAACTAATGTTATATATATATAGCAGTGCTATTGTGTCTGTTGCCTTCAAAATGCTCATATGCAAAATGTTAGCAACAGTAGGAGGCAAAGAAAGGGGTATATCCTCAAAAGAAAACAATGTTTCTTTGCACTCTAAAGTATAGCAATCAGATTTGCTATCTTCTGTCTCACAAATATCAGATTTAGTAGCAGGTAAAACATAACCTTTCAATTATTATTTCACCTTTTCTAGCACCATGTTCTTTCTTCTTCTGTGGCACAAGTTCTTTAACTACAATCTGATTTTTACTTTTGCTACTCCCCTTTTCTCTATTATTTCTCTCTAATTCATCCTTTAAAACAGCTCTAGGACATAGGTAGCAAAGAATTTTTTTATTTAAACATGAGAGTATACTTATTAGTTCTACCATGATGCATCGTACCTCTATCATATTGCCAAAGTCTACCTAACAATAAAGAACATGCTTGCATAGGTACTACATCACAATCAGCATAATCATGATAGGAACCAACAGAAAAGTGTGCTCTCAATATGAGTTACCTTCAGCTTACTACAATTGTTGAACTATTGAATGTAATATGGATGCGGGTGCTGTTGTGTGCTCGATGCAAGATTCTCAATCATGTCCATGCTCGCCAAATTGTTGCAACTTCCTCTATCAATGATCATACGACATGAACGCTCTTTGATGACAAACTTTGTTTAGAACAGATTGTGGTGTTGATTCTGTTTAGCACGCTTCATTTGTGCACTAAGTACACGCTTCACTATAGTGCTTAAATACTTATTTGAAATTCAGCACCATATTGTTCCTCTTCTCGCTCAGATTCTTGGTCGTCACCTGCAGAGTCAGTTGCAAGCATAGCATATTCTTCCTCAATGTCACTAGCTGAATTATATACTCACCATTATCCTTTATCATGAGAGCTCACTTGCTAGGACAATTCCACATCATGTGTCCATCGCCATTGCAGCGATGACATTGTGTTTCTCGTGCTCTACCCATTGAAGCATCCGAAGACGAACTTTGTGCGAGGGCTTGTACCATGCTCTTGCTTGTTTCTAATGCGCGTGACTGTGTAGTGGACTTGTAGGTGTAGGTGTTCGGCTGGAGGGAACAAATGGTGCTCTTGATTGCACTTGAGTTGAGCGACCTGCAAAATACTTGAGCCATGGAGGGGTTTGCTGGCGGTGGTGGCGGCAGATCTTGTCCCTGGCCACGACCAGGGCCAGTGCCACGACCTCTTACTCACCTTTTCTGATGAAGGCTCCACTGATGGGCGGCGGCTCTTCTAGGAGGCATCTGAAGAACAGCTAAAGCTTAGAGCAAAAAGGAAGTATATAAGGGTTTCCAGCCCTCTAAGGCACACACAAAAGAACAATAAACCAACAATAAGATTAAACTCAAATGATACAAAGCCAAAAATGACTCATTAATAATAAGGGGTTAGGTGTTACATGACTTCTGAAATATAGCCTATAAGCTAAGCTAAGTCACAACATGTGATACAAACACATCGTCTACAAACAAAGGATCAAAAGGTGCTTGCAACCAAAAGACTGCTAAAGCAAGCACGGCTAGCTAATCTAAGCTAACTACTCCTCCATGGGAAACTCGCTACCACAAAGTGCGCTTTCGGGGAGCAGAGCGGAACGACTCGATCAAAGCCGGTGAAGTAGAATGAGAGCGATCGCGCCGATGGTGGGTGATCGTGAGCCGGAGTAGGAATCGCTGTGGATCGCGCCGACAACTGGGCTCTCCGGGGTCGATGCGAAGCGGCTGCGATGGGGGTCGCACGCTCTTGCGCGCGGTCATCTGGGTGCGGGCTCCCGTGGGTTGGAGTGGTCGGTCGAGCGTACTGTCGCTGGGGGCGATTACAGGTGGAGGAGGAGCTGGAGCTGGGGTGGTGATCGTTGTGGCGGCGGTGAGGCGAGCCAACTCGCAATGGCGCGCCCTTTCTGGGCTGAATAAGATGAGCCTCGTCGCACTGAGCATGTTGTTGCGAGAGTGTCCGAGTGGGCGTAGCTGCCAGTAAGGAGCATCCGGAGCTGCCGGATCTCGCCCATGGCGGTGCGGATGGTGGCGGACATTGCCCGCGTGAGCTGCACCTGGTGGGCGGGGGTCATCGTCGCTGGAGTCGAAGACCTCTGGGACCTGCACTCCGTCGGGGAGGAACGGGTGGCAGCAGAACGGTGAGTCCCGCAGGAGATCCCCGCAACCAAAGACAGCGGCAGTGGAGGCGACTCGGCGGCATCTGAACGGCGCCCATAACGCCGCGACGGGTGACTCGGCCACAAGGTGTGGGGTGAACTCGCCAATCTCGGCATAGAGGAAGACCTCCATCGCCCAGACTAGCGGTCCATGATCCTCTCCATGCGGCCTCAAGAGAGGAGGCGCGTGAAGCCGAGATATCGCATTAGGCGACGGAGGACGCCAGCGAAGTCTCCATCGTGCTCTCCGTGGGAACAGTGGTCCCATGAGCTAGCGGAGGGGGAGTTGGCCATCTACAAATTTTGAAACCGAAGAAAAGTCAGTAAAACATAATGATTGTAAAGATAAGTACAGAACTAGGAGTGATGAGTAAAAGTAATAAGTACTATATTTTTGTCAAGGTTTTTCTTTATTTTTTTTAAAAATAAGACCCAAGTCCTTAGGCTCGTCGGTCTAACAAAAGATCCAACAATTGTATGCTCGATACCACTCTGTCGGACCGGATTTTCTAATCCCAATCCTCTCGTTAATAAAACTGTGCTACTCCTTGGATCAGTGGGTAGCACTCACAGGCTCATTGCTGAATCATTTCATACATGGCGCGAATTGAGACATTTAAATATAACATACATCAGAGTGACATAGACCACGTTGGGTCAAGTTTTACATAAGGGCCACGTGCCAAATTGATTACAATACACAAAAGCACGAAGCTGCAGCGGAAGCAAAAGAGAGGATGGGGCTTATCTCTCCACAGGCAAGCGACTGGGGTGACCGACGTACGATCGATATTATCCAAGGATTGGGTAATATTGGTTGTACGCAAGTACCAACGAGTCCACTAGACTGGGGCGAGATCTACACTACAGAATCTATACTACTCTTTAGGGTTCCCTTGGCCATCGACTTCAGGATCCTCGTAGTATGCGTAGTCTCCTTGATCCAAATCATTTGGAGGGTTTGGGGGAAGAGCGAGGGTGAGCACAACTACCGTGCTGACGAGCCAACACACAGTATGCAATAGTATACATGCAAGGCTTAACATGGATGGCTCAGGTTCTTTTATTTGCTAAAGCAACATTTTCAATTATCATAATTTACAAAGTCATATGACTTAGCATTTTACACAATTTGCATTTTTATTAAAGAGAATAAGTGCAATATTAAATAACAGTAGAGGTTACCTCCACCTCATGCTAAATTTTGATAGCGGTTACATCCACCGATTATCAACACTGGGTAATGCTACCTAGGAAAAATCCAAAACAAGGGCTAGATGAGCCCACCACATTTTTAATCCACCCACAAAGGTTTTTGAAATAGAACTAACTCAGGTTAAGTTCCCATATCCGCCTTTGACCGTAGGCGCGACTGCTTAAACAGTTTAGACTCTGCAGAGGTTTTACATTGTACCCACAAGAGATAATCATACTCGTTACCCCACATGATTCCTTAGTCATGTAGTTGAGCGATCATCATAGTAACGTTTCAAACTACCTTGCCCCTTCTGTCATCTCACCCCTATGGTCAATTCCATAAGTTGTGCGGGATGCTTACCACAACGGCTAGCGCAGCTGGCCCCGGCCACAACGACTAGCACAGCTAGCAACTTCACCGTTTTCGGTGTCCCATTCAAGCTAGCATACGTCCCGCCGCTTGCACACTCCTAAACACCGCCAGGGGATGACATTCGTGGTTCAATAATTTTACTAAGCCAAGTTGCACTTTGCAGACTTGCGGTTGTACTTGTTTTACATAGGAGGTCATGACAAGATTAAGTTCTTAATTCATCTAGACGGTTCATACCACATACCAATCATTCTCCTGCTACATCCACACCCACCACTCTTTCCATCCGCCTAGATGTGATACTAGCAAGTTGTTTAGGGTTTTGGGGAGGAAAACCAATTAATGCAACACATCAGTCTTCTACATCCAATGACTGTTCAAAACTATTTTCATGTTTAAAAGATGATGATTGAGACATTTATTGTCCCGGTACTTAAGCAAGACTAGCATGTTGCTTAAGTACAACCTATACTAGTATTTACCATATATTTACTAGGGTAACAAAGAATACTGTATTCGATTATCAAAGAATGGGTAATAATTAATTAATCATCAAATGGGTGTTTAACTACCTTAAGCTTTAACATACATTTGATTACAGAAGTAAAGCATGCAACTTTGATATTTTAAATAAACATAGTTTGCATAAAATGTAGGCTCAAAATGATAAAGTATTGACTCGCCTTGGTTAAAGGCAGCGGGGTCCTAGTATTCTTGAGCTTGGTCGAAGTTGAGGTCTCCCGCGTCTTCGAACCCTAATCGGACGAAAGTACCGGAAAAAGACACCACAGCAGAGAGAGCAAATAAATACCAAAATCATAATAATTGAACTTCAAAATGAACAAGACCAGTGCCATTAGTAAGATCTTGATTTTAGAAAATTTTAGAAACTGGTTTCATAATTTTTGGAGTTATAAAGAAAAAGATATGAAGTTTTGAAGTTTTTTAACGAAATTTTAATTGAAAACTAAAATCAGAAAACCGGAAATCTCTCGCGCTGACACGTGGCACGCACTGTGCACGGGTCCACGGCACTGTAGCGTGGATTGAGTTCACGCATGCCGGTCCACGGCACCGCTATGTGGACCGGTTCACATGCAATGGCAGCGGTCCACCGGTCCACCGTTCACAAGACAAGGCGGTGGGCCCACCTGTCAGCGGCACCGCAGCGGGGGAGGGCCCACTTGTCGGTGCCGTGCGGCGTTAAAACGCGGCGTCGTGCGGAGAACGAAAGTGGGGGGAAAGCGAATCGGCGAGAGGAGGGGAGAGGGCGGGGCGCACGGCGGGGAGCCGGAGGGAGAGAGAGGAGGAGGCGGCGCCGGAGCTGGAGAAGGAGGCCGGGCAGAGGAGGCGACGGCGCTAGAGAGGAAGGCGCGGCCGGAGCTGAGGGCGAGGGGAGCGGAGGCGATGGCAACGGCAAGCGGTGGCGGTCGAGGCACGCGAAGAGGGTGACGGCGACGGGCTCCAAGGAGACGAGGTGAGGAGGGGGAGGGGAGCAGAGGGGTCGGGCCCGGCTTAAATAGCCGAGGGGAGGAAGCCGGGCGCGGGGCGGGAGGAGGGGAGCCGAGGCCCGTCGGTGGTGAAAGCCGCTGCGCGGCGCGAAGGAGGGAGAAAGGGGTAGTCGCGTCTGGCGCAGGCGGGAGTCCAAGGCAAGACGCGCGACGCAGGTGGGCGTTTGGCGTCTTCGCTGGGCGGCAACCGAGACGCGCGGCGCCGCAGAGGCGATGGCGAGCGGAGCGGCGGACGAGCCGGGCGGCAACCGAGACGCGGCGCGCCGCAGAGAGCGATGGCGAGCGGAGCGCGCGACGAGCCGGGCGGCAGGAAGTGGTCGGGCCGGAAGGAACCGGGCCGGGCCGATCCGAGGTTAGGGTTTTGAGTTTTGAAGAGTTTGAAACATTTGCAAAACTTGATTTTGAAATTGAAATCCAAATTTTTGATTTTGAACTTCTTTGCAAAATAAGGATGTTACATGGATTGAGAAACAAGAGCTGTGGTCTGTCGCTTTAGACAGCTATTCCGTTGGAAGGGTTCCATAGGTTTTCTCTAACCTCAACTGCAGCTTTTTATCCTGCGCTGAAACCTTTCACCGTCGCTTATGATCAAGCTGCAGCCACGGCGCCGGTGTGTGTACATCGCCCTCGCCTGCCTTCGCCACCATGGTGCAATTCATTGAGCAAAATTGGACGTTTTATGAATTCCTCAGGCCGGACATGATGAGGAAGAAGGAATGGATACGTGGATCCGAAGATTTAGAGAGAGGGGTGTGGAAGACGGGGGTAATTTGGCACTGTTCAAAGTTTTAAACTACAAATATGTGCCATTTTTCTAACTAAATGCATTTAACGGTGCTTCTTCTGCAGTGCAAACCAGCAATGAGGTACAATTATGAAAATCAGTTCGGTTTAGGCACCAAATCAGCACCAACTTTCCTTACTAAGAGCCTAAGACATAAGTTTGGAGTGTGCATTCCCGATGTGCTTAGTGGTGGCCAAATAAGCCGCCCGGTTCGACACAGTACAGGCTGTGCCGGCACGATCTATTCTGATCCGCGAGTTAAACGCGCTGTGCCGTGTTGACTTGGCCCACATGTCGGCGAGGAAGATCAGATATAGCCCATCGGCCTTTTATGTCGTATCGTGTCGGCACGAGCTCGTTTGGTCCAGCGAACCAAGGCCGACCCACTTAGCCCGTTAGGTCTGAAAAATTTATTAAAAAAATCATAAAAATATGTAGAATTCATAAATACATATATAAATTATAGAAAAAAATAAGATAAGTATTTTAAAAATGTAATAAAATGATTTATTAATGTTCAAATGACCCACCCTCTGGCCTTTGGCCTTACCTCCCCCTCCCCTCTCCGCAGCCAGGCCACATCCGCCGTGCCAAGCTGTGCTGTGCCCGACATGGCTCAATACTGTGCGTGTCTTGCCGGGCTGGCCCGTCGTGTCAGGGGGTGGCCAAACACGGTCCAGTTTATCATACTATGTCAACTCGGCTCGTAAACAGTGTGAGTTATATCGTGTTTAGATCGGACCAACAATGTTGTACCTTGAGCGGCACGGCTCATCCGGCTTTTTTCTGCGGCTGCGTATATGTCTAATTTTCCCGATATACATGAACGCGAGTATACTTTTCACCAAAATCAGATTCATGTTCACCGGAGAAAATGACTAAGCATGTGAACATCCCATCGCAATTAACCAAAAGTACATGTGCAAATAAGTGAGGCCTAAATAGTTGTGGCCTGTGGGCAGGAGTTTCTGTAGAGAACTCTAGATCTGTCAATCTTCAAGACGTCATTTTATCAGATGTTGCCAAAACATAAAAATAAAAGGCATTGAGGGTCATGCATGCATGTCCATGCTGATTCGGAACTTACTTTGGAAACCACATTGACCTGAACCCTTCTCGATGCTAATGTTTCTCTCTCCAGTAAACATCTGTAGCAGAAAGCTGAACCAATTATGAAGCGCCATCTGCATATCGAGCTACAGGTTTCTGGTATCGCAAATGAGTCTTATAGCCATGTCCACTTGATTCCGGTTACCACAAGGGTCAAGAACAAATAAACACAAATTATGCATCGATAGACTGATTTTCGAACACATGAAAGAACACACAGAAATTGAAGATGGGATGAAAGGGTGAACATGCGTGACATTTCCTCTCTGCCTCCCCTGGGAACACACTATGGTCGGGGTGCTTGGTCTGGGCACACACTACATATGCCATTTTGTCAGTAGCCAGTAGGGAATAATGGATAAAAATTGTGAATTATAGCATAAACATAGAACGATTGCCTGATAGGATAATAAAGAGTTAGGGTAGTTCCGTTTCAGATTTATGGTAGAATTAGATGCAGAATGCCATATCTAGGTAGATTAGAAACCAATTAAAGGAAGGACATGAGTGTGTCACAAACTTTGTTGAAATTTTGTGCTTATTAATTAATTTGTGACAATGAGCACGACAAAAAAACCAAAAAAAAAAAAAACAAACTACTCTTAGACATACTATTCTTAGACAGTGCTAACATTAGTAAACATGATTTTCCATGCGCACGTTGCACCCAATGTGCTAACCAGAGAGGCAAAAGGTCCAAAACAGCAGTTTCAAGCCAGCTGAACTTCAGACCTTTCAGAGACAACCCAAAAAAAGGAAACATGGATGGCCATGGCTGGGTGGCACCCTGATGCTATCCAAAAAGTGTGTGGCTTCCCTTCGGCTCCCACCCCCTCCTACCCCAACTCCATTCTCGTGGCATGCTTCCTCGTGCTTTGCTTTCCCATTCGCTCCGTTGCTTGTCCCAGCATTTTTCGCTTCCTTCTTCTGTTTTCTTTCTCGACAAATTTAGGAAAACTCTCATCAATTCCCCCTCCATTTTGTGTGTCATTCTTTTTTTGTGTATCCACAATGGAATTGCCAGGGTAGGGCAAGGTTTCCATTTGCATGGGGAAGAGGGAGGAGCGACTCCTTGTAGCCCAATCTCTCTTTCCCATATCCACCGATTTCTCTCTTGTTCCCATTGCAAATTTATCTGAAAAGAGGAGCAAAAGATTACACTGTTTCTTGAGTCGGGAAGGCAAGAAAAGGTGCCAGGAAAAATTGAAGTGTGTATCATTCGAATCATTCCTTGATTTAGGAGAAGGGAAGGCCCGGAAAATTTGAAGCATGGGGAAGACACCAAGAAAGAAGAAACTAAGCGAATCAGGATCAAAGAATGGCGAAAGCAGCTCATGCAACAACAGCCGGTGCAACTCGAGGAACAGCAGATGTAGCGGAGAACACACTCCCAAGGCCGCGGTGGATGAGGATGATGCCGTCTTTATCGGGGTGGCTATGGAATTGAAGGAGGAAGGGACGAGACTATTCCAGAAGAGAGACTATGAGGGAGCAGCCTTCAAGTTTGATAAGGCAGTAAAGCTCTTGCCCAAGGAACACGATGATATCGCCTTTCTCCACTGCAACATTGCAGCATGCTGCATGCACATGGATCCCGAGGAGTATCACCGTGCAATTGATGAGTGCAATTCGGCATTGGAGGCAGCACCAACGTATACAAATGCATTATTGAAAAGGGCGCGATGCTTTGAAGCACTGGATAGGCTGGATCTAGCTTGTAGGGATGTGCAAAAGGTGTTGGGTTTGGAACCAAACAATGTGAATGCATTGGAGCTCTCCGAGAGTATTAGGGAGGAGATGGAGGAGAAGGATGTTTTGTTGGAGAAACAGGTTGTGTCGCCAGAGGAGCCTAAGACCATTTTCGCAAAAGAGAAGATCAAGAGGAAAGTTTCCCGCAAATTTAGAAACTCCATAGTCGAGGAAGAGGTGTGGGAGATGATTCATGACGATGAGATGCTAGAGAACAATGAAGATGGCAACCAAGGAAAGTGCGATAAAGATAACCATATGGGGAATGATTTAAGCAAGGAAGAAAATGACACCGAGCACATGCAGTTGAAGCATAATTGGGACGAGGATGAAAAGTATACTGAAGAGATCCAAGTTAAGCATGGTCAGTACAAACGAGGAGCAAGCGATGAAGTGCAGGATAGGGAAGAAACGCACCTCAAACAGAAGCACGACCAAGACAAGCATGAAGAGTGTTTCGAAGAGTTACAGGTCAAAGGTGGTCAGAATGAGCAGGAAATGCATACAAAGCAAAATCAAGTATGGAGTGTGGACAAGCATCAGAAGGATATTGACGAGATACAAATCACTGATCATAGCAAGCGAGAAAAGTATATCGGGGAAAAGTTTGAAAGGTGTACTAGGAATGGCAACCGAGAAAAACATTCTTTACAGAGGCGTATTGGTCGTGGTGAGGACAAGCAGGAAAAGCGAACTTCCATCAAACTAGAAAGTCATGGTAGAGACAAGCATAAAAAATACACTCGGGAGAATCACACAGATGTTAACAAAGGATCAATGAGTGTAAAGTTTGTGTTTGGAGATGACATAAGGTTTGTTGTAATTCCAGAAAATTGTAGTCTAATGCGATTGATGGACATAGCTCGGTTTAAGTACAATCCCCACCTGAAATCAGTGCTTCTGAAATTTAAGGACAAAGAGGGTGATTTGGTGACAATTACCTCAAGCGAAGAACTAAGGTGGGTTGAGGAACTAAATCCAAAAGGGCCAGTACGGTTGTATATAAAAGAGGTAAGTCCCGAGCTTGAGATCACTAGGGATCTGGTCATCCCCAATACGTCTTTTGCAGCGTTAGAAAGAAATCATCATAGCATCCCTGAAAGTGGAAGCTCTATGCATGACGTTAAAAAGAACTCCTACGTTGATGACTGGATGGTGCAGTTTGCTCGTCTATTCAAGAACCATGTTGGCTTTGATTCCGATGCATATGTGGATCTCCTTGACCTTGGTATGCGATTGTACTATGAAGCAATGGAAGACACCATCACAAGTGAAGAAGCCCAGGAGATATTTCAAGCTGCAGAGGCAAAATTTCAGGAAATGGCAGCTTTAGCATTGTTTAATTGGGGCAACGTCCACATGTCTCGTGCAAGGAAGCGATTATTTTTATCTGAAGATGCCTCAAAAGAATCTATACTTTCCCAGGTCAAAAATGCATACCAACGGGCATGCACCGAATATGTCAAAGCTGGGAAGAAGTTTGAAGAAGCTGTGGATGTAAAGCCAGACTTCTATGAAGGTCTTATTGCACTTGGACAGCAACAGTTTGAGCAAGCAAAGCTTTCTTGGCGTTATGCGGATTCATGTAAGGTAGACATGGGAACTGAAGTACTAGAACTATTCAACCATGCTGAGGACAATATGGAAAAGGGAATGGAGATGTGGGAAGGAACAGAATTTTTGCGTGTAAAAGGGCTATCTAAATCAAAAAAGGAGAAGATCCTACTTGATAATTTGGGTTTGAATGGGCATGTAAAAGATTTGTCAGCAGATGAAGCATTTGAACAAGCTTCAAATATGCGATCACAGCTAAACATTTCTTGGGGTACCATTCTTTATGAGCGCTCAGTAGTAGAATTCAAGTTAGGACTTTCCAGCTGGGAGGAAAGTCTCACTGAATCCATTGAAAAATTTAAGACCGGTGGGGCTTCTCTAGCAGATATCAGTGTGATGATAAAGAACCATTGTGCGAATGAGAAAACTCAAGAAGGTATGATGTACTCATTTGTGCCTTTTTTTTCTCTACAATTTCTTTCTTTCTGTACATCTATTCTAAAACATGTACATCTATGCTATCTATGCTAATAGTCATGCATCTTATAATAACTAGTACGGAAAATATTCATGTCAGCGTTCCTGCTTTTACTGTTCAAGTTTCACCAACTCATTCATTACACAAGATGTTTGTAGGCCACCAGCTTTGAACAACTTTTTTTTTCGGAACCACTTGTATTAACTAAAAAATTGGTACATGGATGGTTGTATTAGTATTAGATATAAAATGACTACTGATTCTCTTAAGCAAAGCACTAGAGTATTACGTGTACAATTATACAATATATAAAGAGTCCAATTTTCACCCACAACTCCAAAACCGTTTACTTTACATCCCTCAAATATCAAAACTAGTGCAAATCACAACTTGTACCCAAAACCACCCCGGTTTTGCATGATGTGGTGTCCAAGTTTGTTTCCTAAAATGTAATATGTTAATTGGGAAACACAAAAATGTAGGATTTACAATAGTCAGAGTGTAGCTTGCCACTAGCCAAAGACAATCAATTTCATCAGCGGATGGTAAACTATGTCTATAACACACAATTGTGCTACAATTTGTGATGCTAGATTTTGGAACTAACATCGGTATAACTTGACAACTTTCTATTGTCAATTAATTCAGATTTCATGGATTGCTCGTGTACATGTTATACCCCAACAACTAGTAAAAAAATACAATCAGTTTCAGTGACAATTGTTGAACTGTACCTTTAACAATCTTTTATGCCACAACTTTCAGATGTTAGAATCTCTTCACTACCTCTAATGGTGTATACAAGTTGTTAAGAATTTTTCTTTATTCTGCAGGGTTGAGCTTCAAGATTGATGAGATAGTTCAAGCATGGAATGAAATGTATGATGCTAAAAAGTTGAAAAATGGTTCTTCTTCGTTCCGTCTTGAGCCATTATTTCGAAGGAGGCCCTCCAAGCTGCACAATTTACTAGAGCACATACACTATACATGAGCTTTTATCTAACATAGGACTTGGATGCCGTAAACATGGATAAGAATGTTGATACTGACTTTCTTTCTGCAACAGGTAATTCCATTCTTTGTTGACAAGTATTGTTGGGCTTATTCTTAAATCTTTATTTGATGTAATAGTAGAAACAATATGTTTAGTTTTTTTTTTTGTAATACTCCGGTCTACTTATAGTGCGGCACATGTGACCCATGAGAAGTTGTGTGATGGGATTAGTCTCATATTGCTTGTCTAAAGTGAGTTGTGGTAGTATATAATGCTTGTTGGGGTCCAAACTTAGTATCTCTGGGTTAACCCTTTTACACGAAGCGAAGACAAAAGTGTAACTAGGATGCTATATGTGCGTGGGTCCACCCCACGACGCACTAAACATTGAGCGAATTTTGGACAAGGTGTTATAGATGGTATCAGATTATCAACCTTTGCTGCACAGACGTGTTGGGATAGGGACGCGAGCACATGTCGTATAGCGCGTGTGGGCCCGGAGTGGGCACATGACATGACACATATGCCGGCACTGGACTGACGAATGTGTAGCGAGGGATGGTTTTGAGCATTTGCCGCATATATTGTATGCTGCCGAGGGCGTCAGGCCTTACGGGGGTGAATTTAATACCCCGATCTACTCGTAGTGCGGCCCATGTGGAGTTGTGTGGTGGGATTAGTTCCATATTACTTATCTTAAGTGAGTTGTAGTAGTATATAATGCTTGTTGGGTCCAAACTTAGCACTTGTGGGTTAACTTTTTCACACAAAATAAGAACAAAATTGTAAGTAGGGTACTATATGTTTCACAGATCCACTCTACGGTGGGTTGAGCATCAAACAGATTTTATGTCGGTTGTTACATTTTTCCTATCATATACAGTCGTTATGGTTGTTTCTACCCTAAAACACATCTACTGTAACATATCAGACTGTGTACACAGTTTTGTTGTACTTATTTTCGACTATTATTATTTTGTAGACAACAAAATGACTAGAAGCATGATATAAAAAATTGAATGCCATGGTAATACAAAAGCAATCTATTTCTCTAGACAAAGCAAGATGCAGTCTCTTAATATAGAATACACACTCATTTAGCCTTTCATTACGACGTATAAAACACATCTGACTATTAGTAGTTTCTATGTTAGCACAGAGACAAGATTTAATCGAACTTTTCAGCCTCATGAATCATTTCTTCACTTTCTCCCGTATAGTTAAAATAACTTGTAAATTTAATATAAATATTATAATTTAAATATCAACATTATACTAACATAAAATGGGAACATGGCTAGTGTCAACCATCATTTAGATGCAATCATGATTTCACTTTGGTTTAAGCACCAAATCAACATAAAATATTTCCGAAAAAACACGACAACTATGAAGGTAGATCTCAATTTAACATACCTCCGTTTAAATTTTCAAGTTGAAATACAATTTGCATTGGGATAAAGAGAGAAAAAAAAAGAGAAATCTAACAAACTATAAGTTAAAAGAATGGATAAATAAAAGGAATAAGCCTATTTAACCCCTAAATTCTTACAAAAATCTAAGTTTCAACTTTAAACTGTAGAACCGGACGTTACACGACCATCAACTGTCAAAACCAAGCAACATACCCCCGTAAGCCATTCCACCCTGGTTTTAATCCTGATTCGGACGTGACGGTGGTTTTGGCTTATGTTAAGTCTTTCTCTCTAATTTCATGTACAAGTCAATAAAATATAGTTGAATTAAGGAAAAGATCCACATGTAAGTCTCGAATGCTCCTTCTTCCTTCGTCTTCTTCTCCTCTCCCATCGCTCCCACCCTTCCTGTATCCATCAATCCAAACCGCCATTGGCCGTCCGACACCTGCCACGGGTGACCACCACCATACGCCGTCGATATCCACACCTCCAGATCCTATTGTAGATCAGGGAGGAGGTCGGAGCTTGCGGAGGATGCCAAGATCGGCGATCGCAGCTGAGGGAGGTGACTGAGAGCGACCGGAGTTGGCACTAACGCCACCGCCCACGAGGCCTCCTAGATCGTAGGAGGGGGAGGCGGAGACAAGAGGGAGGAGGATGTGGGTCGGAGAAGGGGTCGCCGCCGGCGACGGCGACGATGGGAGGAGGATGTGGCATCGGAGAAGGGGAGACTGCCATGGGCCTAACTACTTCAAATGGGGTTCACTTGGGCTTGCGGACCGATAGGCTAGATACCACATGGCCACATGGGTTGATGAAGCAAGACACAGAGTACATAAAACACACCATCTGCTGGAAGGAAGCATCGAACAAAAAAATAAAGACCAATTTCGCCATGCCCACCAGGTGTTCGACTCCGTGCCTCGACACCAACGCTGGCGACCTTCATGTCATGGTCGCGTCCCTTCTCTCAAGAGGCGCGTCCGCGGCCATCCCAGGGCCCGTGGAGTCGTTTAATGTCTCCTCGCTGAAGCCCTTTGCTGACATCAAGTTGGACATGGCGGCGCCCACCGGGTGCTCGACGCTATGCTCCGACGATGACACCGGTGCCCACACCGGACGTGACCCCGACATCACCTTCGACCGCCGCGCGGCTCGGCATCGTCATGGCTGCCCTCGCACCATCCATCCTGGTGGCTCCGTTGCGTGCCAACATTTGTTTACTCAACGCGCGCCATTTGTTCGAGGAAATGCCTCTGATTTCCAATGCCTTCCCCAGTGATGAGCAGGCGGGAAATTCTCCCTGGGCGCCACATATGTGGGTGCTCCCGGCCTTTGCAGCTATTTCAATTGCCGTCGACTTTGCTGGAGCATATCAGCTGGCTGGCCCCAATGGCACGACGGTTGGTGTCTCCATCGACGACCCACAACTTCCTACCCAAGTGCATCCCTGTTGTCGCCTACCCGGTGGCACCATTGGCATGCTCTTACAGCAGACACTATGCTGCTATGTTGGCGACATCCAGCGTGGTTCTCGGCGCCAGCTACTCCACCAACAACATTTTGGCACCCTTGACAACACCATCCATGCCACCCCAGCCGGTGTTATCCGGGGCCAGATTGCCGCCAGGCCAGGCCATGTCACTTTCGCTTTCCCCAGCCATGTCACCATCAACTCCATCGACCATGGCATGCAGCTAAAGCAACCATGGCTGCCACCTTTGCCCATCCTAAATGAAGTTTTGTTGCCTCCAAAGATACTGCCCCCATGGCTACCGACCAAAGATAGTGGAGTACTGCCCCTGTTTGGTGTTGGATGGGCACATGTCATGGAAATCAGCTTTCCATACAGCAGAAATTGGAGTGCTGCAATTATTTGAGATTAATTGGTGTACTCCTGAATGTTGGGTGTTCGATGAGGCTGCACGTATAGGAGTTCAGATTGCTTTTGAATTGA
This sequence comes from Hsuehochloa calcarea, assembly GCA_036346395.1. NCBI lineage: Eukaryota > Viridiplantae > Streptophyta > Magnoliopsida > Poales > Poaceae > Hsuehochloa > Hsuehochloa calcarea. Next base: position 54,049,347 of record CM070609.1, on the reverse strand, counting down.
TGAAACAAATGGTAGTGCAGCTGAAGCGTGGTGATGCTAATCTCAATTGTGGCTACTCTCCGATTCAACTAATCTGGGCACTGGAAAGACAACTTGATGAGCTCCATGAAGAATTTGCTGGTATATACATTTGGCTTGATAGCGAGATGACTTCAGAAGACTTGATGGTTGGGCAGTTGGACAAGGACTGTGTTGTGTTCCTTTCAACACTAAGGTTAGCATTGACTTATCTTGGATTCAGTACTAAAGAAAGTTGGGTTCCTGCGGAAAATCTGAAAAAGATTGAACATGGTACTCCCATACTACATGAACACGAGCAAAATGTCTGCCAGCAGCGCAGAGAAGTGATGATATTAATCAAGATTGCCCAGGAATGGCAACAAGAGGGGAATAAAGGGTGCTCAGAACCACAATTCATATTGCCCGCGCTCACTGTTATAAAGATTGGTGGTAATTCAAATAGAGCATCGACAAATCAACAGGATTTTCTTATGCTGCAATGGGTCAAGGAACCTTCTTCTCAATCTGAGCTCATTATTGGTGCATCACTTTGTGGCCTGATCTATTGGATCCAGAGGCGGAGCTGGGCCTCGAGCCCCCGGGGCAATGGCCCGAGTCCCAGCTAAAAGTCCTAATGAAAATTGAAAAAAACAGTGTAAATTTGAGTTTTGGGCCAAAACGCGTTGGGCCGGCCCGAGGCCTGGCCCAGCGCTGGCTACGCCCCTGATTGGATCGATAAATGAATGTTTCCAAGCTGCTGCTGCACAATTCACAACGAATGGATGTGGAAGCTACTAAATGACATGGTCAGCAGTTCAGGGGAGTCTAATGAAACCATAGGGAGAGGTGTCCTGGTTTTCAGTTAAGAAGCACAAGGGTTTCCATACAACAAGCTTCCATGCAGCTAAGTTAGTGCCATGGGATCCCGAAGGCGTCACACGCATGGCATCGGCTTGGGGACAAGCCGAATCTCGAGGAGCGGAGAATGTCACGAGTCTAACTACTTCAGATGGGTTTGACTTGGGCTTGCAGACCGATAGGCTTGATAGCTGGTATCACATTGATAGTTGGTATCACATGGCCAAATGGGTTGATGAAGCAGGACACGGAGTACATAAATAAACACACCATCTACCGGAAGGAAGCATCGAACAAGAAAATTACAGAAGACATCGGCCTCCTCGCCCTTCCAGTTCCTCGCCTTCACAAATCTTCTTTGTTTCTTCCCAGCCTCAAAACTCTAATTCTTCCTCTTCCCGGTTTCTCATTGCTCAAATCTCCTTTATCGCCCTTCCAGTTCTATTACCATTGGAATCGGTGCTTACTTTCGCTTATACTTCCTCTTTTATTGAATAGCACGGTTTGAATAGACTGCTAAATAAAACAAGCTTTCTGGCATGGTTGATGACCAGTATTGAAGAGCAATAGTTATTAGAGTATTTTGAATCCTTACTTTTTTAACACACAGACTGTATTAATTCTTGTTGCTTTCGTTTCCCCATTTAAGGTTTTTGAAGAGTTCCTTTTTTTTTATTGGTACAACTTGAACTCTCAGCATGTAACATCAAAATTCTTAAGCTCTGTTACCAGTTTCTAAATGTAGTAGTAGTGTGAACTTATTATCTTATTTCTACCTATTTTCTTACAGCATAAACAATTTTAACATGTTTTGCAGACTGGTAATTGTTTGGAATTGAATTCCAAAATGGAGGATATTTCCAGTTCAAGCTAAAAAAGTTGCTCAGAATGCACTTTGTAAAGTTAAGAAGATGTTTCGCAAGCTGACGTCTATTTCACCTGTGGAAATGCCTCAAGTGTGTATTATTAGACATATAGAAGAGCTCAAGTGCTCAACTGAATTGTAACTTGTTGTAGATGAAACACAAGAGTGAAATGTTCATAGTTCTGGATTGTCTGAAAGATATGTATTTTACTGGAAATATTTTTCATATGCGGCGATAAAGTGAAAAATACACCATGCTATGCGACTGGTAACATCATCTTGTTGCAGAATATACCACAAAGCAAGCTAAATTGCAGCAAACGATGAAGTTGTGGAGAGAAATCTTGACTCTTGTAACTTTGGACACCTACGATTAGTGAAGAGTCCTAGTGGCTTCAGAAAAGACAGTGTTGCACTGTATTCATCTGTGTATTCATCTTGTGTAAATTCCTACTTGTTTGATTATATAAAATCTACTGGTTCAATGTCCGTGCTTTGCTATAAATTAAAAAAATTTATATCTCGTCAATCGTCGTCGTGCTCAGTTTACAATGCAAGTAATCCGCCGGTATCCCGTTCTTGGAAAGATCGATGAAATTTTTGGGCTTCTTGTGCACCAGCTTGGGCAGTTGGGGTGTGGGGGGAGTGTAGAGGAGGTTATAGGTGGCCAACCGTACGCACAGGAGGAACAGAGAAAGAACAAAATTCAACGGCTCACATCTCATGAAGAAATATAGATCTAACAACTGTACGCACGGGAGGAACCGAGAAAGAACAAAATTCAACGGCTCATATCTCATGAAGAAAGATAGATCTAATGGCTCACATCGTGTGAGGGAGGACAGCACGAGGGAGAACGGACCACCACTAATTCCTCATTTTAAGTAGTAGAGAAAAGTAAAACTGTATAGAGATTTAAAGCATTCTCACTTCTCCGAGGTATTCAAGTTGACGAGGAGCCATCTGATCCAATTCGGTTGAAAGAGGGTTTTCCTAAAACTAAGGACAGATGCATGCAGGTCTTGGGTTTGAATGAGGGTGTCCTGGGCGTGGGTCAAAGCCCAACAGAGGCAGTAGATAAGATTTGTTTGTTAAGAGGATAATATTATATTAGCTCTTGGTTGTTAGGGACTGGCCACCGCATCATGTAAGGGTGTCTTTAATAGTGTATTTTATCATTGTCTTTTAGCTATATTATGTCAATAAAATCCTACGTGGAGGAGAAGGGGAGGAGAAAGAGCACATGTCGTCTCTTTCTAAAGAGACTATCGTGCATGCGAAACAAGACAAGATAACGCGAAATTGTTGGAATTTTTCGTTTTACCTTCACTCTGTTTACTGCTTCGACGTTCTTATATTTTTCCTTCCCGCTGATCCCTGTTCTCCTGACTTACTTGCCTGAAGCCTGTCTTCCCATGACCTGCTCCAAGTAGCACAACAGCGCCTCTTCTCTCTTGATGAGAAGCTTCACGTGATGATGCACTGCCTGGATACTAGCAGCGCTTCACGTTTGTACTTCCTTCTGGAGACAAACGAAGCACCGAGATAATCGAACAACGAAACGATTTCTTCTCAGGAGCAAACTGCTCCTCCTTTCTGTATTTTATTTTTTGCTTCTCCTTTTTTTTCTACTCTACATGATACTAGTCACAGACTTTTATACACACATAAAAGACCGACTCACATGCACACTCGGATCCCTACTCCATCTACAACTCGGGCACAAAAAAAAACAAGATTAAATCTATCACAGCTGCCTCCATCCCCAATCCCGTCGTCGGCGAGTCTCCTTGCCATCCCGAGCACGTCACCTCGCGTCCCTAACCATCCTCTTCCGATCCCCTCCCTCCTCGCTGTCTCTCCGTCGCCGTGCCGAGTCGCTGCCGTCGTTCTTCATCCTCGCCACCAGTTGCCATCGCGCCACCGCTCCCGTCCTTCTTCGGTCACCTCGAGCTGCCCATCGTGATCCCCATGCCATCCCCGAGCCCGTGCCCACCTCCTTTCTCCTTGGGCGCCGTTGCTTCGCCGTCGCCGCCCCGAACCCGACCTTGTTCCCCGCCGCTGCCGCTGTTGCCGTCGCCTCGCCGCCGCTCTTGAAGCACCACTGCCACCCACAGAACTACCGTGACCTTGAGGTTCCATTTTTCCCTTCTCCGGCAGCTCCGTCACCCCTGTTCGTCGTCGCTGCTGTTCGTCGTCGCCGCTGATGTCATTTCCCTTGGGTTTGTTGGATACAGCTACCACCATTCCAAATGGTAACAGGGGAATGTTGCCACTTGGAATGGCTACAGAGACATATTTTTGTAATTCTATTAAATAATTATTTATTTTTGTAATTCGAATTAAAAATGTATTATTTTTAAAAATCATCTTTTGCCCATCCCTGGAAAAACATGAATTTTTTTTCGCTGGCAGAAAATCTGTAATACTGGTCTTACTGGAACCCAACCCCCCCCCCCCCCCAAGACTTCAAAACGGCCAAAATCGGCACAAAAAATTGAATTTACTTGAATTTGATCTTTTTTAATTTAAAATAAAAAAATCAATTTTTTGTTTGAAATTTTTGGCCGAAATTTTTCGATTTTCGGCCAAACCGGTTCTATCGTCACTCTCGGTAAAAATTAGCAACCGGTTTTGAGGACCCTGTTCCTAGTAGGGCCGTGCAAGAAATTGATTGAGAATGAAGATTCCCAAAGCTAGAAACTGGAATTAATTTTTGTTACCACAGGACTTATTCTAGTAATTTCTGATTCATCATTACAATCCTTTTATCACCTAGCTATTGATGGATAATACATGGCAGATGTTCCATATATAATACAGTACTCCCAGAGATCAGCATTACAAAGGTGTACAAAGGTTCTCCATACCATGAATACAATTAGCGGGATGCCTAAACCTTGCCTTCTTAAACACGGGCTTGACCTTATCAAGCACCTTAATGATCACTACAAAGAGCAGCCTGTAGGTTACAACCATTCCACATAATACTGCAAGATCCACCCATTTTGAATGCCCTGTTTCCACTTGAAATAACTTTGCGATTACCTGTTCACCACTAATTGTTTTCTGACCTTGTTGGCTACTTTGGAGAACTAACCCTGCGAACTCATTCTTGTAAAACCCCTGGAGTGCATACTTGTGAAAGGAGATGTAGTACACCGGATACTTCCATACGATCTTTGGGAGATTGTTAGGAAGCTGGAAGAATCCACTGGTAAGAATCATGACACCTTGTATTCCAGCACCTGTGATGATCCCCATTAGGAAATCTGGCACGATCGTCGCTACGATCATCATCAGGCCTTCGACTAGCATTGTACATGAGCAAAGCACAAGCGTAAAATACACGAAATGGTCTATTCCTCTTTGTAGACCTGACAGATAGTAGGCGACTGCACCTGGTACTGCAGCAATGAGGAGAAGATATGGTGTGGCTGACACTGTATTGGAGATCAAAAATGTAGCCACACCGTAATGTCCATTTAGCCTCTCCCTCTTGAACACCTGAGTTACAGAGAAGATGGTAAAGTGAGAATATCAAACGAACCGCGATGCACATATGCAAATTCATTCGTCTGTAAACCTTGTCTCATCTCATTATTCAATTTGTACTGTGCTGAAAATTATGTTCTTACCTGAGCTGACCGACTTTTAACCTCATTTGTGCAAATTCAAGAAAAATCTTTTACAACTGGCTATATATAGATTTTCAGAGGGTGATGTACAGATAAATGCATTACTAAATTAGAAACCATACGGTCAGTTATTTCTTGGAAACCATGGTGAATTGTTGTGAACATAAGTAGATAAATAACTTACATCATGCAGTATAGTCCAATGAGCCTAGTTGTAACTCTAATTATTTCTGATGGAAATACTTGAGATATTAAGAGTATGTTGATTCTGCTGGCAACTCCACACGAAAAATGATTAAATTTGCGCCCTACAGTGCACTTGCTCACCGCTTTTGGAACACATTGAACACGAATAGAATGGAGGAAGAGAGAACAATAAACTAAAGCCGTCTTGTCGATCTGAGAGGATGTGGCATCCGGTATATATTAAGTACTAACTTCAAATATATAAGGCAATTCTCTTAGGGTGGAACTAGTTCTAGAGATCAATTCACAATTAATCAGTGTGTGGGAGGAATGCAAACACGAAATTTGATTCATGATCTTCTTAACACTTTTACTCTGTATATATTATATATTATATATTACTCTTTAGTTAATCTATGTCTTTTGTACAGTTGAATCATATTAAAAACATGTTCTTTCTTTTAATATATATAAAATGAGAGATAAAAGGATGATACCTTCATATCCTCAACGAAGGAAGGGAACCCCCCAATCGCCATGAAGGTTAGAAGGGTACCGATGAACATTAGCATTGATGATCGAGCCTGAAACAATCCGAGCAATAAATATTTTTTCAAATAACCTAGTGATGTATCTGTGTATCAAACAAAACACATAAGCGTGAATATCTCATCAACTTACTTGGATCGAATAGTATCCATGACCCAAATTGTAAAATATAGTCCCAAGGCATAGACTAATGGCAACATAGATAGCCAGTCGCAACCAATAGTATCCAACGTCTCGATACATGTTCACAAATGATCGTCTGGTGAGCACAAGTGTCTTGGTAAGGAAACTAGCTTGGTTTCTTCTGATCATCGTTCCACCCTGAATTATCATGTTAAACACTATATCATTTCAGAAGTCATGAAATAGCAAGCCTATATAAATGCACACAAGTTTAGAACACAAACCCTTTCATTTATGTCACACATTTCCTTTTTGGCAACTTCTGAAGTATTGGATGATTTGTAGGAGTTCACCAAAATTTCTATTGCTCCATCTGCAACAGTTGCCTGGTGTAGGGGACTTTCTTCACTTTCCTGTATGTTAAAAAGCATCAACTTAAACATAAATCGTAGTGGTTCTGTTTTATAATTGTGGATGTCAGATGACACTGGTAACTTACCATGTCAAAATCTTTGTTGACTGTCCTCAAGAAATGATCTGAAGGATTCCTCATTGGAGGACAAGGGTAGCCATTTGATGTGAAGAACTGCAAATTGGAAGGTATTCATTACCAAATGAAGAAAATAAGCAGAGAGAGAGAGAGAGGAAATTATATCATGTGGCAGCTAGCAGCAGCAACCTCTGCAGCGTTGGAGGCAGGGCCAAAGAAGATGGTCTTGCCTGCGGCGAGCAGGCAGAGGCCATGGAAGAGCTCGAACACCTCACTGCAGGGCTGGTGCACGACGGCGACGACGGTCATGCCCTCCCTGCGGGCGAGGCATGCTATGCGGCTCATGACGTGGAAGGAGGCGGCGCTGTCGAGGCCGCTGGTGGGCTCGTCGAGGAAGAGCAGCCGCGGGCGCGTGAGGATCTCGAGGCAGATGCTCAGCCGCTTCTGCTGCCCGCCGCTGATGCCCTTGCTCGACCGCCCGCCGATCCGCGTGTCCATCGCGCCGGCGAGCCCCATCTCACGGACCGTGTCGTCGGCGCGGGCAAGCTTCTCGGACACCGCCATGGTGTCCGGCAGCTGGATCTGCGCCGAGTAGTAGATGGCCTCCCGCACCGTCAGTGTGGCCATGAGCACGTTCTCTTGGGTAACGTACGCCTGATTCATTCATTCATATATATTGGTTAATTGCTTTCGTTTTGGATCATGGACATCACAACAATCTCATCAGAATTTCGTTTTGAAATATTCTAACATTTCGATTCAACCGTTGCAGTAACTGTCCGGTACTTTGAAAGGATTGGGTGTTCTTCGTTGACATTTAGATCACAATCTTACTTACCGATGTTCCGAAGGTGAGCTTCTGCCGCCGGCCGTTAATTAGAATTTCCCCTCTCTTCTTCAGGTTTGAATCCAGTCTCCCTGTGTATTTTCCAAACAGCTGAGATTTCGGAAAAGAAAAGGGTAGGAGGGTATGTTTCGTCTTTTGACCACCTGGCAAATTAACTCCCTAACACATGAAATCGGCTCAAAAAGTCAAAAAGAAACAAACTAACACCTAACGAAACAGCGGCAAAAGAGAAGGTTCAGATGCCAGCGACATTAAAAGAGCGAATTTTTCGAGATTATGCAAGAGATCTGCACGTATTTGAATTAATAGAAGAAGAGTTACAACGGGTAACAGCGTCACACTCTGACACAACCAAGAACAGATGCAGCCGAAACGCCAAAACAGAAAACTAATAACCCCTAAAGAGACTGAAAAACAATACAAGCAAGAAACCTTGCAGTAGGAAGAACAACACAACCATCTATGAGCTAAACAATTTATCCGCACTCCTGCCTTTCTGAGTTCTCCACAAGGCAAAAGGGGCAAATAGTCATGAAACTAGTGGCAGAAGGAAATTCCTCTTGAAAATAAAACTAGCTGGATTGCCAAATTTTCAGTACCATGTCTGACCTGAGATGCCCTGGCCCTGGAGGTTGGATATATCCAGTAAAAGCCTAGCACAACTCTCGTGTTATTCCTTGACGAGTTGGGCTGGAGCGCTGCACTAAACATGTTTCCGAAGGACCCCATTAACAATTGTTAGGCTCCATTTGATTTCAAAAAGAAAATTTGTTAGGCTTCATTTGACAACACGGTGATTCTGAAACCACTTTTTTTTTTTGCCATGTGGATATAACAAGTATTTCAAAGCATACTTTGGAGAATTTTTTTTTTACTAAATTGAATAAAGATTCTCGTAACTAACTATGAACTCCACGGCGCGGCATAGCAACCACAAGTAGTCCCTTAGATATGAAGTTCTTATTCATTAACACTTTCTCTCCTTTTAGTTGCTAAAGTGTTAACACTATCTAAAAGAATTTAAAACTTTGTTAAAAAAATATTGTATTTTCAAATACCAGACGTATTAAACATATAAATTTGTATATCGATGCATATCCTCAACACAAGGGGCATAGAAGTATGAAAGCACCAAAAATGTTCACAAAAGATTACTATACGGTGGATTTCACAAGGCATATTAGCTTTTCAGTTTTGTTCCGAAGATTTGCGTGCTCTCTCAGCCCTCCGATTCATGTAAGGTCACTTCGCGGTTGTTGCGTTGTAAACATCTCATCCTCTAGTTTCCCGAATTATGGAATTAATGTCCTTCTAGTTCAGTAGAACACGGCCTCGATCAATACTGTACTAGTCGTGGACTCGACGCCACGGTACTGTGACTAGTGTCGTAGTCACGGATCGGTGCGGTTACCGACTGATATCGTTTGTTCTATATTCTATTCATTTTTTTTTGTCAGAATCAGAGTCGGACATGGATAGTGCCAGATACAAAATATTAATACGGATAGTTTGGATCACGTACAGATCAAATACATACTGAAGCAAACAACGGATTGTTTCGATCACGAATATCTAGTCGGATATTGCAGGAAAACAGAAACTATATATGTCACACATACAAAGATCAATGAACCGTACTATATATCCAAAATACAACTACATTAGCAATTCAACAAGCAAATTTGACTACATCACACTATCACAGCGGCTAGTTTAAGAAGTAATAACTAGCAAGTAACAAGTCATAGTGATAAAAGTACAAAAGATATCAGGATGGATACAACATATACAAAGCCTACAAAATAGTAGCAATAACTAGTTAGGGATATACAGAACGTTGACTGCTAGCAAGTCCGTAGCATTCCAATTTTTGAGTGTTTCAAATTCTTTTATTTAAAATATGGTTTTATAATATTTTCATCATTTTCTAGAATTTAACAAAGCATAAATAGAATTTTTAGAAATAAAAATGATTTAATATGGATAGATCAAAATCCATTAAATTCAAAAGTATTTTATTTAAGTTTCTTATGTTCAAAAACATTTTTCAAAATTTTCTATAATTTTTCGAGTTTATTGGTATTTTTCTTGGCTTATTTGGATTTCCTATTTTTTTCTAAAAATAAAAAACTAATTTAAATACTAGAAAAGCCTCCTGAGCCGATTTCTCTCTTCGGTCCACTCTAGGCAAGTGGGTGGCTAGTCATATACTCAGGGGCCTACGACCTCATGGGCTTGCCTATTGGGTCAACGCATGACTCATGGGCCTACAGTTTGCTGGATATCTGGAAGAGATTTTAATGGATACTATCCGATAAAATTTCTAAATAGCTCTGAATTCGACGGATACCTTCCTCCCAAATATGATCCCATATCCAAAACAAACTATCCAGCTCCGACATTGAAATTGATCCGAAAAAAAATTCTGGATATCTAGTTTCACACTTCGAATACTATCCGAATTCAGTCGGACAGATAGACGGTTAGAAACTATTCACTCCATTTGCACCCTACTCACTAGCAAGTCATCTTCCACAGTACTGTCATAGCTAGTTAAGTGCTAATCAATTTCAATGGCATCAATGCTCTCACCTAAATTTATGACTCCGTCACTACGAGCGAAATTCACCTAAAACAACATCGACAGCGTTCAAGACCACAAAATACTATCTTGGCTGCTGTAGCTTGCAATAAGTACGGTCCAAAAAAAAGACAAACTCCTTATTTCTTAGCCGCCTCACGTACTACTTCCGCTCGCACGTACACACTGTCTTCCATCTTCTCGGTTTTGTTATATTTGTCAATGGTACGAGAGTATCTGCTTTAATATATTTATCCATTTAAAAAAAATTTAATTATAGTTATTGTAATTTTATATCTCTTCTATCGATACCTAAATGCTTTAAAAATGTTAAGTGGTCGTGGTATATTATTTAACAAGGGTATGTATAGGCATTTCTCATTGACTATTTATTAGATTTAGAATTTGCTTAGTCTATACATATGATAGGCTGTGGACAAATACAGTAGGTAGTTTTGGTAGTTCAGGTACCTGTATAACTAAGGGTAGGCAAACACGAAGTGTTTTGGTGTTTTGATAATATGGCTGTAGGGGATATGTCCAATATAACCCTAAACTCAGTGCTAACATGGTTATAGGTAGGGGTGGATCTAGATTTAAACAAGGACGCAGGGATTGCAAGTTTTCTTTTATATATATATATATATATATATATATATATATATATATATATATATAGGAAGCCTTTTTTCTACTCCTGGGAGTAGTCATCCCCTATTCCGTATCTCATAATACTATGGACTCTCTTATAAATTTTTCGTGTGATTCGCATTGGAGTATCTTATAATTAGTATATGAGTATACCCAAAGTGATAAAGAAGTATGTCAAGTTCTTTTAGGTGGTATATCAAAGGTGGGAGTAACTACACCCGGGAGTAGAAAGTATTAATCATATATATATATATATATATATATATATATATATATATATATATAGGAGTACGTATTTTCACTTTTCAGATACTACTTAAATATTACGATGATACCTCTTTATCTATTTGAGTACTCCAATAGTGATTAATTACAATTAAGATACCCCCAAAGCGAGTTCCATAAAAATTATCACTAAAGTCTACTTTTTATAGCAAAATTTGTGTATATACTTCTTTTATATATGAAATATCTCTGTGTGTGTGTTTTTTTTCTAGTTGATACAATATTTTAGTAAAAAGCGATATACACTAGTATATACTACGGACTGAAGACATTGTTCTCTAATTTTTTTAATCCTTCGGGATCCCTGTCCAACAGGAAATTACCCTTTTAATTGCAAATACACCAGGTTTCAGACATGACTAATCAAAATTTTCTAATTTTGACAACTAAATAAGTAAAACAGGTAGATTGTCCACGTATAAATAATTTGGGGATGACTAAGGTACATAAAGAATTAGCTAAAAAAATTAACATTTTTTTTCTACCCTATCATCTTTTCCACTGTCCACCACTCCCATTGGCTGGATAGTTTTCAATGGATGGTGGGAAAATATATGTAAAGTGTATAAATTGTATAAATATATACTTCATCGGTACCCTGTCCACCACCACTACTAGCTGTACGACTTCCACGTGTAGGATAATTATTAATGGATGGTGTAAAAAGTTTATGTAAATTGTTTAATATGTAATATTCCACCGACTTGTAGGATAATTAATGGAAAGTGAGAAAAAAAGTACGTAAAGTATATAAATTATATTTTTTAGATGGTCGGAACAATTGGCTGTTTTAGTTATCTTAATACTCACAATCCACGGACACGGTTTCAAATCTCAGAAATCACAGCGAAAAATCCAAACAAACCAAACGTATGGTCGCTGAAAACCGAACTGCGTACATCATACACACGTGCCAAAGTCGATATCAATTGTTTTTCTTTGTATTGGTCAATTGTGGTCAGGTGTGCAGTGTCTAGCACTCTAGCTAGGTGCGTTGCTACAAATCTGACGTTTCATCGATCGTGTCGGTCCTGGGGAACTACAAAAAAGAAGTGGTGTTGCAAACTTGGAGGATAACGTGGCGTCAGAGTGAGTCATTAGTGGCTGTTTAGAAGATGAGAGAGCATGATTTAAGAGTAAAGTTGAGAACGAGAGAGGGAAAGGAAGGTGGGAGAATGTGTATGAATGATGGTGCCTACGTGAGAATAGCCAGAAAGTATAAGTGTGGGTAGGTGGGCTATTAAAATGAGGTGGGTGAGTGAAGCGTCTGACTTAATGAATTATACCGGACGTAAAGCCTACAATATTTTTCGAAAAAAAAATTATGTGGCGTTGCAAAGAATGTTCACTTTAAGGTGGACATGGATGCATTTGTCCTTTTTTCAAATTCAGTGAGTGATGTGCACTAGTAATAGTAAGACCTTTTCTATATGATGCTTTACTGCGGCGGAACCAGAGACATGGAGTATGAGCTTTACCGGCCAAGGTGTCGAGCAGGGTGGTCTTGCCGCAGCCGGAGGGCCCCATGATTGCCAGCAACTCGCCGGGGCGCGCGCAGCCGCTGACGCCGTTCAGGATGGTGGTGGCCTGCCCCCTGCCATTCACCGTCGTCACCCAGACGTCCTCCCACGTCAGGAACACTCCCCCGTCACAACGATCCATCCTGCGGCCGCCGTCGCCCTCCTGCACCACGTCGATACCATCAAATCCTCCGCCACCGCCGCTGCCGGTGTCTTCCGCCTCGGGCGCCGGGGCCTGCACCTGCACCTCCGCGGCGGGGCCACGCCCACGGAGTGCCGCGAGTACGGCGCCGAAGGGGAACGGGAGGCGGCTGCAGTAGTCGGCGGCGCCGCCGGAAGGACGCCACAGCAGGCGCGACGGGCTCGGCGTCGGCGCCCACCGTGGCAATGGCGAGGTCGCCATGGTTGTGATCGCTACTCACACTAGCTACAACCTGTACCACCTGCTTCCTACCAAACCGGCCTCTCTAATTATTCTACGTGTACTATTTTTGGCCCTTGGGGTTTGCATTTTGCTGCAACCATGGCGAGCTACTATAAATAGAGTTGGTTGTAGTTTGTACTCCGTCATACGTACAGCGTACGTATATACCTGTGGGGAGAGACCAGTATACGTATAGCGCATGGGCTCTATGTGTGACTCCACGTGGCTCTCCACGTGAACCATGTTTTGGCACTGACCAAGTGTTGGCCAGACCAGAGTTGATGTATTGATGTGAGTTGATTTTAAGGATGGGGGCAGTTGGTTAGCAGGCCTGCATTAAAGCCTAAGTACTAGTAATTAGCAGACTGATCGCAAAATCCAAAATTCATTCAGGAAACAGTTTATATAGGCGTATATATTACTATCTTGATGCGATTTAATTAAACTCTATTGCTAGACAACATGTATGCTGGCTAGTACAATTTATGGCTAATTAAGACAAGTGCTGAGATTATTGTTTCCGTAGCACAGGAATATAGTTAGTTAGCACCACTATTAAAGTTTGGAAGAGAAGAAATGATTGCCCGTCGAACGTATAGTTAATATATTGTACAACTTGGTTGTGAGTGGCGACTCAAACAATCACTACTACGAGATAGGCTTTGGTAGACGTGTGATCACAGATGGTTCCAAGGGAAATATTTGTGTTGTACTTATCACAGACAGTTTATTTGAAACCGTGTGTGATACGTAACTATCACAGACAGTTCATAACTAGAATTGTCTGTGATAATCTAGATAAGAACCGTCTGTATTATGCTGGTATTATAAATAGACCATCCCGACAGACCCCTACCCCTAGCGCCTCCAGCACTTCCCGTTTGAGCTACCACCCTACTACCTCCTCCCATATTGTGTCACCTTAGAGAGGAGAAGGAAAGGAGGAAGCTAAAGAGAGGAGGAAGAGAGGAGAAGAAGAGGAAGAAGAAATGGAGGAGGATCTTGCGGGATATTGTTTTGGAATATTCGTCGTGAGCTCAAAGGGTAACGATCTGTAATTGTTTATATTTGCTCTAGGTTAATCGCTAATTAATTTTAGTATGTTTATTAATCTAATTTAATACTAATTTGTTAACTACGTAGCGTAGATGGACCGAAACTGGATGTACGGTGAGAACCGTGTGAGTGAAGAGCACATTAATAGCATACTTTCTTTTAGAAGAGCCACCGAGCAGGACATGTTGAAGAAGAGGATACAATTTATGCACTGTCCATGCATTGATTACGATAATCTGAAGATGTTTAACAACCCGACGCAGATCGAAGCGCACTTGATTCGAAAAGGTTTCAAAAAAGTATACATGTTGGACCAGTCACGGTGAAGAGAATATTATACAATAAGTTAATAATGATGACATCACCGAGGAAGTCAACGATATGCTGGATGTGGACTGTGCTTTTGATGAGGATAGGTCACACGATGACAACTTGGATCAGATATTACGTGATAAGAAGGGAACTACAGTGAGAGAGAGTTTGGTAAATTCGAGGGTTTAATGGAGGACTCAGGGAAACCTTTGTTCCCTGGCTGCAAGTCGGAATACACAAGGTTGTCAACGTGCTTGAAACTGCTGAAATTGAAGGCAAACAATAGTTGGTACGATAATAGTTTCACGGCGTTGTTAGGTCTCTTAGCGGATATCCTTTTGGAAGGAGACATGTTTTCCAACACCACCTACCAAGCCAAGAAGGTTCTTTGTCAATTGGGAATGGAAGTAGAAAGAATACATGCATGTCAAAACGATTGGATCCTCTACCGTAAAGAGTATGCAGAGATGCATGCATGTCCCTTGTGCAAAGCATCCCAATACAAGCGTAAGAATACTGCTAAGGTGAAGCAAGTACCTCCTGCTAAGATGTTGTGTATCTACCTGTGATCCCACATTTGAAGTATTTGTTTGCGAACCGAAAGTAGGCAAGATTGCTGCGTTGGCACTCAGAGGAGCGTAAGAAAGATGGAAAGCTAAGACACCCTGTTGATTCTACCCAGTGGAGGTGATGTGATAGGGGCCCGATCTTCCAAAGGTACTGATAAGTCGATTGTGGAGAACACGGCGTTGATGATCCAAAAGCTCCGACCAAAATAGATTGATCCCCTCGCAATCACTACTCCACTGCTCCGATGGTTATCAACCGTGCCGAACGCGGTTGACCCCGTCAAGAAGGCTATCTCCTGCAAGCGAATCGAGAACACAAGCAAGAGGGTAGAATATGCAATCTGAAATTGTATTGCGAATAAAGATTAAGTTCACAAGTTGAGGCTCCTCAACCGAACGTGCGGTGAGACAGCTAAACAGAATAATATCTTAAGAAAAACCCCCAAAAAACTGAAGGGGTGCGGCCTCCTTAAATAGGAGAGGGGAAGCCTCACATAACAAACAACTAAGGGGGTGATACTATTCACATGGTACTGTTCATATGAATAGTACCATCATGAATAGTGCAGTCCAAGGAGGGGGAGGCGGCTAGGAAGATGGGCCCAACGATTGCAAGGCTCAAATCGGCCTAAATTGGTGACACAACACCTTTTTTGACGATTCTG
Source organism: Hsuehochloa calcarea (assembly GCA_036346395.1). Taxonomy (NCBI): domain Eukaryota; kingdom Viridiplantae; phylum Streptophyta; class Magnoliopsida; order Poales; family Poaceae; genus Hsuehochloa; species Hsuehochloa calcarea. The sequence continues at coordinate 54,033,728 of CM070609.1, read as the reverse complement.
AATTATACAGAACGAGTTTGGAGGTGAGACTGGATCCGTTGGAAAGGTCTCGGAATAAGCTTTCCAACAAGACCAAGAACACCCGGATCGGAGTCCGTTTGCAAAAGTTATGCGCGTTTAAAGTCGATGCTATCTCCGGAGGCCGAATTGGATTCCAAAACGTGTCCAGATTGAACTCTTGCTTGGCACGTGGTGTAGCACCATGGTATGTGTGACGCCCCCGGGATTATTAAGCTTATAATGATCAGTCACCACTTGACCCTATCATCATAAGCATAATAACTCGTGACGCCGAGGAATGTATACTTCCCAGAGTGCAGTATACACCCCTCTCACAAAAGTTCATGCATCAATTCCACTCAATCACATAGAACCGAAAGCACAGAACAAAATAAAGACATACATAATAATATTCAAGAGTAATTACAATAACGAGGCCAACCGCCAATGATAAATATTACGTAGCAGCGAAGCAAAAGTGCCATAAGATGGCGATAAACAAAGAGCCCAACGGTGTGCCTTTTACCCACAAGGCAACCGACTGTGCCGCAGCCTAGCCGTCGAACTCAAGAAGACATCTCACAGAAGTGAAGCCCTTGGGGCTCACCTTCTTCCTCTGCAAACAAAAGCAGCCCAGCAAAAGCTGGGTGAGTACTTTGAATGTACTCGCAAGATATATAAGAACGATAACAGGTCTATACGATAACAATATGCAAGCGTATTTAAGTGGAGCAAAGCTAGGATGAAGTTTGCAAGCATAAAGCAAGTTTTATTTGCAATAATGTAATAGATTGAAGGCAATTTTGCAATCTGATTTTATTTGACAAAAACAGAGTAAACAAGTATCAACAACAAGAAAAGCATCCCGGTAGTGACTAAACCATTAGTCACCACAACAATAGCATGAATTACCCATTCATGCCAACCATGTCAAATTTTAATTTAAAAGGTTGTAGTCTAGTTCTTGCACGACCTTACCAAGCATGTCCATAACCTAGGACGAGGCTATTCAATAGTTTTATCCTCGCAGGTGTACCAACTTACCCACATGCCGACCGCCTTTTGCCACATGATTAAGCACACTACCTTTGGTATGCTTGCGACGGCTAAGTCCTACGAGACGCTTCCAATCTTATGTATTAACTTCGAGTCGCCCATATGGATAGAAACCCATACGTTGTGTCGGGTCGTGGCCCACCTCGACAACTACCCTCACGGTAAAGCCTCGGACAATCATGACGCCTCGAGGTGGAGAGTCCATCCCGGAAACTCCACCACCGCACACCCAAACACAAGAACACAATTCCTTTTTCACACAACACACACAACGCCTCCTGCGACTGGAGATAACACACTCCAAAGTACTAGGTCAAGAGGGGTCCCATATAACCCTCATGTGGTTAGTACGCAAAGCGCTTGGCTTAGTGACACAAGTAACTCGGTCCTTAGGGACCAGGCACCTTCCTTGTCACACCCAACAATCACACCAACATGCCATTGTGCCCAAGTCAAACCATTTTGTTTCATTTTCGGTTTTTACAAAACAAAAGCATAAGGTGCTGAACCAAAAATAAACAAAATGATTTGTGTGATCAAGGTCATCGACTAGGTCGATAACCGCCCAATTCTACCGGTAGCTAAGCATTTCTAAGCATGACATCGCAAAAGACAGTAAAGGGCATAATTAAATCACCGGGCTCTAATTCACCAGCGGATGATAATAACTTATGGTTGTGGCAGGGGATAACATTTTAATGGCAACAATGCATTAGGAATAGCTACCTCTAAACAGGGCAAAAATAATTGGACACAAAAGCAATGCATACATATAGTTTGTAAACAAGATATTAGACTTTGAAAGTAATGGGACATTTATGGTCAAATATCTTGCCTTGCTGAAGCTCATTGTTTTGTCTGCAGAGGATCACTCTCGATATGATCAATATTGTCGCAACCTATCGAAAGAACCAACAAGAACCAAAAGGCGAAATATCAAAAGATGCAACAGCAAAACTCAGCAAAAAGTTCTCAAATTTTTACAGTAGAAAGAACATAATTTTTATGAACTAAAGCAACAAGAACCAATTGATTTGGATTCTCAATGCAAAAGTTATGGCCAAAACAATTTCAGTCGGCCAGAAAAGGAAAAACATCACTATTCACCTAAGCAATGATTTTAGTGAAATTTTCTAGAATGACACGGCTACTGAAATTTTTATGATAAATCAAGCACCTCATAAGATGAACAGCCCCACTGGATTCATCTCATTTGGAGCTTGCAATAATTAGTTATGAGTTTTCTAAGATCCACTATTTTTCAGTTGTAAAGATAATCAGTTTAAAGCTTACTTTTAAAATAAATCTTTTCTGCTCTGCGACAAATGAGCAACCTATACTGGAAATAAGTTTACTAAGAATGAAAAATTATTGTCCTGGTTTTATCATTTTTGAAGTTACAGAAAATTACTTATGAATTTTGGAAGATAAAACTATTTTTCAGTTGATAAATAACTCTACCCGAGAAATATAACTCAGATAAACGACGTGGAAGAACATGGGCCGAAGATCATTGATCCAACAGCCCACACGCCAAGACAACGAGCTAACGCGCCAACCCTAAGCATCGACCGCTGGATGAAAGATGAACGCACGGATGCCAAGGATGTTCGGCGTCCGAACGCTCACACGCACGTGAACCGCTGATCTTGGATCCAACGGTCCACGCGGATTGAACCGCTCGGACGGTCCAACGTTCCTCCGCACTGGATCGTTGATCGAAAATCGGACGGCCACGCGCGATGACCTAGCGCGCGCGCGTCCGATCACGGCCACAAGAATCCGAGCGATTGATCTAAAATCCTACGGCTCAAACTCAACGATAACCGAAAACTCTCTGTTTTTCGTCCGACAACGAAGATCGACAAAGGAACAGAGGCAAAGCCCGACGATGCGCCGGCGACTCAAGAAAAAAATAGCGAAATCTAAAACTACTACGATGATCGCAATAGCATGGAGTACCCATCAAGCAAGGAATTGGGCGAGATGGACTTACCGAGTGGAGAAGACAATAACCAATTTTTCGGCCGAAAGAGGGGAAAAACCAAATTGATAAGATTCCTGCGGGAGAAACCCAAATTGATTAAGGGTTACTGATCACCGAGGTGAGAGGAATCAGAGGGAGCAAGAATGAAAGGGATGAAGCCCAATGGTACCGCCTTCACCGAAAAGCTTGAAACTCGGCAATGGCGGCAATGGCGACAGACAAAGAACTGAGGCGATAAAGCTCAAATGGACCTCCAGTACAGATGCTAAAGCTCAGTGGTGCTCAAAGGAGGCTAAGGAAGCAATGAAGAAGCTTATATAGGCCGAGAGAACAAAGGAGGAAGCAATGCAACTTTCGGTCAAAAGCTTGTCATGTCGAACGGCCAAGGGATGGGGCGAGTGCAGAGGTAGAAGACGACTAGAGGGTCGGTAGCACTAGCACTCAATGCTCAAAGACGCTGGCGAAGCTTGAGGTGACCCGACGCGCCCATGCTCGCGATTTTCAACCACTCATCGTTGACTTCGCCGAGCGCGCGCGCGAGAGAAACACGAAAAGAGGACGGCCGTTAGATTGCATAGGATTCCAATCGTGCGGCTATCGCGCTCAAACGCTTCGGCTATTGAGTTTGGTGGCCCGACCGCTCCATCGCTTGTCGACCTCACGATCAAGATCCAACGTTGGTTATCACCGCACCTCTCGGACGGTCCGAACATCCCCTTCCATCGCGCCGTTGATTTGGATCCTACGGTTCACGTTGCGCGAGGCGTTGGACGGTCCGAACGCTCACGCGATCGTGAGCCGCTCGATGCCGATCCAACGACGCTGCAACGCCGCGCCAAACGATCGAGCCGATGCGTTTAGTTGATGAACCAAATCAAGTGGCTCGAGCCCGAGTCGATCCGAACCCGAGGAACAAAGAAAACCGTTAGGGTTTGAAATTGAATAACCGATCTTTGGAGGAATTATTTGGGGTAGCAAACAAACTCCAAAATTTATGAAATTTTAATCGAGATTGCTACCAGTGGGAAGAACCTTATATAAAATTTTCAGAGACTTTTATGCAGTGCATTTTCTCTAAAAATTCCAGAAGGCTATTTTAGGAGTTTGACTAATGTTTGACTTGCCTCAAAATTATCAAATAATTTCTGAAAATTATGAAATAATTCTGAGGTGTTAAACATCTCTCTAGGTCCAATGAAAATTATTTTGAGGGTTGGGCACCAGGTTTCCATTGAGGAGATTTATGACTTGAATTTAATTGGGGAAATTTTGAGTTTTAATTTCCACCAATTAAAGGAAAGAGGTTTCAAACATCTTGTAACAACACATGAGGCAGCAAAAGTTTTAATTTATCCTCATTTTTATTACATTTGAAACATAAACCCAATTTGGGATGTTACAAAACCTCCCCCTTACGTAAATCTCGCCCGAGATTTGACTCACTCAGCGAAAGAAAGAGGGGTAGTCTCACGCAGCGATCTTCCCTTTCCCAAGTGGCTTCATCTTCGTAATGGTTCGACCATCGAACTTTGAGGAACTTGATGGCACGATTCCTCGCTCTTCGCTCACCTCTTCAAGGATGCGAGCGAGGTGCTCCTTGTAGGTCAAATCTTCCCGCACATCAAGAGTTTCCAACGAGCTTCCTCGCTTGAACGCGGAGGCACTTCTTGAGTGGGATACATGGAACACATCATGCACCCTCAAGTGCAGCAGTAACTCCAACTTGTAGGCGATAGCTCCTTCTTCTCGATGACTCGGTATGGACCGACATATCGAGGAGCCAACTTGCCCTTGACGCCAATCGTGATGACCCCTCAAAGGAGAGACTTTGAGATAAACAAAGTCATTCGGCCAAAGCTCAACTCACGACGACGACGATCTGCATAGCTCTTTTGCTCGGATCGAGCCGTGGCGCAACCGATCTCGAATCAATCAACTCGCTCGGCTTCATTGATTGAGTCGGGCCAAAGAATGGTCTTTCACCGCCGCCCAATTCAGCGGTGTTCTGCATTTTCTGCCATACAAAGCCTCGAAAGGTGCCATTCCAAGACTAGCTTGGAAACTGTTATTGTAGGAGAACTCGGCGAATGGCAAACATTTCTCCCAATGCTTTCCATAGGAGAGAACACAAGCACGGAGCATGTCTTCCAATACTTGGTTGACTCTTTCAGTCTGGCCATCAGTTTGGGGATGATATGCGGTGCTGAAGGTGAGATGGGTTCCCATCGCCTCTTGCACACTTTGCCAAAAGCGAGAGGTGAAAAGAGAACCCGATCCGAGACAATTGTCTTGGGTACACCATGTAAGCTCACGATGCGGGCAATGTAGAGATCCGCCAAAAGACCTACACGGAGATCCGCCTTGATTGGAAGGAAGTGCGCCACCTGGTTAGCCGATCAATGACAACCCGGATGGCATCATTGCCCTTGGATGTGCGAGGCGCACCGGTGATAAAATCCATCCCGATCGAATCCCACTTCCATTCGTGAATAGGCAAAGGTCAAGCGATCCTGCCGACGCCGATGCTCGGCTTTGACACGACGACATACGTCGCGACTCGAACGAACCTTGCGATTTCCGCTTCATTCGGGTCCACCGAATCTTTGCCGAGGTCTTGATACATCTTCGTGGCCCGGGATGAATAGACAACGGAGAGTCATGAGCTTCGCGGAGAATCAAGTTCCGCAATTCCACGATCTTCTAACAACCAGCGTGATCCGAACCAAATGACCCCATGGTCGCCCTCGAAAAAGCACTTAGCGAGCCACTCCGATATTTTCCTTGATGTGACTCACACCGACATCCGATCACAGTGCAGCCTTGATTTGGTCCTCCAAGGTTGGTTGCACAACCAAAGCAATGAGAGAACCCCGCTCAACCACTCCCAAGTTGAGCCGCTGAAATTCTTCATGAAGGGTCGGTCATTCTTGCTCCAAGACCATTAAGGAATTGCAATGAACCTTGCGGTGAGAGCATCGGCCACAACATTTGCCTTTCCTGATGATATTGAAGACCCATATCATAATCCTTGATCAATTCCAACCACCTTCTTTGCCTAAGGTTCAGATCTGGTTGGGTGAACAAGTACTTCGACTCTTGTGATCTGAATATACTTAACGATTACCGATGAGGTAATGCCGCCAAATCTTTAGTGCATGGATCACCGCAGCTAACTCCAAGTCATGGGTCGGATAATTAAGCTCATGAGGCCGCAACTGCCTCGATGCATAAGCCACCACCTGGCCCTCTTGCATAAGAACACAACCGAGCCCTCGCGAGAGCGCCGCAATAGACATCGAAGCTTCGGTGGACATCGGGAAGAACAAGAACTGGAGCTGTGGTCAACCTCCTCTTGAGTTCTTGAAAGCTCTTCTCGCAATCAGTAGACCACACATACGTCCTGTCCTTCTGGAGTAACTCGGTCATTGGCTTGGCAATTTTGGAGAAGTTCTCAATAAAGCGACGATAGTATCCCGCTAAACCGAAAACTCCTCACTTCGATGGTCGACTTGGTGGACCCACGATAGCACATCATTGACCTTGCTAGGATCAACAATGACACCGATCTTTGAAAGAACATGACCCAAGAATGCCACTTCCTTCAACCAAAACTCGCACTTGCTGAACTTCGCATAAAGTTGATGCTCGCGAAGTTTCCCCAACACTAGCTTCAGATGTTCAGCATGCTCCTCAACATCCCTCGAATAGATGAGGATATCATCGATAAAGACAACCACGAACTTGTCCAAATACTCCATGAATACCATGTTCATAAGATTCATGAAAAGAGCAGGAGCATTGGTCAAACCGAAGGACATAACGGTATACTCGTATAATCCATAACGAGTAGAGAAAGCCGTCTTCTAATGTCTTCCGATCCGATTCGGACTTGATGATAGCCCAACCTCGATCAATCTTGGAGAATACCCGAGCACCGTCAATTGATCGAAGAGGTCATCAATCCGAGGCAGGGGATACTTGTTCTTCACCGTCACGGCATTCAACTGACGGTAATCAACACACATCCGCAGAGTCTTGTCTTTCTTCTTCACAAAGATAACAGACAACCCCACGGTGATGAGCTCGGCGAATAAAACCCTTCTCTTGAAGCTCGCCAAGCTGCTTCTTCACTCCTCCAATTCATTTGGAGGCATTCGACTGACCTCTTTGAAATAGGGGCGATGCAGGAAGCAACTCAATGACGAATTCGATGTCTCTCACGGAGGCATCCCGGCGGATCTTCGGAAACACATCGCGAACTCACACACCACGGGACTTCATGAATCTCCATGGTTGGCTTGGCTTCAAGTGCATATAGGTGTGGTTCTTGCAACTTGAAAAAATTCCCACTTGACCGTCGACGGGCTCGTGAGGGAAATGAACCTTCCGGCGCAATCGATTTGTCCCTATGTTGAGACAACCAATCCATGCCAAGTATCACATCCAACTTTACAAAGATTGAGGAGAATAAGATTTGCCAAAAATCTCACTCCTCCAATCTCAATCAAAACACCCGGCATTCATTTTCACTCTCATTACCGACCCGGAGAATGAATAATCAAAGGAACATGCAGGGATCACCAAAGATCACTAAGTGCAGACAAAAGACTCCGCTATAAACGGTGAGAAGCCCCGAATCAAATAAAATCGAGCTTACCGAGAGTTAACGAAAAGTGTACCCAACACGACGTCGGGTGCATCTCGAGCTTCCTCGCCGAGATAAGGTTGACTCGGCCGCTTCCCACATTTGGGGCCTTCGATCACGACCACTCCCTTGCCCGCGCCCTCCATTAGGACGAGGGCCGTTCGATCTTCTTAGGGCAATTATTAGCATAATGCCCTTGTCGTGGCGAGAAGAAACATACGACATCCGCGCGGGGTTGCGGATGCCTCTCGCTGTCCGCAGTGCACGGATCGGGGCACGGCTGCGGTGGGCGTGGAACGAACGCCGGTGCCCTGGTGGTGCCGCAATCGGGAGGGACGCACGAGCCGGTCCGCCATACGGACGAGGAGCAACGCCCCGATGCCTTCGGGCCTCCCACTTACGCTGCAGAGTCGCCAAGTGCCCTCGCCTTATGCTCGGCGATGATGGCCTTGTCGACCAAGGTCTGGAAGTCGGGGAAGTCAACAATAGATAGCTTGTCCTGAAGCTCCTCAGACAAGCCATCCATGAACTTCTCCTGCTTTGCCTCATCTGTAGGCACATCCTCAGGAGCATACCGAGAAAGATGGTTGAACTCATGGAGGTACTCGGTAACTGATTTGCGCCCCTGCTTGAGCGCCAGAAATTCCTTCTTCTTCAACTTCATCAATCCAATGGGACATGAGCCCTCCGGTGCGGCGCGAACTCCGCCCAAGTGATAGCCCGGCCCTCGTCGCATGGCAAGGAAGTTCTCCCACCATGAGAGTGCCGCCCCCTCCAGCTGATGGGAGGCGAACAGTGCCTTCTCGTGATCCTGGCACTGAGCGATGTTGAGCTTCCGCTCAACGAGACGCAGCCAGTCATCCGCGTCGAGTGGGTCCTCGGACCTCGAGAAGGTGGGTGGCTGAGTGCGAAGGAACTCCGAGAGTCCTCCCCTCTGCGGGTGGCCACCTCCTCCCCCTGATCCAGAGGCACCGGAGATGTTGGAGGTGTTCCGTGCAATCACCTCCAGGATCCGTGTCTGGTCCATACGGTTCCGCTCGATCTGAGCGAGAACCTCAGCCATGGTCGGAGGAGGTGGAAGTTCCTCATCCCGACCCTCTGGCTGCCCCTGGCTGCTACGAGTACGACCAGCCATCCTGTCGCATCAAGGCGAGTTAGAAAACATAAACCTGAGAGCTATAACGAAGGGATAGCAAAAGATAAGCTATCCACTAGGGATTAGTGCCTACAACCCTAAGCCTAATCGTAACACATAACCCGCAATAAAACGAACTCCAAATAGTTGCAAAGAGGCATAAGATCCATGCAAAACTCATAAGACACAAGATCCAACTTCTCGATGTGACTAACTTGTATTGAATGAACAAGTAGTCGTTTTGAGAAGAAAATTTCAGAACACTACCAAAAGCTTATTGCATGGAAAATTCGGGGTAAAAACCAACTTAGAGAGGCATTAGTCACAAGATATAGGATATCACTTCTTACCCTTTTAGCCCCACAAATTTTAGTTGATTAAACTCTCATTTTCTACCCCACTAAAAACCATCGAGCTTGCTGTCCGGAAATTGAGGTTGTTGTAGCGATTTTGCATCCAAGCTTCCAGTCGAAGTCTTCCATTCTAGAAACTTCAAAATCTGGCACACTTCAATTTGCCAAGCTCAGTGGTCCTATCGAAACCATTGAGCTCATTGTCTGAAATTGAAGCGCGTCGGTCGATTCCGCATCCAAGCCTCTAGCCAAATCTCCATCAAACATCAAAAACCCTAAGCACTTCAATTTGCCAAACTCAGTGGTTCCCAAACCCATTTAATCGATAACAACTAACTTTGAAAGAAGGAGAGGTAAACAATTTTCAAAACTCAAATTAGAGTAAGATGAGAGGAGAAAGCTAAGAGAGGTAAGGAGTAAAACCTGAGAATACCTAAGCTTTCAAAAATCATTTGACACTTTGAAAATAAGTTTTTCAAAATATCCTAAAGACGACCAAGCTAGCGGCTTCTATGGTCAGTATGGCTCTGATACCAACCTCTTGTGACGCCCCCGGGATTATTAAGCTTATAATGATCACCACCACTTGACCCTATCATCATAAGCATAATAACTCGTGGCCGAGGAATGTATACTTCCAGTGCAAGATACACCCTCTCACAAAAGTTCATGCATCAATTCCACTCAATCACATAGAACCGAAAGCACAGAACAAAATAAAGACATACATAATAATATTCAAGAGTAATTACAATAAAGAGGCCAACCGCCAATGATAAATATTACGAGCAGTGAAGCAAAAGTGCCATAAGATGGCGATAAACAAAAAGAGCCCAACGGTGTGCCTTTTACCCACAAGGCAACCGACTGTGCCGCAGCTAGCCGTCGAACCCAACACATCTCACGTAGTGAAGCCCTTGGGGCTCACCTTCTTCCTCTCAAACAAAAGCAAATTTCAAAAAAGTCGGGTGAGTACTTTGAATGTACTCGCAAGATATATAAGAATGATAACAGATCTATACGATAACAATATGCAAGCGTATTTAAGTGGAGCAGGCTAGGACTGAAGTTTGCAAGCATAAAGCAAGTTTTATTTGCAATAATGTAATAGATTGAAGGCAATTTTGCAATCTGATTTTATTTGACAAAAACAGTAGTAAACAAGTATCAACAACGATAGAAAGATCTGGTAGTGACTAAACCATTAGTCACCACAACAATAGCATGAATTACCCATTCATGCCAACCATATCAAATTTTAATTTAAAAGGTTGTAGTCTAGTTCTTGCACGACCTTACCAAGCATGTCCATAACCTAGGGCGAGGCTATTCGAATAGTTTTATCCTGCAGGTGTACCAACTTACCCACATGCCGACCGCCTTTTGCCACATGATTAAGCACACTACCTTTGGTATGCCGGCACGGCTAAGTCCTACGAGACGTTTCCAATCTTATGTATTAACTTCGAGTCGCCCATATGGATAGAAACCCATACGTTGTGTCGGGTCGTGGCCCACCTCGGACAACTACCCCTCACGGTAAAGCCTCGGACAAGCTGCGGCGCCTCGAGGTGGAGAGTCCATCCGGAAACTCCACCACCGCACACCCAAACACAAGAACACAATTCCTTTTCACACAACACACACAACTCCTCCTGCGACTCGGAGATAACACACTCCAAAGTACTAGGTCAAGAGGGTCCCATATAACCCTCATGTGGTTAGTACGCAAAAGCGCTTGGCTTAGTGACACAAGTAACTCGGTCCTTAGGGACACAGGCACCTTCCTTGTCACACCCAACAATCACACCAACATGCCATTGTGCCCAAGTCAAACCATTTTGTTTCATTTTCGGTTTTACAAAACAAAAGCATAAGGTGCTGAACCAAAATAAACAAAATGATTTGTGTGATCAAGGTCATCGACTAGGTCGATAACCGCCCAATTCTACCTGTAGCTAAGCATTTCTAAGCATGACATCGCAAAAGACAAGTAAAGAGCATAATTAAATCACGGGCTCTAATTCACCAAATGATGATAATAACTTATGGTTGTGGCGGGGATAACATTTTAATGGCAACAATGCATTAGGAATAGCTACCTCTAAACAGGCAAAAATAATTGGACACAAAAGCAATGCATACATATAGTTTGTAAACAAGATATTAGACTTTGAAAGTAATGGGACATTTATGGTCAAATATCTTGCCTTGCTGAAGCTCATTGTTTTGCTGCAGAGGATCACTCGATATGATCAATATTGTCGCAACCTATCGAAAGAACCAACAAGAACCAAAAAGGCGAGAAATATCAAAAGATGCAACAGCAAAACTCAGCAAAAGTTCTCAAATTTTTACAGTAGAAAGAACATAATTTTTATGAACTAAAGCAACAAGAACCAATTGATTTGGATTCTCAATGCAAAAGTTATGGCCAAAACAATTTCAGTCGGCCAGAAAAGGAAAAACATCACTATTCACCTAAGCAATGATTTTAGTGAAATTTTCTAGAATGACACGGCTACTGAAATTTTATGATAAATCAAGCACCTCATAAGATGAACAGCCCCACTGGATTCATCTCATTTGGAGCTTGCAATAATTAGTTATGAGTTTTCTAAGATCCACTATTTTTCTGTTGTAAAGATAATCAGTTTAAAGCTTACTTTTAAAATAAATCTTTTCTGCTACTGCGACAAATGAGCAACCTATACTGGAAATAAGTTTACTAAGAATGAAAAATAATGGCACTGGTTTTATCATTTTTGAAGTTACAGAAAATTACTTATGAATTTTGGAAGATAAAACTATTTTTCAGTTGATAAATAACTCTACCCGAGAAATATAACTCAGATAAACGACGTGGAAGAACATGGGCGAAGATCATTGATCCAACAGCCCACACGCGCAGCAACAGAGCGAACGCGCCAACCCTAAGCATCGACCGTTGGATGAAAGATGAACGCACCAGATGCCAAGGATGTTCGGCGGTCCGAACGTTCACACGTACGTGAACCGTTGATCTTGGATCCAACGGTCCACGCGGATTGAACCGTTCGGACGGTCCGAACGCTCCTCGAACTGGATCGTTGATCGAAAATCGGACGACCACGCGCGATGACCTAGCGCCAGCGTCCGATCACGCCACAAGAATCCGAGCGATTGATCTAAAATCCTACGGCTCAAACTCAACGATAACGAAAACTCTCTGTTTTTCGTCCGACAACGAAGATCGACAAAGGAACAGAGGCAAAGCCCGACGATGCGCCGCGACTCAAGAAAAAAATAGCGAAATCTAAAACTACTACGATGATCGCAATAGCATGGAGTACCTCATCAAGCAAGGAATTGGGCGAGATGGACTTACCGAGTCGAGAAGACAATAACCAATTTTTCTACCGAAAGAGGGAAAACCAAATTGATAAGATTCTGGGAGAAACCCAAATTGATTAAGGGTTACCGATCACCGAGGTGAGAGGAATCGAGGGAGCAAGAATGAAAGGATGAAGCCCAATGGTACCGCCTTCACCGAAAAGCTTGAAACTTCGGCAATGGCGGCAATGGCGATGCACAAAGAACTGAGGCGATAAAGCTCAAATGGACCTCCAGTACAGATGCTAAAGCTCAGTGGTGCTCAAAGGAGGCTAAGGAAGCAATGAAGAAGCTTATATAGGCCGAGAGAACAAAGGAGGAAGCAATGCAACTTTCGGTCAAAAGCTTGTTTGTCGAACCGGCGAAGGGATGGGGCGAGTGCGAGGTAGAAGACGACTAGAGGGGTCGGTAGCACTAGCACTCAATGCTCAAAGACGTTGGCCGAAGCTTGAGGTGACCCGACGCTGCCCATGCTCTGCGATTTTCAACCACTACTGTTGACTTCGTCGAGCGCGAGCGGCGAGAGAAACACGAAAAGAGGACGGCCGTTAGATTGCATAGGATTCCAATCGTGCGGCTATTGAGTTTGGTGGCCCGACCGTTCCATCGCTTGTCGACCTCACGATCAAGATCCAACGTTGGTTATCAGCCGCACCTCTCGGACGGTCCGAACATCCCCTTCCATCGCGGCCGTTGATTTGGATCCTACGGTTCACGTTGCGCGAGGCGTTCGGACGGTCCGAACGTTCACGCGATCGTGAGCCGTTCGATGCCGATCCAACGACGCTGCGCGCCGCGCCAAACGATCGAGCCGATGCGTTTAGTTGACTGAACCAAATCAAGTGGCTCGAGCCCGAGTCTGATCCGAACCCGAGGAACAGTGAAAACCGGTTAGGGTTTGAAATTGAATAACTGATCTTTGGAGGAATTATTTGGGGTAGCAAACAAACTCCAAAATTTATGAAATTTTAATCGGAGATTGCTACCAGTGGGAAGAACCTTATATAAAATTTTCAGAGACTTTTATGCAGTGCATTTTTCTCTAAAAATTCCAGAAGGCTATTTTAGGAGTTTGACTAATGTTTGACTTGCCTCAAAAATTATCAAATAATTTCTGAAAATTATGAAATAATTCTGAGGTGTTAAACATCTCTCCTAGGTCCAATGAAAATTATTTTGAGGGGTTGGGCACCAGGTTTCCATTGAGGAGATTTATGACTTGAATTTAATTGGGGAAATTTTGAGTTTTAATTTCCACCAATTAAAGGAAAGAGGTTTCAAACACTGTAACAACACATGAGGCAGCAAAAGTTTTAATTTATCCTCATTTTTATTACATTTGAAACATAAACCCAATTTGGGATGTTACAGTATGCAGACGTAACAGCATGGCATGTAGATGTAGCACCATGGCATGTAGACGTAGCACCATGGTATGTAGAAGTAGCGCGGTCCAACTGAATAATACGACATTGCAGTAGCCGAAAGTCCTATTGGAGAAGATATGGTTGAAGTAGAAGATGCAGTGCAACGGGTCGAAGCAGTATTTGAATCCTTAGGTTTGATGTCCTCATCATCCTCCCTTTCTTGAATTTGAGTCGTCCTGGACTCAATCGTTGTTTCCAAATCATCACTTTCCTGCAAAAGGTTAGTAGCAACAGGGGGTAAAGAAACATGCATATTTCTAATGTATCTTTGTATGGCGCATGGTTTAGCAAAGTCGCTCCCGAAATTAAGTTAATTTGGTCTTCAATCCCTCTAATATGTGGCAGTCCCATGGGTATTTCAGCAAGATCAGATTTGGTTGCAAGCATGACACCACCCTTTAATTTAGTTCCCTCAGTCTTAGAACTAGGTTTCAACTTCTCTTTCTTAGGTGGGAAAACGTTCTTCACCACTTGCTGATTTTCAGATTTTTGTTCAAGTTCTTTCTTCTCATTTTCAGTTATCTCATTTTCATATTTCACAATTTCAGCCGGTGTTAATGGTAGCAAAGTTATTTTCTTCCCTTTGTGCATAAGAGAGTACTTATTACTTCTACTATGGTGAGTTGCATCGGTATCAAATTCCCATGGACGTCTTAATAAAAGTGAGCAGGCTTGCATAGGTACTACGTCGAAATCAGCAACATCATGATAGGAACCAATGGAAAAATGCACTCTCGCGGATTGTGTTACCTTCACCTTACCGCTGTTGTTGAACCACTGAATGTGGTTTGGGTGAGGATGCGCACGTGTGGTCAAGCCAAGCTTCTTGACCAATCCTGAATTCACCAAGTTATTGCAGCTCCCGCCATCAATTATGACATGAACACGGTAATCCTTGACGATAAGGAACATCTGAAATAAATTATGACATTGTAGCTTCTCCTCATGCTCTCTTTGAGTGCTCAATACTCGTTGCACAATTATGGTCCTATAATTCGCCGTAGCAGCGGCACCTAAAATTTCCTCACCATCGCTATCTGCCTCATGATCATCATCATTGCCTGCAAGATTAGCTGCAAGAGCATATTCATCCTTAACATCACTAGCACTTACATAACCACCGTCTTCTATCGCAATGTACGCCCGCTGACTTGGGCAATCTCTCATGAAGTGACTCATCCCTTTACAACGGTGGCACACAATGCCCGTCGTACGACCCGTGGGAGCAACCAATGAAGAGCTCTGTGCTAGTGCAGAGGGGGCAGCAGATCGAACAACAGGAGGTGGGGTTGTCTTAGCTTACCCCGGTGTCGATCTCGATTTAGACGTACTTCCAAAGTTGCTCCTAGTCCTTTGTTGCCTACCCTGCAATTCATTTTCTGCCAAACAAGCAAGCTGGAATAACCTATTGATATTGTTATACTATTTGTAATCAACTATATCCTGAATTTCACGCCTTAAGCCCACATAAAAACGAGCCATCTTATCCTCCTCATCCTCTACAACATTACAACGCAGCATGCCTATTTGTAGTTCTTGATAATATTTCTCGATAGATCTATTACCTTGGTCTAAGCGCTGTAATTTCTTACGCATATCATGTTTAAAAGCAGGAGAAACAAATCTAGCACGCATAGCTACCTTCAATCTATCCCATGTATCAGGTGTTAAACCAGAATTAACTACTTGATTCCACCAAATGATAGCAAAATCTTTAAATTCACTAGTAGCTTGTCTGACTCTATGCACTTCAGGAACTAGATGAGCATTAAATTTTTGTTCAACTATCATCTCCCAATCTAGATAAATTTCAGTATCATAAACACCCGCAAAAGATGGTATGGTAAATTTAACTTTAGCAAATGGGTCATCATTAGCACGAGCATTGTAGTGCTGAAAATTATTACCTCCCATACTGTGATAGTTGTGATGTAGGCGGTGTCGTTGACGTGCGTCTTGGGCAGCAAGAGCAGCACCGGCATCACGGTTTTGTCTCTCAGTATCATCCCTCTCCTCAAGATCTTGGCCTGCATCGTGATCATACTCGCGTCCATTGTTTGGTGGCCGATTCACCATTCTTTCAAGGCGTGTAGTGAGTGCTGCAATACTATCATTGATGGAGCGCTACAATGTAACTGTCGTAGCTTGAAGCTTCCTATCGATGTCCTCATTAATGGTAGTGCGTTGTTCATCCAAAAGCGTCATGAACTCTCCCTTTACAACACACTCTTTCTCATCAGACGTCTCACCTGTCATGGTTAGTAGAAAACAAAATACAATACAAAGGTATTATCCCTATCAACTACTAGGTGGTGGAAGGTGGAATCACACACTCGGAAGCGTCTTACCACACTCTTACAAGTATTCTTACCAATGCAGCAGGTGGTACAGCCGGTGGCTGGTTCGTGATACCGTGTCGTGCGTGGGTTCGATTGCGAGAGGGGACCTGTTCTGATCAAGAGTAGGTGGAGCTTGGAAAGCTTCAATATGGTAGCAAGGATCAGCAATAATCAGATCAGTTAATGCAAGTTAAAAAATTACTCAAAGTACTAGTCAAAGTTGTTGATATTAGCATAATCAAAGCCCTACAAAGAGATGTGTATGTACGCACACGCAATGATCAATGTGACTTGATGTAAGCAATGAAAAACATCACAACAAGTGCTAGGAGAGACGTTAACCAATCTACTTGTAACATCCCAAATCTGGAATTGAGTTTCAAGTGTAAGAAAATCAGGAGGAATTAAAACTTTTCTTGCATCTTGAAACCCCTCGTCATTTTTGTAATTCTTTTAAAAAGAATTGTGGAAGATCAAATTCAAATCCTCATTCGACGCTAATCAAAAACCTCCTTGTCATAGACCTTGTGCCAAACCCTTGGAGATATTTCTCCTGAGTTCTAGGGAGGCTTGGCAACACCTCTGAATTATCTCATGACTTTTAGAAATTATTTGATGATTCTGGGAGGCGAGTCAAAGCTTGGTCAAACCCTAGCTTCCCTCTTCCGAACTTCGAGGAAAATTCAGCATTAGAATCTCTGGAAATTTCATATGAGGTTCCTCCGTCGTCGGCAAACTCCAGCTTAAAATTTCATAAATTTTGGAGCTTGCTTGCCACCATAAATAATTCCTCAAAAATCAGTTATTCAAATCCAAACCCTAACTGGTTTGCACTGCTTTGTTAGAGAGTTCGAATCGGACTCGGACTCGAGCCACCGACTCGGTCCACCCACTAGTCGTGCCTAACTCCGGTCGTTGGGCGCTAGGGTCGTGGCCGCTGGATCGGTGTCGAACGGTCTTCGATCGGCCGAACGCCGGTTGTTGTAAACCACCCGATCTAACTAAGCCGTTGGATCGATATCGAACGGCCTTCGACCAGTCGAACGCTGGGGTCATTTCAATCCTCTCGATCCAGCCCAGCCGTTCAATTTCAATCCGACGACCAACGAGTCGTCTCCTTCCTCTGTCCGCGCGTGCGTGAGCTCTGCCATGGCGTGCGCGGAGGAGAAAAGCGGTGGCGTGCAGTCCACTCTATGTCCACCTTTAAACGGCTAGCTCGGCGCATTAAATGCCTCGCTACGCTCATCCTCGAGGGCCATGACTCAACTGCTCCCATCGCTCTCAAGTGCTCTCATGGCAGTGTTGACCCGACTGGAAAACCCGGCCGTTGCTCACTGCCATTGCTCTATTTAAACTCCTTTGCTTCACCCTTAGCTTCTTTTAGCACTTCTGCAACTCCAGCTAGCACTCACCCTCTTGCTTGAGCTGCGCCACTGCACTCTCTTCGACCGACATTGTTGAGTGTGGAGCTTGGAGGCGGTGCAATGGGGTTTTTCTTCAAGTCTTCGCCCCTCTGCTCCCCCTTTACTCTTTGGAGCTTAACTCTCACGCGGTTTGGTTCTCTCTGTGCCTGTGTCGCCTGTGGCTCAGCGAGAACCTTACCACCGCCGCTTGATACTGTCGCGAGCCACTCCGTGGGTCTCGGGTCGTTCTTCGACTCAAGTAAGTCCGTATTGCCTCAGAGGAGCTCGAGCGTGTTTCGTTTTTCTTTTGGTATTGTTCGCTCGGAGTCCTCCCGAGCCATACCTTCTCGGCCGCACTCAGTGGTCGTACCACCGTAGCAATGCGCACTATACCGGCCAAGATCGCCACGGTCGAACCCTTCAACTTTTGGGACACTCATCCCCGCCTTGGTGGCCTTGTGTGGTCGAGATCGCCCGAGCCACCGCAAAGCGTGCGGGGCGTTACCTAGTGGTCGGATTCAGGCCGGTTACTAGCTTAGTCGTAAGCTCTACTACGATGTATAAATGGTCGTAGGTCTTATTACGACTATGCCAGGGGCATGAGTCCTTCTACGATTAGTACCTAGTCGTAAGTTCCATTACGACTTGTACCTAGTCGTAAGTTCTTCTACGACCCTTAACTGGTCGTAAGTTCTTCCACGATCGAACTTAGTCGTAAGACTTGCTACGACTACGTCATAGTCGTAGGTTTCTTTTACGACTACTACCTGGTCGTAAGACCTTCTTTCGGTCGTAGTTTTGGCATTAAGAATCTAAATCAATTGGTTCTTGTTGCTAAATTCTTTATAAATCAGTGTCTTGCTTCGGTAAGATTTTCAGAATTTTTGGAAAAAGTTTGCTGTTGAGTCTGTAACATCCCAAAGTTCTGTTACCAAAATAAAAATAAATAAAGTTATTATTGTATTGGATTTCTGGCTGTCGAAGAATTTTCTGGATTTTCTGTAGACTAAAAAGAGTTTTCACTGTTAAAAGTATAATAATAATAATAATAATTTAATTTCTTGGTTTTAATGTCAAAAATAAAGTTTATTAAGTTTATTTGATTTTCTGTGATTTTATTGGATTTAAATTGAAAAATAAAATTTTAATTAATTTCTGGTATTTAAAAAGGGTTTTCCTATTTTCTAGAAAATAAAATCAAAAATAAAAGCCAACTTTCAGTTGGAATTATTTTTATTAAGTTCAAAATAATTCTAGGAATTTTCATAAATTTTTCTATAATTTTTGAACTATATTTACTATATTCTAAAAGGTGTTCAATTTGTGGCTTAATTTAATTTCGAAAAAAAAATGGGTTCCCAAAGGTCACCCATCCTCCCATTGCACCACACGGAGCACGCTTAACCTCACAAGCTTGGCATCCACTGCCATCCCTCCTTTCTATTTGTATTGTTTAATATACTTCATTGCTTCCTTTTATACTTTGCCTTTTGTCATCTTCAACCTCCAGCCAACTCTCTGTACTCTATTTCTCTCATGTGATCTCCAATGGCAACCACCACCACCAAGTGCAGCCGGCCACCACCGACCACCCCGCCGGCCACCCCACACCCCGCCGCCCCTACTCCGGCCGCCGGCCACCGCCTCCACCGCCCCTGCCGGCCGTCGCTATTAGCGAAGCTTTAAGCTCTCCATTAATGGCCGCTTTCACCGTTTCTTCCGTTTCTCCTCACTCAATGCACCAAATTCAATGCCGTCTATGCCCACATGTCCGTATTAACTTCCTCTACGTTACTACACCATCAATTGACCGTTTATTCTTGTGAATTAAGAGCAGTTTTCAGTTTTTCTCCTGTCTTTATGGCACCCGAAAACTGAAGCTTTTATTTTCGCAATTGCTAATCAATCCGGCCACCCCCTCCCCTATATAAAGTGTCCACCAGGAGCTCCTATCCACCCTCAACTCACCCTCAAAATCTCTCCTCTCCTCTCCCCTTGGTTTGGCCGAACGAGCGGTTTGAAGTTCGCCGGTCGTTTTCCGTTCTTCCTCTCGTGCGTCGCACCCGGTGGAGCTCCGCCACCTTCTCCACCACCGTCGGCACCGCGACGTCGTCCTCTGCGCGTACATGCCTTCGCCGTCAAAAGGTCGCCGAGCTCCCGACCCTCCCATGGCCGACGGCTCCGGCGCCCGCCGCCGTCGCCGCCACCCCGGATCAGCGCCGCCTCCACCTTCGGCCGTGCAAGGTGAGCAACCCATTTTTGTAGTTTGCGGTCGCCTTTCTTTTTCTTTCCCTGGCGCTATGAGCATCTTCTTTGTTCCCTGTTCGGCTGAGAGAAGAAGAAGTACAGTGCCACTTCTTATTAGTCATCCACTGTAGCATTTGATTTACTTGTGAATTATCCTTCCAAAAATTCTTGCTCTCTATTGCAAACTCCGAATCAGATGATTCTTGCTCGTAAAATCATCTAAATTCATCCTTTATTTTTCAGTATTTATTTTGTAATTTTGAGTTTTATTATATATTAGCTGTTTTTTTCTAATTGCGGCGTTGTCACAAGAACGATCGTCGCCGGCCGAACTTCTACCGTTGGGTAGAGTACATCGCCGAGGTTCCATATTCGTTGTCCGCCGGCCATCTCTCCATTCCTATCGCCTGCACGGCCAGTTCTTCCGCTCATTACACTATTTATGTGTGCATGCATGAATAGTGCCATACACACATACACGTACAAACTTCGCCACCTCCGTTCTCCCTCCTCGGTTAGTATTTTTCCGAACCGACTGCGTCGCCTCGTGCCCCTCGGTTTCCCCTTCAAATCCCTGGAGTTCGCCGCTCTCTTTTCGCCGCAACCAAGAATTTTCCACCGGAGACCGAACCACCTTCTGTCGTCGATTCCGGCACCGTCTTTGATCCGCCGGCGATGTCGCCAATACCGTTAGCTTCGCCTCACGATGCTCTACGTTGTGCTACCTTGCTTTTCTCCAAAACATTATCGGCTCTCCGGCACCACTAATCACCTTGCACTGTTTTGCGCGCTACCGTCATGCTGGACCTCCGCCAGTGACGCGACCACCACCATTGGGTCCGTCTCATTCCCAAGATTCCATTTTTGTTGTTCGCCGGTCACCTCTCCCTTCCTATCACTGGCACGGCCAATTCTCCCCGATCTTTTACTATTCATGTAAGTTGCATGCAAATGAATAGTGCCATGCAAACTACTATTTACTCTCCCTTTCAATCTTCCGGAATTTCGTTCTCCCTCATACGAACTCCGATTCAGTAGATTCAAATTCCTATATTCATATAAAGTCGATATCTTACTTCCAGTATTTATTTATTAATTTTCGGATTTTATTTGGATTTCATTTGAATGCTATTTGAATTTGGATCGTTTACGCGTATAGATTTCGACTACTCGGACAACCGGATTTCGATGCCGTTTGAGAACAACATAACCAAGCAAGGCAAGTTATACCTTTGATCATATTTGATCCCAATATTTCAAATTATTTAAATTCTGTTTTAAATTATTATTGCATGCTATTTCTATTCAAGTAATTTAAATACCTGTTTTTAAATTATAGTTATTCCCATTGCCATTGTATGGCCAACTTTGCTGTTGAATGAAACATACCTTGACACATTAGATAAAAATCTGGTTTATGCAGTAGTATGAACCAGAACATTTTGGAAAAAATTATGCTTAGATATGCTTAGACCAAAAATGTTCAGTTCCGGGAATTTGACCCAAATAATCAACTATTGTTTAAAAGCCTGTGACATTGGTTTGTCATGGAAGATTTTACAAATGACTTTGAAAAGCAAAAATGAAAAGTTGGTTTGTACTTGGGCGGAATGGATGCTTGGTGGGTGCAGGTTTATGCACGGGCTCAATCTGGGTAGGATTGAGGCCTAGTGGTTATTTTGGAAGTCGCCCAAGTCAGTTAAGGACCGGTCTTCGAGCCGCATCTTGCAAAGCTCCACCGTACTACCACAAGTCTGGAATGGGACAGGCTAGGCTGAATAATTTGCAACGTTCCATTCTTAGTTGTGCCATTTTGGTGTGTGGGTGTCGGTTAGACAGTATTCCCACTTGGTGCAAGAGGGGGTTTCCGGCGGGTGGTTAACCCAATGGAAGTGAAACCTTAGCGGCGCAAGAGGGGGCTTCTAGCGGATGGTTAATCCAAAGGAAGTGAAACCTTAGCGGGCATGACTACTTTGGAATGACGCATTGTAAAAGTCTCGTGATAATCACTTAGTCGCACACCTACGGAAGTGTGTCAGACGGACATTAAAAGTTGGTTATCTCTTGTGGGTAAAGTTGTACAACCTCTGCAGAGTGTAAAACTATTCGAATAGCCGTGTCCACGGTCATGGACATGCTGAGCAAAGCCACTCAAAGTTAGACTTTGATTTTGTTTTAAAAATGATTTTTGCAAATGATTTGAGGATGGTTAATCCTTGTGATAAAATTGGGCGGTTAGCCATGTGATAGGAGGGTATCCATCACCATGTTTCATATGGAGGTTATCCTACTATAAAACTTGAGAATTTATAAAAATGAATTTTAGTTATAGAATAACTGCTTTGGAACTTAGTACAAATATTTAAAGAAAATATTACTTTGTGCAAAATCAACCAATAAGCCTTCCTTTGATATATCCATGCATGTATTAACTCTGTTATTGGGTGTAACTTGCGAGCACGGTAGTTGTGCTCACCCTTGCTTCATGCAAATAAATTTCAGAGGAGAAGGACTTTGGATCTCGACGACTAGGCCGCTACCCCAGTCGATTGCCTGTGGCAGATCAGCTGGACTCCACTACTTCTTCATCTTCCGCTGTGTTTGTTTTATGTTGGCTTGTAAGCCTTTCTTGTAATCAACTCTGATATTTATTAATAAAGTTGTGCGATTTATGGATGTTACCATATCTGTTTACTGTATGAACTAGCTACTGATCATGGGACTAGTTCAGAAATGCATAGAGGATTCTGGGGTGTTACTCCCGGGTCCGACAGAGTCCTTGCATTTTATTCGTTCTTATCGATTGCTTTTCGCTTTCTCGTTAGGATCCGAAGAGCACATTGACAACATAAGTGATCCCCAGCTACATCTTTACATGACAAGCAGAATAAGCGGTTTGATCATGTTCATCCCATTATTTTCAAGTCTACTATATTGCTTTCAACTCGTATGTATGCATTGCTATTTTGTTGTTAAAATACGGTTAGTGTCCTATAGTTGCACAATCTGTAGGACTTGTTTATCCTCTACTACCTTGAGCTTAGGTTATTGGCTGTGGTCGGAGTTCGATGGATGGACTCGGTCACTTAGTAGTTTTCGATTGAAATTGCTTAGAAATGCTTAGTTTCGTAGTCTTTGGGCGATCATCGATTTTAGTCGATGATCTTGATCACACATTTAAGTATTATGTCTTTACGACCAGCACTTGTCTTTGTGTTATTTTGTAAAATCAAAATCTGAAAATGGAAAACTGATTTGGACTTGGGCAAGTGGTCTGATGGTGGGTTATTGGGTTTGTGGTTGCCTTGCCTAAGTCAACAAGGACCGAACATCTTGTGTCACACTCTCCAAGCATTTTTTGCGTGCTAACCACGCGAGAGGATATGGGACCTCTCTTGACTTAGTACTTTAGGCGTGGGTTATCTCCTAGTCGCGGGAGGGGTTGTGTGTGTTGTGTGAAACATGATATGTGGTCGTGTTCTTGTGTGGGTGTGCGGTGGTGGAGATTCGGGTAGGCTCTCCACCTCGAGGAGCGTCGTAGTTGTCCAAGGCTTTACCCGAAGGGTAGTTGACCGAGGCTTTACGATGACTCGACACAACGTATGTGTTTCTATCCATACAGGCGGCTCGTGAATAATTCACAATATTGGAAGCGTCTCGTAAGACTTAGCCGTCTTAGGCATACCTTGGAAGTGTGCTTAATAGCTTGGCAAAAGGCGATTACGGCGTGTGGGGAAATTGGTACACCTGCGCAGGATAAAACTATTCGAATAGCCTCGTCCTAGGTTATGGACACGCTTGGTTAGGTTTTGCAAGAGTTAGACTTCAACCTTTTAAACTAAAATTTGACATGGGTGGTATGAATGGGTAATTCATACTATTCTTGTGGTGGCTCTTGGTCGTAGTCACCTCCGTGATTATTCTTTGTTCCTATCTCTTTGTATATTGTTGTCTTTTGCGATTATTTGATCGTTAAAAACCGATTTGTATACCATTGCCTTCAATCTATTACATTATTGCAAATGGAAAATTGCTTTATGCTAAAACCAAAACATCTGACCTCCACTTCTATGAGCTTGCATGTAGCATATGTACAGGTTTGTTACACCACTGTAAGTCTTGCGAGTACATTCAAAGTACTCACCGCTTTTTGCCTACGCTTTTGTTCTGAGGGAAGAAGGTGAGCCCCAAGGGCCTCACTTTTGTGAGATGTGCTTGGGTTTGGCGACTAGCTTGGCGGTCCTATCGGTTGCCTTGTGGGTTATAGGCACACCGGTCGGCTCTTTTGTTTATAGCCATCTTATGGCACTTTTGCTTCCGCTGTTAATTTTCCTTATGTATATGTCTTTTGGCCGGTCGGCCTGTCTTTTGTAAGAACTATCTTCTATTTATGTTATATTTTGGATTGTTGTTTGTGCTTCGGTTCTATGTGAATGAATGGAATTGATGCATGAACTTTGTTAAGAGGTGTATACTGCATTTCTGGGAAGTATACATGTCTCGAGTCTCGGATTATCTGCTTTGTGATGCTAGGACCGAATGGATGGTTAAGCATTACAAGCCGGATAAACCGGGGTCTGACAAGGTTTTGGTATCAGAGCCATACTGACCGTAGTAACCCAAGTTTGGTCGTCTTTTTAGTATATTTTGAAAAATATTATTTTCAAAGTATCAAATGGTTTATGAAAGCTTAAGGAATTCTCAGATTTTATTCCTTACCTATCTTAGCTTTCTCCTCTCACCTTACTCTCAATTGAGTTTTGAAAATTGATTTCCTCTCCTTCTTTCAAAGATAGTTGTTGGGTTTTGGGAACCACTGAGTTTGGCAAATTGAAGTGCTTAGAATTTTGAAGTTTCTGGACTGGAGATTTCGGCTAGAGGCTTGGATGCGGAATCTGACAGACGCCTCAATTTCAGACAATGAGCTCAATGGTTTCTGATCGGACCACTGAGCTTGGCAAATTGAAGTGTGCCAGATTTTGAAGTTTCTAGGATGGAAGGCTTCGGCTGGAAGCTTGGATGCAAAATCACTCAACAACTTCAATTTCCGGACATCAAGCTCGATGGTTTCTAATAGGGTGGAAAATGAGAGGGTGATTCAACTAAAAATTTGTGGGGTTAAAAAGGGGTAAGATGTGATGCTAGTTAGCTAAGTATCTAACACTATTTTCGTTGACTGACCCTTGCTCTTAAGTGGTAATAGATCTTACCTTAATCTTCTGATTTTTATCTTCTCAACCAATTACTCGTTCATTCGATACGGGTTAGTTGCATTGGGAAGTTAAGTTTTGGTGCTATGATTCCTTCTTTGTTTTGGAGTCTTTTATAAGCATGTTTAAGATTATACACATCTTGTTTTTGGCTTTGGTTAGGGTGATATTCCATTCCCTAGTCGTTAGCTTTTAGCTTTCTTTCGGCTTTGAATCTTTGAGTTTAGTTTTAACCAAAATTTCTTGTAGCAGGATGGCGGACGCTTTCGCAATGCCAAGGCGATCACCGTCCGGACGAGATCTTCCTCCTCCTCAGACCATGGCCGAGGTCCTTCTTGAGATCGGCGCAACCGTGCAGAGGGCGGAGGGTTCTTACGGGCGTCATCGCGCAAACACTTCCGCCCTTCTTGGTGCTTGAGGATCCGGGCAAGGGAGTGGATATCGGCCGCGTGGGGACTCGCGGAGTTTCTTCGCACTCCGACCTCCCTCGTTCTCTAGGTCGAGGACCGCTTGCCGCAGCGATTGGCCGTGCAGTTGGCGCAAGCCGCATAAGCGCGCGCCGCAGAGCACGAGAAGGCGCTGCTCGCATCGCACTAGCCGGAGGTGCGGCTTTGTCTTGGTGGGAGAGCTTTCGCCATGCGGTGGGACGGTCACACCGTCACTTGGGAGGAGTTCCGACCGCCTTAGTCGAGTCACATTCCTTCCTGATGATGAGGTGAAGAAGAAGGAGTTCTTGTCGCTCGGACAAGGGCGTCTCTCGATTCTGGAGTACCTATCTGAGTTCAACCATTTGGCTCGTTATGCTCGGAGGAGGTGGCCACCGATGAGGCCAAGCGGGAGAAGTTCAAGGATGGTTTGTGCGAGGAGCTGCGGGACAAGCTATCGTAGTGGACTTCAGTTTTCGAGCCTTGGTGGACAAGGCCATCGTCGTGAAAGCACGCAGGAGAGCCCTTGTGGATTCCATAGCGTAAGTGGGAGGCCCGCAAGTCATCTGGGGCCAGCTATTCCCGCTTCAGTCCGTCTCAGGGGTCGCGTCCACAGGCTTCAGCACCCCCGAGGCCGTCAGCACCTGTTCTTCGTCCTTCGCAGGCCGTGCCCCAATCACGTGCACCTGCAAGTCAGCAGGGTGGTCCCCGCAACTCGGCTGCAGGGGTCACATGCTTTGCCTGCAATCAGAAGAGGCATTATGCGAACCAATGCCCTAAGAAGACATGAGCAGCTCCTCGTCCTAATGGAGGACGCGGGCAAGGGGGCGGTTCTTCTCAGGACCTGAAGATCGTCCCCGCTACCCAAGGGGTGGGTAGTGGTCGCGTCAACCTCATCTCAGCAGAGGAGGCACAGGAGGCACCTGACGTCGTGTTGGGTACACTTTCTGTTAACTCTCGTTCTGCTACCGTTTTATTTGATTCAGGAGCATCTCATTCTTTTGTTTCTGAGTCTTTTGCTGCTATTAGTGAGCTCCTTTTCACTCTATTGTTGGTCCCATTGCTCATTCGCTCTCCTGGGTTGGAGTTGAGAGCTGAATCTGAGTGTAGGGATGTTCCAATCGAGATCGAGGGAGTGAGATTCTTCGCGAATCTTATCCTCCTCCATTCAGCAAGTCTAGATGTAATTCTTGGCATGGATTGGTTGTCTCGGCATAAGGGACATCGATTGTGCCAAGAAGTGCGTCTCTATCTAGTCCTTCCGTGACGGGTTAAGCTTTTAAGCCGCTAGGTCCGCATCTCTTCACGCTTGAAGCGAAGCCGCTCGGATATTAGTGAGGTCCCAGCGGTGCGTGACTTCGTTGATATCTTTCATGAAGCTCTTCGGGGATGCCACGATTCGAGACCTCGAGTTCGTCATTGAGTTGGTTCCGTGCATCGCCCGATTTCAAAGAGGCATTATCGGATGCCACCGAATGAGTTGGTGGAGTTGAAGAAGCAACTGAATGAGCTGCAAGAAAAGGTTTCATCCGCCTAGCTCATCTCCGTGGGGTTGTCACGCAATCTTTGTAAAGAAGAAGGACAATACTTTGCGCATGTCGTTGATTACCGTCCGCTTAATGAAGTAACGGTAAAGAACAAGTATCCATTGCCCGCATTGATGATCTCTTTGATCAATTAACTGAGCTCGAGTATTCTCCAAGATTGATTTGAGAATGGGATATCATCAAGTTCGGATCGACACGAGGATATTCCAAAGATGGCTTTTTCTACTCGCTACGGCTTGTATGAGTACACCGTCATGTCATTTGGCTTAACCAATGCTCCGCCTTGTTCATGAACCTCATGAATTCGGTATTCATGGAGTATTTGGATAAGTTTATCGTGGTCTTCATCGATGATATTCTCATCTATTCCAAGGATGATGAGCAACACGATGAGCATCCGAGGCTTGTGTTGGGCAAGCCGTGAGCATCACCGTATGCAAAGTTCAACAAGTGCGCGTTACGGTTGAAGGAAGTGGCCTTCTTGGGTCATATTCTTTCGGCGGAGGCGTGCCGTTGACCCTAGCAAGGTCGTGACGTTCTTTCGTGGGTTCAACCTACCCGATAACCGGCGTGCGGAGTTTTCTTGGTTGAGCGGGATATTATCGCCGTTTTATCGAGAACTTCTCCAAGATCGCGGCCGATGACGAGTTGCTTAAGAAGGACAAGAAGTTCTTGTGGTCCGATGCTTGTGAGGAAAGTTTCCAAGTACTTAAGAAGCGTTTAACCACCGCTCCCGTCCTCGTTCTTCCCGATATTCGCCGGAGCTTCGATATCTTTTGCGATGCTTCTCGTCGAGGGCTCGGTTGTGTCCTTCTGCAAGAAGGAAAGGTAGTAGCCTATGCATCAAGGCAATTGAGGCCTCATGAACTCAACTATCCTACCCATGACTTGGAATTGGCTGCTGTGATTCATGCACTTAAGATTTGGCGACATTACCTAATCGGTAATCGTTGTGAAGTGTATTCGGATCACAAAAGCCTAAGGTATTTGTTCACCCAACCAGATCTGAACCTCAGGCAAAAGAGATGGTTGGAGTTGGTCAAGGATTATGACATGGGTATTCACTACCATCCGGGCAAGGCTAATGTCGTTGCCGATGCGCTTAGTCATAAGCGCATTGCAATGCCTTGTTGCTCGGCGTCGACCCACCCTCTGAAGGAATTCAGCGTCTCAACTTAGGTTTGGTTGAGCATGGTTCCCTCGCTGCCTTGGTTGTGCAACCAACCTTGGTGGATCGGATTAAGGGCGCTGAGCAATCGGATGCTGGGGTGAACCGCATAAAGGAAAATGTCAAGAACGGAACAGCCAAGTGCTTCTCTGAGGATGAGCATGGTGTTGTAAGGTTCGGGCAACACCTTGTGGTTCCGAAGAATATGGAATTGCGGAGTTTGATTCTCCGTGAAGCCCATGATTCGCCTTTGTCTATTCATCCCGGGGCCACAAAGATGTATCATGATCTCCGTCAGAGATTTTGGTGGACCCGAATGAAGAGGGAGATTGCGAAGTTCGTTGCCGAGTGCGACGTGTGTCGTCGTGTCAAGGCCGAGCATCAGCGTCCAGCAGGACTGCTTCAGCCTTTGCCTATTCCTGAATGGAAGTGGGATTCGATCGGGATGGATTTTATCACCGGGCTGCCCCAAACATCCAAGGGCAAGGATTCCATCTGGGTTGTCATCGATTGATTGAAGAAGGTAGCTCATTTTCTGCCAGTACGGACGAACCTCAGTGTGAGTCTACTCGCGGACCTCTATGTCTCCGCGTCGATGCCTTGCATGGTGTACCAAGACGATCGTTTGGATCGCGGTGCACTTTTCACCGCTGTGTTTTGAAATGCTTGCAAGAGGCTATGGGAACCCGCCTCACATTTAGCACCACATATCACCCCCAAACTGATGGTCAGACCGAAAGGGTCAACCAAGTGTTGGAAGATATGCTTCGTGCTTGTGTCCTCTCCTATGGAAAGAACTGGGAGAAGTGCTTGCCATTTGCCGAGTTTTCCTATAACAACAGTTTTCAAGCTAGTCTCGGCATGTCGCCTTTTGAGGCCTTATACGGGAGAAAGTGCAGAACCCCGTTGAATTGGTCTGAGACCGGCGAAAGGCCTTTCTTTGGCCTGGACTCGATCAATGAGGCCGAGAGTCAAGTCCAGCTTATTCGTGATCGTTTACGCACAGCTCAATCTAGGCAAAAGAGCTATGCGGATCGTCGTCGTCGCGAGTTGAGCTTTGAGCCCAATGACTTTGTGTATCTCAAGGTCTCTCCTTTGAAGGGCCATCAGCGTTTCGGCGTCAAGGGCAACTTAGCTCCTCGATATGTCAGTCCTTACCGTGTTATCGAGAAGAAAGGTGCTGTTGCCTATAAGTTGGAATTGCCAGCTGCACTCGAGGGGATACATGATGTGTTCCATGTGTCCTAATTAAAGAAGTGCCTCCGTGTTCCAACAGAGGAAGCTCCGTTGGAAACTCTCGATGTCCAAGAAGATTTGACCTATCGCGAGCACCTGCTCGCATACTCGATGAGGCCGAGCGAAGAACAAGGAATAGAGCCATCAGATTCCTTAAAGTTCAGTGGTCGAACCATTCTGAGGATGACGCTACTTGGGAAAGGGAAGATCGTCTCCGTGCAGACTATCCATCTTTCTTTACCGAGTGAGTCAAATCTCGGGACGAGATTTTTGTAAGGGGGGGAGGTTTTGTAACATCCCAAATCTGGAATTGAGTTTCAAGTGTAAGAAAATCAGGAGGAATTAAAACTTTTCTTGCATCTGGTCATTTTTGTAATTCTTTTAAAAAGAATTGTGGAAGATCAAATTCAAATCCTCATTCGACGCTAATCAAAAACCTCCTTGTCATAGACCTTGTGCCAAACCCTTGGAGATATTTCTCCTGAGTTCTAGGGAGGCTTGGCAACACCTCTGAATTATCTCATGACTTTTAGAAATTATTTGATGATTCTTGGAGGCGAGTCAAAGCTTGGTCAAACCCTAGCTTCCCCTCTTCCAGAATTTCTGGAGGAAAATTCAGTGCATTAGAATCTCTGGAAATTTCATATGAGGTTCCTCCGGTCGTCGGCAAACTCCAGTTAAAATTTCATAAATTTTGGAGCTTGCTTGCCACCATAAAGAATTCCTCAAAAATCAGTTATTCAAATCCAAACCCTAACTGGTTTGCACTGTTCTGTAGGTTCGAATCGAACTCGGGCTCGAGCCACCTGACTCGGTCCAGTCCACTAGCTGTGCCAACTCGGTCGTTCGGGCGCTAGGGTCGTGAGCCGTTGGATCGGTGTCGAACGGTCTTCGACCAGCCGAACGCTGAAGTTGTTGTAAACCACCCGATCTAACTAAGCCGTTGGATCGGTATCGAGCGACCTTCACCGATCGAGCGCCGGGTCGTTTCAATCCGCTCGATCCAAATTTCACGTTCGATTTCAATCCGACGACCAACGAGTCGTCTCCTTCCTCTGTCCGCGCGCGCGTGAGCTCTGCCATGGCGTGCACGGAGGAGAAAAGCGGTGGCGTGCAGTCCACTCTATGTCCACCTTTAAACGGCTAGCTCTGAGCGCATTAAATGCCTGTCACGCTCATCCCTCAGAGGGCCATGACTCAACTGCTCCCATCGCTCTCAAGTGCTCTCATGGCAGTGTTGACCCGACTGGAAAACCCGGCCGTTGCTCACTGCCATTGCTCTATTTAAACTCCTTTGCTTCACCCTTAGCTTCTTTTAGCATACGCAACTCCATTAGCACTCACCCTCTTGCTTGAGCTGCAGTCACTCGCACTCTCTTCGACCGACATTGTTGAGTGTGGAGCTTCGGTGGAGGCGGTGCAGCGGGGGTTTTCTTCTTCAAGTCTTCGCCCCCTCTGCTCCCCCTTTACTCTTTGGAGCTTAACTCTCACGCGGTTTGGTTCTCTTTGTGCCTGTGTCGTTGTGGCCTAGCGAGAACCTTACCACCGCTGTTCGGATACTCGTCGCGAGCCACTCAGTGGGTCTCTGGTCGTTCTCGACTCAAGTAAGTCCGTATTGCCTGTAGGAGCTCGGCGTGTTTTCGTTTTCTTTTGGTATTGTTCGTTCGGAGTCCTCCCGAGCCATACCTTCTCGGCCGCACTCGTGGTCGTACTCACCGTAGCAGTGACTATACTCAGGCCGATCTTGGTCGGCGGCCGAACCCTTCAACTTTTGGGACACTCATCCCGCCCTTGGTGGCGCCGTGGGTCGGAGATCGCCGCCGAGCCACCGGCAAAGCGTGCGGGGGCGTTACCTAGTGGTCGGTTCCGACCGCCACTCCTAGCTTAGTCGTAAGCTCTACTACGATGTATAAATGGTCGTAGGTCTTATTACGACTATGCGGGGGCATGAGTCCTTCTACGATTAGTACCTAGTCGTAAGTTCCATTACGACTTGTACCTAGTCGTAAGTTCTTCTACGACCCTTAACGGTCGTAAGTTCTTCCACGATGGAACTTAGTCGTAAGACTTGCTACGACTATGTCATAGTCGAGGTTTCTTCGACTACTACACCGGTCGTAAGACCTTCTTTCGGTCGTAGTTTTGGCATTAAGAATCCAAATCAATTGGTTCATGTTGCTAAATTCTTTATAAATCGATGTCTTGCTTGGTAAGATTTTCGAATTTTTGGAAAAAGTTTGCTTTGTTGAGTCCTTGCATTTTATTCGTTCTTATCGATTGCTTTTAAGCTTTCGTTAGGATCAGAAGAGCACATTGACAACATAAGTGATCCCACTACATCTTTACCCATGACAAGCAGGCAAGCGGTTTGATCATGTTCATCCCATTATTTTTCAAGTCTACTATATTGCTTTCAACTCGTATGTATGCATTGCTATTTTGTTGTTAAAATACGGTTAGTGTCCTATAGTTGCACAATCTGTAGGACTTGTTTATCCTCTACTACCTTGAGCTTAGGTTATTGGCTGTGGTCGGAGTTCGATGGATGGACTTTAGTCACTTAGTAGTTTTCGATTGGAAATTGCTTAGAAATGCTTAGTTTCGGTAGTACTGGGCGATCATCGATTTTTAGTCGATGATCTTGATCACACATTTAAGTATTATGTCTTTACGACCAAAGACTTGTCTTTGTGTTATTTTGTAAAATCAAAATCTGAAAATGGAAAACTGATTTGGACTTGGGCAAGTGGTCGGATGGTGGGTTATTGGGTTTGTGGTTGCCTTGCCTAAGTCAACAAGGACCGAACATCTTGTGTCACACTCTCCAAGCATTTTTTTGCGTGCTAACCACGCGAGAGGGATATGGGACCTCTCTTGACTTAGTACTTTGGCGTGGGTTATCTCCGAGTCGCAGGAGGGGGTTGTGTGTGTTGTGTGAAACATGATATGTGGTCGTGTTCTTGTGTGGGTGTGCGGTGGTGGAGATTCCGGGTAGGCTCTCCACCTCGAGGAGCGTCGTAGTTGTCCAAGGCTTTACCCGGGAAGGGTAGTTGACCGAGGCTTTACGATGATTCCGACACAACGTATGGGTTTCTATCCATACGGGCGGCTCGTGAATAATTCACAATATTGGAAACGTCTCGTAAGACTTAGCCGTCTTGAGATACCTTGGAAGTGTGCTTAATAGCTTGGCAAAAGGCGATCCGGCGTGGGGAAATTGGTACACCTGCAGGATAAAACTATTCGAATAGCCTCGTCCTAGGTTATGGACACGCTTGGTTAGGTTTTGCAAGAGTTAGACTTCAACCTTTTAAACTAAAATTTGACATGGGTGGTATGAATGGGTAATTCATACTATTCTTGTGGTGGCTACTGGTCGTAGTCACCTCCAGGATTGTTGCTGTTCCCTATCTCTTTGTTATATTGTTGTCTTTTGCGATTATTTGATCGTTAAAAACCGATTTGTATACCATTGCCTTCAATCTATTACATTATTGCAAATGGAAAATTGCTTTATGCTAAAACCAAAACATCTGACCTCCACTTCTATGAGCTTGCATGTAGCATATGTACAGTTTGTTACACCACTGTAAGTCTTGCAGTACATTCAAAGTACTCACCGCTTTTGCCACGCTTGGTTGGGGGAAGAAGGTGAGCCCCAAGGGCCTCACTTTTGTGAGATGTGCTTCGGGTTTGGCGACTAGCTTGGCGGTCCGGTCGGTTGCCTTGTGGGTTATAGGCACACTGGTCGGCTCTTTTGTTTATAGCCATCTTATGGCACTTTTGCTTCCGCTGTTAATTTTCCTTATGTATATGTCTTTTGGCCGGTCGGCCTGTCTTTTGTAAGAACTATCTTCTATTTATGTTATATTTTGGATTGTTGTTTGTGCTTCGGTTCTATGTGAATGAATGGAATTGATGCATGAACTTTGTTAAGAGGTGTATACTGCATTTCTGGGAAGTATACATGTCTCGAGTCTCGGATTATCTGCTTTGTGATGCTAGGACCGAATGGATGGTTAAGCATTACAAGTCGGATAAACCGGGGTCTCACACTACTCCAACTTCTTTGTAGGGCACAAGATTTTTTGCACGACGTAGAGCACAAAAGACAACAATATCGGTATCGGTGCAATGCAAACAACCCCCTAGATTGAGCAGAAACAACAACTAGTCTCAAATGATGAAAAACAAAGTTTTATATGGCTTATATATACTCGTTTGAAATTTTTCAACGAGATTTACAACTTTACTGTTGAGACGAACCCCAAATTCCGAAGGGAAGATTGCACGAATCGGCAAAAACCGAAACAAAAAACTTGCGACGCGAATACGGGGCAGAATATGACCGATTTTGGGTCCCCTGGAGGGAGACAAGTGTATTAAGTGGAAAGTATGCGCCTCATCATTAGCTTTCCAACGCGCACCAGAACGTCCAAAACGGACATGGTATGAAAAAGTTATGCCCGTTTCGCTGAAGGTGTCTCGGAAACGGAATCCTACTCGGACTCGAAACCGACTCGGTTTCAATCTTTAAACTGCTATAACTTTTGATCCCGTAGGCCAAACTTGCTCAAATTGTTTGTGGAGGCTTTTGGATGTATGAAGGACGGTCTATCAATTTTCACTATTTTTGGCGAAGGTTTGATGCACTTTCCAAATTTCAGAAACGATGTACTCTCTCTTTTGCTTTCTTTCCT
Source organism: Hsuehochloa calcarea (assembly GCA_036346395.1). Lineage (NCBI taxonomy): Eukaryota > Viridiplantae > Streptophyta > Magnoliopsida > Poales > Poaceae > Hsuehochloa > Hsuehochloa calcarea. Next base: position 53,999,478 of record CM070609.1, on the reverse strand, counting down.
TTTTTCTTTTTTTTCTTCTGTTTTTTTTCTCTCTTGTATGAAGGATGGCTCCACCAATTTTCACTATTTTTGGCGAAGGTTTGATGCACTTTCCAAATTTCAGAAACGATGTACTCTCTCTTTTGCTTTCTTTCCTTTTTTCTTTTTTTTTCTTCTGTTTTTTTTCTCTTTTTTTCTGAACAACCGAAACCAATTCTTTCTTTTCCTTCTTCTGGACAAACAAAAACAAACTCTCTCCTTCTCTTGCAAACCGAAACTAACAGAGGCCGCGGCCGAGGTACACAGCGGCGGTAGGGGATGGCAGTGGATGGGGTTGACACGGCAGAAGTTTTGACACAATGATAAAGCTACGCAAAGGAACACGAAGATCAAATTAGACAATGACGAACTAGACTCTAACTAAAACTAGAAATCAACAACTAGACACGACGATGCAATCAAAAATTCAACAAGCAAAACTCAAAAGAAAAATTGCAATGGCTCAAAACGGTGATGGGACAGGGGAAGAACACCTCGAATAATTATTTTTGTGGGGCTAATTTTTCTAGGGTTTTTAGGACGATAAACATAAACTAATCTAAAAGGAGAAATTGTGATTACCTAACGGGCAACCATTGCTCTGATACCACCTGATGTGACGGCAGCCCGATCTTCCGAAAGGTACTGATAAGTCGATTGTGGAGAACACGGCGTTGATGATCCAAAGGCTCCGACCAAAACAGATTGATCCCCTTGCAATCACTACACCACTGCTCCGATGGTTATCAACCGTGCCGAACGCGGTTGACCTCGTCTAGAAGGCTATCTCCTGCAAGCGAATCGATAACACAAGCAAGAGGGTAGAATATGCAATCTGAAATTGTATTGCGAATAAAGATTAAGTTCACAAGTTGAGGCTCCTCAACCGAACGTGCGGTGAGACTGCTAAGCAGAATAATCTCTTAAGAAAAACCCCCGAAAAACTAAAGGGGTGCGGCCTCCTTAAATAGGAGAGGGGAAGTCTCACAAAATAAACAACTAAGGGGGTGATACTATTCACATGGTACTGTTCATATGAATAGTACCATCATGAATAGTGCAGCCCAAGGAGGGGGAGGCGGCTAGGAAGATGTGCCCAACGATTACAAGGCTCAAATCGGCCTAAATTGGTGACATAACACCTTCTTTTGATGATTCTAAATTCTACAGAAGGAATTTGGAGGTGAGGCTGGATCCATTGGAAATGTCTCGGAATAAGATTTCCAACAAGCCCAAGAACACCCGAATTGGACTCCGTTTGCAAAAGTTATGCACGATTAAAGTCGGTGCTGTCTCAGGAGGTCAAATTGGATTCCAAAACGTGTCCAACTCGAACGCTTGCTTGGCACGTGGTGTAGCACCATGGTATGTAGACGTAACAGCATGGCATGTAGATGTAGCACCATGGAATATAGACGTAGCACCATGGCATGTAGAAATAGCTCGGTCCAACTGGATAATACGACATTGCAGTAGCCGAAAGTCTTATTGGAGAAGATATGGTTGAAGTAGAAGATGCAGTGCAGCGGGTCGAAGCAGTATTTGCATCCATAGGTTTGATGTCCTCATCAGGAGGAACTTCGAAGAGTTCGGTGCGGAACCGAGGAACATAAGGTTAGGGTTGAGTACAGATGGAATGAATCCTTTCGGTAACATGAACAACCGACATAGCACCTGGCCTGTGAATCTATGTATGTACAACCTTCCTCCTTGGTTGTGTATGAAGCGGAAGTACATTTTGATGTCACTACTTATCCAAGGGCCGAAGCAACCTGAGAACGATATTGATATGTACCTACCACCATTGCCGAAAGATCTTGTGATACTGTGGAACGAAGGGGAAAAAGTATCAGATGCGTACAAACGAGAGAGTTTCACTTTATGCGCCATGTTGTTCTGCACCATCAATGATTTTTTGCTGTCGAGGTTCTGTACAAAAGAAGTCAAAGTCTGTCCGCACTGCTTAGATGGTACCGAGAGTGTATGGCTGAACAGCTCATGCAAAACTGCATAAATGCGTCACCATAGGTTCCTTTCTAGGATTCACCCAGACCGCAAGATGAAGAAATAATTCGATGGAAATAAGGAGGATGGTTCAGCTCCAAGAGCTTTTAGAGGGAAAGAGGTCTATAATATGGTTAAGGATATCAATGTTGTGCTTAGGAAGGGATGTAAATTAAGGACTCGTCAGAAGAGCATCTGGAAGAAACGGTTAATTTTTTGGGACTTGCCTTATTGGGAGTACTTAGAAGTTCGCCACTGCATCGACGTTATGCACGTGGAGAAGAATGTATGTGATAGCTTGATTGGTCTCTTACTAAACATTAGTGGCAAAACAAAGGATGGTGTTAACGCATGGCGTGATTTGGTTGATATGAACATAAGGACCGAGTTAACACCGAAAGAGACCGATAAAGGACAAACGTATCTTCCCGCAGCTTGCTACACTTTGTCCAAGGCCGAGAGAAATGAACTGTGCCAGAGCTTGTATGGTGTGAAAGTTTCGTCCAGTTACTCTTCTAGTATTAAGAAACTTGTTTCCATGGAAGATTTAAAATTAATTGGTATGAACTCTCATGATTGTCATGTGCTGATGACACAAATGTTTCATGTTGCAATTAGGAGTATCTTACTGAACAAGGTCTGAGTGGCAATCTTCAGACTCAGTTATTTCTGAAGTGTTAAGGGTAGGCTACACTAGCACAAATTAATAAAAATTCTACCCGTAAACCAAGATCACTGCAGTTATAGATCACGGTCTTACCACTAGACGCCGGTGCGGCCCGATGCAAAGACGTCGAAGGCAGTAATCGCATACTAAGTTGATGCAAGACGCGTCGGGCGTAGTAGTCGTATTACTTCCTCGTCCTCGTCGCGGCGTCCCACGTACAGCTCCCCTCTTGCGGTTCGTCCAAACGCTACAGATGCAGCGCCTCCAAAGGTATCCACACGTACGGGAGGAAGCGACGCACGCCGGACTGCTAGATCCACGCGAGCAACTAGGGCGTGGGAGAGGTGGCGTCCAGGGTTTGAGGATGTCACGAAAAACTACACACCAAACCTGTACGCCCTTGCCCTCCTTTTATAGACGTCCTTACAATGGGCTTCTACTAATAGAGGCCCATTAGGACTCAATGCCCACTCTAATTCGAATCTAATCCGAATTAAGCTTCAGCCCCTTAAGTGTGTGACCCTCTAGGTTCACATATATTTAGACATGACACGAGTATACATACTTGGTCAATAGTTGGTAGCGGCCTCTAGCAAGACGTCCCAACTCCTAAACGTACACAAAGATCATATCGGACGAACCAACACAACGTTATGTACATGCCAATCCCTTTGCCTCACGATATTCGGTCGAGCTCCAAGCTGACCACTCTTTCTCGATTTTGTGATCCGGAATCCCTTACTAGGTTAACTCTTAACCTTAAGTAGCATGGCCATGCATTTCTGGATCCGATCACTCGAGGGGCCCAGAGATATCTCTCTCAGGTAGAGAGGGGCAAATCCCATCTTGACTGACCATGCCTCGCAGCATGCTTCATGACAAACCCGAAAACTACCTTTATAACTACTCAGTTACGGAGTAGCGTTTGATAGCCCCTAAGTAGGTCGATTCGCATCTCAAGTACATGCGATAATCTTAGGTCTAAGGACAAGGCGTACACATTGTGTAGAGAGAACCATAAGTATAATTGTTATGTCTCATGATGGGTCGGTCCAACCCCATGTTCTAAACATGTGTCTACATTATTGGTTTGACATCTCCATGTCTATGACCTGTGAAACATAGTCATCAACCGATACATGTGCTAATCCACCATTCACGTGTGTCGTCACATGAACTCCGACTAGGGATAACTTTAGAATAACCATACAAGTAAAGAGTTTCACAAACAAGTCACATACTTGTTAATCAACACAAAGGCAATATTCAAGGAACATTTATTAAATCATGGATACAACGAAATATCATCATCTCTATGATTGCCTCTAGGGCATATCTCCAACAATTTCTTTAACTCAATTGCTCAAAAGGTCATCAATCTCGAAGGACTAGATGCTCTGCAGGCCAAGGTGGTGACGACTCTATGTCATCTTGAGATGTATTTCCCTCTGTCATTTTTTGATATCGTGGTCCATCTCATTGTTCACCTTGTGAAAGAGATAAAGATATGCGGCCCTGTGTTCCTACGTCATATGTACCCGTTCGAGAGGTACATGGGAATTCTCAAGTCCTACGTACGGAATTGATCTCGACCGGAGGGCAGCATCATCGAAGGTTATGCAACCTAAGAGGTCATTGAGTTCTGCGTCGACTACATGGTTTAGGTGGAACCGATATTTATGCCTCTATCTCATCATGAGGGGAGACTGGAGTGTATCGGGACCATCGAAAGGAAAGCAATCACTTCCGATCTAGATACGTACATGCAAGACCATTTCACGGTTTTGCAACACATGACCCAAGTGTCCCCGTACATCGACGAGCAAAAAGACATGGTACGCCAACAGAATCCAAACCGGTCGAAGTTTTGGATCAAGAGAGATTACAACCGTCGGTTCAACGAATGGTTAAAGATGCGATTCACTGGGAGGTCATCAAGTGATGATACGCTGCTATGGTTGGCAAAAGGGCTAAAATTTACAATTGTGATATGACAAGTATACTGTTGCACCGAAAAGGCGACTAGAGGGGGGGGGGGTGAATAGGAGCACACTCACTTTTTCATAAATAATTGATTCAATAAGATTTTACTCCAGTAGCTATGGAAGCTATGAAGATTAATATACCAGTACATCGGAAGACTAGTATTGAATCCAATTTAACCCTCTAAGCAAAACCACGAAAAACAACACAAGCTATAACAAGACTCAGTCTTTGGGTAGTCGACCACCGGTCAATGGCGGTCGACCGCTGACCCTAAGCGGTCGGATCAAGCGACCAAGCGATCCGACCGCCACTGAAAAATAGATCAAACAACCCGACAAACGATGTTGTAAATAGATGTAACTTTTGATATACAACTCCAAACTCGATGAAACTTGGAACACACCTTCTCTATGATGTCAGGAATCTATTCCAATCAAATATTATGGAAATTCTTGGAAGAATTATGATCCTTTTCCGTTTGAGACGAGGATGGTTCAAAACTGAGTCAAAACGAAAACTAGATCCAAAAACTTGCTCGTGGGTGATTGATGATCAAGATGATCTTAGATATGTTCCCACATGTCACAGCAAGCTATATCACGTGAAGAAATCAAGCAAAAACTCACGGATCAAAGAAGGACTCAAATCATCAAAAAGAGAGAAGGAAAGCAAAGAGATAAAACAATGATCAAACTTTCCTTGGATTAATTTGACATACTTTGGGTTTACAGCCACTCCATCAATGGAGGACAAAGCTCAATCTATGAGCACGAAATCAAATCAAAACTCTCAAGAACCCTAACCTCCACAAAACCTCTCCCTAAGCAAATTAGGGTTTCAAACAATGAAAGAGTCGAAGTGAGGGGGCAGCCACCCCCTCCTTTATTTATAGTGGAGGCTTAGACCTTCTAGAAGTTTGACTCAATTGGGCTCTTGTTAAGGCCCAAAATAAACGGGTCACACACGCACGTATTTTAATGCGCCATCTTTATCACCTCTTAACCTAATCAGCTTCACCTTGCGCCATCTTGCGCACGGGTTGGCCAATAGGTCACCTTTGTCCATCTGGCACCACGCTTGAGTTCATTGACCTCACCCGGCATCGTCGATCGTTCTGGACCTCAGCTCTCCAAACCTAGTCCCGATCATCCTCGCCGTTTACTGTCGTTGACCACCAAGCAACCTGCACAACAATAGACAAGTAAACCGAATCCGGGAGCAAGTTCTTCACGACTTGACTCATGTTAGTCAAAACATGCATCATGCAACACATATGCACTGAAACTCATGACTTTGACCTAACAACCGAACATCGCCACCACGACGAATGTCGATATAAGTGAAAACTGGTTAGACCGCCACTATGGCCGGTCTGACCGCCACCTATAGGCCGGTCAGACCGCCAGTTGGGACTTAGCCAAATTTAGCCCCTGAAAATCCGAAACCTACTGGAATTTTCAAACGAATAGAACTTTTGACTATAGACTCAAAAAATTATGAGACCAAGTGCAATAGAATCTCCTCTCTTGCCTACAACATCTATTTTTGGCCCAGGTCAAAACACCACTTTCTGAAATTGGCCGATCCGACCGCCGCTATGGCCGGGACACCCCTGGCGGTTCGACCGCCAGGGGTGTCCGGTCGGACCGCCCTTAGGCCGGTCTGACCGCCCTTAGGCCGGTCTAACCGCCGGTTCGGCCGGTCAGACCGCCAATGGCCTGACAGCCCTGATTCTTTGCCAAAAACACGTGAAACGACAAACCTTTAACACCATTGCCAACTGTTATATCATCCTAAGATCAGGAGTATATCCCCATGATATCCACAGATACGACATAAATGGGTACACATTTTATATGATAGCTCAGGATAGGAAGAGCACAGTCCAGAATAGCGGTGTCCGCATAGATGTGTTTCATGAGTAGTTCAATACCGCCGGGGCACGTGGGTTGAACTCCTAATATGGGTTTGTAGAGGAGATTTGGGAGCTCGACTATGAACTTTTTAGGATCTCCCTATTTCGATGCCATTGGGTTAAACTTTCGCAGGGCGTGAAGTTCGACAAGTACGCCATCACTACTATGAACCTCAAATATGTCGAATACAAGGACGAACCATTCGTACTCGCTAAGCAAGTTGTTCAAGTTTTTTTTATGTAACAGACTCGACAAATAAGAACAGCCACATAGTTCTTCATGGAAAAAGAAGGATTATCGGAATTGAGAATGTCGTGATGAGAAAGAGCACATTCAATTTGACGAGTTGCATCCTTTTGGAGACAACATCAGGCTCGAGGAAGAATCCAATGAGGAAGTTAGCTATTTGCGCGTCGATCATCATGAAGGGCTATATTTTAATTAAAAATTTATTACATTGTAATTTATTCCATAACATGAGACATGTCAATGTGGACTTGCCATGTGTTATGCACTTGTAATCTCTTATTTTGATATCAACGTGTTATTGTCATGTGTTAATGTGTTATGGACTTGTCATCTATGATATTGATGTCAATATGGACTTCATTGTAATGTGGAGTATCAAATTGGTTTCACTTGATTCGGAGTTGAGTTGAATTAGATATGAATTTTTTTAAGTCAAATGAATTTTCAGTGGATAAATTAATTTTTAGTCAAATGATTTGGAGTTGTGTTATGGACTTGTCACCCGGTTCATGTGGATAAATACAATGAAGCAATCACATAGTGGCATATCATAGATGTTTCTATTATGGAACCGTTTGTGATTTGACCATATCATAGAAGGTTCTATAATCATATCAACAATGGTTCCATTATAGAACCGTCCGTGATTACTTATTACAGACGGTTCTATAATAGAAACGTCTATGATATCCCTTTATTAGGAGGGAACCGTTAAGGTTTGTGCGCCCTTACTCGTCACTCTCCCTTACTCTCGCCCATTCACCTCCCCAGCGCCTTTGCCCCTTGCTCTCGCTCGTTCGCCTTCGACCTCGACGCTGCCACCCGATGCCTCCTCCCCGACACGCTCGTTTGCCCCCGACCTCGACGCTGTCACCCCCGACCTCGATGCCGCCCAAAGCTTCCTTCCCGACGCCTCCGAAGCCACCTCCCCGACATCAACGCCGCTCGGCCTCCTCCTCGCCCTTCCTCCCCCTTCCTCCCCCACCACCATCCAAAGCCACCTCCCAAGGTACGTCTCTGCTCCTTGTGCCTCCTACAGTCCTCCAACTTCCCTCCTCTCCAGTGGCCGACGGTGCGTTTCCCTTGTCTTCTCAGTTCTCTTAGATCTAGTTGCAGAAGTTTGGGTCTGGGTGAGTGGGGAAAGAAGATGAGTGGGTGAGTAGGGGAAACAAGGCGCAAGTGGCTGGTACCGCCCGGTGAGTGGTCAGTGGATTGGTGAATTAGTACTATTGTTGCATAGCAATAGAACCTATGTTCACTGGGGGTTTACAACTTGTAGTGGATTTCTATGTACTACTGTATTAAGCAAATACGAATATGTGAAGTGCTACTAAAACTGATAGAGCAGTACACTAAGTCACTAACAAACTTGCTCATTCTTATGTGTAGTTGATTGAAAATAGCTACTTGGCACCTTTAATTAAGCACGAAGTCAGTAACAGACTTGCATTATGTCCTTTATAAATGCACAATTCAAGCTTCCAGTCTAATATTGAGTATCGTATTTTATATTGTTGTTGCTCTATTGCGGTGAGCCTTTATTAGTCCTCAATTGTTTGTGATGTGTGTTTGTGCATGTGCGTGCAGGAGAGGGCAAAAGTAATGAAAAAGAAGCTATAATGTTATTTTCTATTTTATGGTCTTTAAATACCTATGAGTTTATTGGATTAACAATAAATCTTAGACATGTTTTGGGGTTAAGCTGATCCTCCACATGTGCAGTGCCTATCAGATTCCATATTCAAATTATCTCCCATGTAGGAAAGCTAACTGCTAATTATTATAATGTTGCTCGGGCTGCTAGATATTTTTGTTTTTTATGAAGGCTTGAAGGGTAAATGGGTTGGTTTCTAGATGTCATAGCAATATGGTTATGCTGATCCATTTGGTTGGCTGGTGATTTTCTTATTCTTTGTAGATTTAGTTTTCATAACTGGGGTGATCTGTATTACTAGTGTGTGTATACCAATTATTGGTATTATATGTAGGTTATTTTACTACCCTTACGGAATTTTTATGATGTATCCGTATTATGTGCAAATTCTTCAGTATTAATGGTATTTGTGCCTCAGTAATGTGCTTCGTGCATAATTTTTGTTATTAAGTCCTAATCATACTCCTTACGTATATTTTTTGGAAAGTGTACAGTTAGTGTTTTTATCTATTCTCTTGATTGTGTGCCCAATATCCCATGAGTACCTTTTCAGTTTTTAATTTTCTTTACTACGTATTCTATATTTAAGTTCAATGGGTAACTTTTATTTGTTTATACAATTAATATGTTTACAAGGCAATTTTAGCTAATTGATTGGGTAACTTCTATTTTTTTCTGTATAAAATATGTTTCCAAGAGAAATTATCTTCAAAAATACCTAGTGGATATCAACTTGAAATCCATGAAATTTTAGTTCATTGCATATGTAACTTATATAGATAGCAAGTAAGCGAGATGGCAGAGGCACCGTCATCAACGGCGCCGAATGCGTCTGGATCTCCGAGCAAAGTGGTACGTAAGCGAGATGGCAGAGGAATATCAAAATTACCTGCGGTCCGAATGACTATCACAGAGGTCAGTGACGTTGGGATCCATCTGAGTCCCAAGAAATCAGCTGCGGGATTCCGGACCATCTGCGGGATACTTGGAAGGGAACGGGTCCCCATCACTACACCAAGCTAGAAGTATATGATGGATGTACGGAGTGACTAGCTGTGGACTGAAATTTTAGGCTCTTTCCCTATCCCAGGAGCAGACTGGGCACACGTGCAATGGCAAGCGTTGCTCGCGATGGGTCACGCGTGGAGGACCTTCAAGAGCACACTTATCACGAAGTACGTGAAAACAGGCCGGACGCCCTTCACGAAGTATAAATTATTGTCACGGGATATACAGGAAGCCTTCGTGCGGATGAAGACGGTGGCTGAATTTCAGGAGCAATGTTGAACCCGGGAACGAAGGATCCCGAATTCTCTGTGTTCATACACTAGTCCAGGATTTCCAGTGTACACAGTCACAAAAATGTTATCACAACATATCCAAATAGTATTAAAAGCATAGAGTTTATTACAAGCGGGCCGGAGGCCAAATAAAACATTAGCGGAAGCAAAATAATAATGGTAAGCCACACGATCGCCACGAGTAATCGTCTGCGAGATCGCGCCTAATCGCCCCGCTCCTCACCTTACGGATAGCGGTCTTCTCACGAATAATAATATTCACAGAGAGTGAGCACTACAACCGTGCTGCAAATTACACCCAATACGTAATTTAGAATGCATGCATACGTTATTCAAAGGAAGGTTGTAGGGTTTATTTGCATAAATCAGCCTTTTTGGTTTAAATAGTTATACTAAGTTTCAAGGCACATTTTCATTTTATAACTAAAATCAGATTTAAAATTGATCATTTTATAGTGGATAACCTCCATATGAAACATGGTGATGGATACCCTCCTATCACAGGGCTACCCGCCCAAATTTACCACAAGGATTAACCATCCTCAAATCATGTCCAAAGTTATTTTAAAACCAAAAACAAATCTAACTTAGAGTGGCTTTGCTCAGCATGTCCATGACCGTGGACACGGCTATTCGAATAGATTTACACTCTGCAGAGGTTGTACAACTTTACCCACACGAGATAATTTGCCCGTTGTGTCGGCCAATACACACTTCCTTAGGTGTGTGACTAGGCAAGTATCACAAGGCGTTTCCAATGTACTACCTCAATACCAATATGCCCGCTAAGGTTTCACTTCCATTAGGCTAACCACCTGCTGGAAACCCCCTCTTGCGCCAAGTGGGAGTAAAGTCTAACCGACACCCACACAACAAAAATGGCATAAACAATACTGAGGTAATACAAATTATTAAGCCCAGTTCGCCCATACGAACATGTGGTAGTACGGTGGAGCTTTTGCAAGATGCGGCTCAAAGGCCGGTCCTTAATCTACTTGGGCAACTTTCAATAAAAACCACAGGTCTCAGTCCTAACTGACAGGCCTGCATAAACTGCACTCCACTAACGGTCCATGTTTGCCCAAGTACAAACCATTTTCTTTTATTTTAAATTTTCAAAGACATTTGCAAAAGTCCACCATGACAAGGCAATGTCATAGTCTTTTTATCAATTTATGAAATTTTGGCTAAATTCTCCCAAAGTCAAATATTTCATGGTCTAAGCATTTGCTATACATATATTTATTTTTAAATTCATTTGACTAAGGTTACAAGGAATTGGTAATACAACAATCAAGTTTGGCTATACAAAGGAATTGGAATAATTAAATATTTAAAACAGGAATTTAAAATAATTAAATACAATTATGCATGCAATAATAATTTAAAACAGGAATTAAATAATTTTAAATATTGGGGGCAAAATGGTCAATGGTGTAACTTGCCTTGCTCAAATTCCTGGTATTCTACTTCTTCAATAGGGTCAAGCTCTCCGGAGTCGTCAAAATCTATACGCGAAAATATTCCAAATTCAAACAGAATTCAAATGAACACAAATAAATTCAAATGAAAATTCAAATTAACTCCAAATTAAATAATTTTGGTTTAGTTAGCTAGATCTTGATTTTATACAAATTTAGAAATTTGAATCACCTAAATCGGAGTTTGTATGAAGAAATACGAGCTCTGGAAGTTTAAATCTAAATTTAAATCAAAATCGAATTTCAATTTCCAATTAATTTTCTAAAGGAAATTCTATTTATTGCGCCACCGACGTCAATGATCTCGCTCACGAGACCGACATGTGGGCCCAAACAAGATGGATCGAGTCCACGACGTCACCGAATCCACGGTGGACTCGGCGCGCAATAAAGATGTGGGGCGAGGCGCTTGGCCGGGCGCAGCCGCCCACGCTGGCGCCTATGTGGTCGCTCGTCGGCCAAAATGCCCATGTGGCGCCAGTGGCGCCGACTTGGTAGCCATATCGGACCGGAGGGGCGGCGCGAGGAACCAAGGTTCCGTGACGGCCAGGCGCGGCGAGCTCCGGTGAGTGCGCAATAGATAGAGGGAGACGCTGGTTCTAGGCGCTACTGGTGGCGGCGAGAGTGACCGGAAGGTCGTCGGCGACGGAGAGGCGGCGGTGCGGTTCGGTTGTTGGCGGCGAAGGTGCTCGGGGTCTTGGCGCGGCCAAGGTGCGCCAGAGGATCGCCGAGGATGCCGATGCCGAAGTGCGATCGAGGTAGCCGGAAGCTCGTGGCGCCGGAATCGGAGAAGAACGAGCTTCAGGCCACGGCGGGATTTGCGAAATGCGCGATTGAGGGCGATCGAGGGACAGGAGGTGGGGAATAGAATGAGAGAGGAGCGGCGCAATGGTGCTTTATAGGGCGAGGAGACGGGTGCGGGAGATCGTGTGCGGCGTTAATGGCGACGGAGCCGGGCGCGGGCGCACGGGGTTAAGAGGGGGTAATGGCGGGAATGAGCGCGCGGAGTGAGGGGGAGCAATGCGCGCGTGATGGCGAGTGAAGAGAGGAGGAATCGCGGGAGTGACGAGCTCCGAGGCGAGCGGCAATGGCGGCGAGAGGCGCGGGCGCGCGGGGAAGAAAGGGAGGAGGGAGACGACACTGTTGCAGTGGGCCCCACCTGACAGCGAGACAGAGAGAGGGAGAGAGGGCGCGGCGATTAAATGTCGGCCGTCCGATTTGATCGGACGTCCAGCGTTATTCGCGCGGGAAGAGAGTGGGCGAGAAGCGCCTGATCTTTGGGCTTCGCCCAAGATCTTATGCAGAAGAAATTTTAAACCTTTTCAATTGATTTAATTCCGAAATTCAAATAAGCTTTAGAAAATAGTAAATGAAGTCCAAAAATTTTGAGAAAATTCACATAAATTCTATGAGGCATTACGGACTTAAATAAAATAATTCCAACTTTTAGTTGGTAATAGATTTTGCACATAAATTCTTTTAGCCTTAATATAATTTATTGAAAAGTTTTTAAAATTCGGAAAATCCACAAAAATTAATAAAGTCTTATTTTTAAATGAAATTGAAATTTTGGTCATTACAAACCTACCCCTTAAAGGGAATCTCGACCAGAGATTCGACTTGGTCGACAAAAGGTAGGGATACTCGGCTCTCAAAACTTCTTCTCGCTCCCGGTAGCTTCTTCTTACGAATGATTGCTCCATCGAACCTTACAAGAACGAATGACTTTGCTTCGGTGACGCTGCTACGCCACATCGAGAATCTTGATTGGTTGTTCCACATAGGTGAGATCTTCACGAAGATCGATGCTCTCAGCTGTGTTTCTTCCGTTGGTACTGAGACATTTCTTTAATCGGGATACATGGAAGACATTGTGAATAAATGACAGAGATCTTTGGTAGTTCCAAGCGATAAGCAACTTCACCTCTTTTGCCAAAATCTTCTAAAAATGCAGGTGCGAGTTTTCCTTTAGTCTGAATCTCTTCACTCCTGAGTGGAGTTACCCCGAGATAGACAAAATCTCCCATCTCGAAGGATAGTTCTCTCCGACGATTATCGGCATAACTCTTTTGTCGGGTTTGAGCTACTTTCGGATGTTCTCTTATTGCTTTTACCTTACTTTCACTTCTTTTATCAATTCGTCCAAGAATTGGTGTTCTCCTACTTGATCCCAAAGGAGAGGGTTCTACACTTTCTACCATACAATGCTTCAAATGGCGACATCTCAGGGTGGCTTGAAAGTCATTGTTGTAGGAAAATTCTGCGTAGGGCAAATTCCTATCCCACTTCTTCCATAATCTATAGCACAAGCTCAAGCATGTCTTCTAGGACTGATTTACACGTTCACCGCTATCTGCTTGGGGATGATATGTCAGGCTTTGAAGTTGAGTCCGGTTCCCAAAGCTTCATGTAGACTCGCCAAAATTTTGAAGTGAATCTGCGAACCTCTATCGGACACAATTTTCTTGGGTATACCATGTAGACAGACGATCCTCGCCATGTACAATTTCGCTAACTTATTGCTTCGTAAGTGGTCTTGATTGGAATAAAATGAGCCACTTTTGTTAATCGGTCAATTATCACCCAAATAGAATCACAACTGATTGGGTCCTAGGTAGTCCGTGATAAAATCCATACCAATCTCCTCCCATTTCCACTCGGGAATTGGTAATGGTTGTAACAATCCGGCAGTCTCTCGATGTTCTCGCCTTAACACGATAGCACATCACAACGCAACAAACTCAGCGATCTCTCGCTTCATCTTGACCCACCAATACTTTTCTTCGGATCTTGGTACATCTTGGTACTCCGGGATGGATAGAGTAAGGCGATTCATGAGCTTCTTTCGAATCAGTTGTCTGGTTTCATGATGTTTAGGTACACGATGCGGTTGCCAAACCATACTGTGCCCTGCTCATCTTCAGAAAATCCTGGGGCTTTGCCTCTTCTCATGTTCTTCATGATTTCTTTGATGTCTTCGTCTTCTAGCTGTTTTTCTCTGATCTGACTTTGTATGGTTGGTTGGACTTCCACTGTGTTTATACAGCCTTGACTGACAATTTCCAGATTCAGATGCTTTAGTTCTTCATACAACTCTGGTTGATTTTCTTGAACTAACACCGTGTTGCAGTATGCTTTCCTACTCAGAGCATCTGCTACCACGTTGGCTTTACCCGGGTGATAATGAATTCCAAGGTCATAATCTTTTATCAGCTCCAACCATCTTCTTTGCCTGAGATTAAGATCTGACTGGGTGAAGATATATTTCAGACTCTTATGATCTGTGAAAATCTCACAGCGGTTACCAATGAGGTAATGCCGCCAGATTTTCAAAGCATGCACAATTGCCGCTAACTCTAAATCATGAGTTGGATAATTTCCTTCATGTGGTCTTAACTGACGAGATGCATAAGCCACAACTTTTCCTTCTGCATCAAGTACATCCTAGCCTCTCGGGGATCGTCCACGAAAACTTCAAAATCCTTACGTATATCTGGTAAAACTAGCACTGGTGCAGAGACTAATCTTTTCTTCAGCTCTTGGAAACTTTGCTCACATGCACTTGTCCATTCAAATTTCTTTTCCTTCTTCAGAAGTTGAGTCATGGGTTTGGCGATCTTGGAGAAATTTTCAATGAATCTGCGGTAGTACCCACTAATCAGAAAACTTCTCACATGGATGACTTGGGTTGCTTCCAATCCATTCTGACTTCAACCTTTGAGGGTCTCTGCAACTCCTCCTGCTGACACAATGTGTCCAAGAAAAGCCACTTGACTGAGCCAAAATTCACTTTTGCTGAGTTTGGCATAAAGTTGGTGTTCTCGAAGTTTGCCCAAAATAATTCTAAGATGTTTTTCATGCTCTTCCCTATCTCTTGAATAAATGAGAATATCATCTATGAATACCACCACAAACTTATCCAAGAATTCCATGAACACTTTGTTCATCATATTCATGAAATAAGCAGGGGCATTTGTTAGTCCAAATGACATCACTGTGAACTCGCATACCCATATCCGTGGTAAAGGTCGTCTTGAATATCTTCTGTTCTGATTTTTAACTGATGGTAGCCTGATCTCAAATCAATCTTGGAGAAAACACTGGCTCCTTTAAGCTGATCAATTTTGGGCTGTTACAAGCAAAGTGCGGCGCACAAAGCTCTATAGGCATAAAACACTCACCTCCACAAAATTGGCACTGCTGGGTATGTGGGTAAAACAACGGAATGGGCGGTGGAGGATGAGAACGCAAACGGGCCATTTCCTGAGATCACAGACGAGTTCACTCAAACTTGGTTAAGAGCAAGGGCACCAACCACATCTTTGGGCGGCATCTCTTTCACAAACCCGGCAGACGAGGCAGTGTCCCAACGTCTGGTAAATATGTCGAACTACGTAGTTGTTAATAAGTCCATAACTTCATAGTGTCTATAATAACATGACGACCTCAGCAGCAAGCATTGACTTCCGTATGTTTCTAAGGCCCCTTCGAAGCAGATAGGGAGAATGTTCTACTATATACAGCACTGGGAAACAAGGAGCACCCGGGTCACACGCGAGGTGTTGGGGTTTACGTACCTTGGAGGGATGGATTCCGACACATATAGGAGTAGGAAGAGATCCAAGGCCGAGCACGACGCCCTATAGGACGCCTTAGCTAATTGCATATCGTTTTGTAGGAGCCAACGCCTTGCATGCTCCAAGTGAGGATGGTTGGGTCCATTTCTATTGAGGCTGGGCGGGGGATGGTGTATCCGGGCGGGGGATGGTGTATCCATACCAGGAAGGGACAATGCAGTACCGTGCCCAGCTGGTGCAGGGTTACGCTAGGGTCCAGGTGGATATGGTACATGACAAATTCATAGCTGTCCCGCTGGAGATTCGCTCGAACGAAGACATCAGAACAGTAGGGGATGCCATATACACTTTTATCTAGTGGCCCAAGAAGAACATCGCCCTGGACCCTGTAGTGCCACGATCTCGACACGACCATGCCTCTCCAATAGGACCTTTGATGACTCCACCTCAACCTTCACTTCAGAAGGCCGCCTCATCAGTTCCCGTGGAGAAGTGTGAGGACCCCCGGGTTATTTCCGTAAGACCGGGGTTTACCTGGTCTTAAGGAAAAAACTCTGGGCCTCAAGTAAATGAATTCCACCTTAACTCCATCCAAGTGAGGAGCCCGACCGAAACTAGAGCCCCGGTGATCATACGCGCTGCTCCTTTGCAAGCACTACATGATTATCGGTTCTCCAAACGGTCAAAGCCAACACTTAGACAAGTTAAGGTGGGATTCATCACAGCGAGTATGAGGCCGTGTTGGCTCCCAGGATCAGCGACCAACACGCTCATACTCTCATTCAACGTTGATCACATCCATACAACAACGTATATTACAATCCAAAAGGCATACAACATAATAGTTAAGTCTACACTATTACATAACGGTCGACCGGCCAAATTCAAATAAGAGTGATAAATAACAGCGGAAGCAAAATAAATAAACCAAAAGTCCAGCAAGGTATGCCCATAACCCAAGGCAACCGATCGGGGTTAAAAGATAGCACTACTCGTCGATTAACGCCTAAATCGGCATCGCCGAGCTCATCGAGCTCAAAATCGTCCTCACCGAAAAGAAAAACAAAAGGCCACCAACATCCGGTGAGTACAAGTGCACTCGCAAGTCTTACACAAAGAAAAGTAGTTATGCATATTGGGCAATCAAGGGATAGCATTAGTGGTTCTAGTTTTGCATAAAACGCAACATCTTACATTCCTAGACCATCTAGTTTTCGAAAGCCAAGTTATAAATCATTTATTCAAGAGAGGGTTTCACAAGACATATGTAATAATATGGATCAATCAATATCAAGGTGGCTGTCCACTTTGATAAACTAAAGTACATGAACATCCCATTCATGCCAAACCAATTGTAACCATGTCAACTTTTAATTTTTGAAGTCTAACGATGAAGCATACTTAAACCAAGTGTTGTCCATAACCGTGGACACGGCTATTCGAATAGATTATCTCTGCAGAGGTGTACTACTTTACCCACATGACCCGACTAGCTCGTAAGCCTCCTGGATGCCTCCGAAAATAGCACACTTCCTTAGGTATGCCGTAGGGAGAATCGAGATACTGATCATTTTAGCAAGAAAATCTTATTGGGATGTACCACCCATATGTGGGAATCCCAACTTAGACATAAGCATATAGCAAATGCTAAGCGGGCACACATGATGTCTTTGGAGTGGCGGTGTGAGGTAGTTAGTATGTTGCATCCCACAACATAGGTAATCGTGCTCATTAAGCACAGTATATATCACACTGGGGTTCCAAAGGAACATAGGATTTCACGGTCTCTATGTCCCCACACCGCTTGCGGTCTTACCCAATAAAACATTCCCCTTACTTAACCGTGACGGTACCCATATCCCGCATGTGATAGTACGCTCGGTACTTGGAGTGTAACGTCCATGGCTCGGTCCTTAATGGTCCGCACAAGACAACCACAAACCCGAATCTCGTGCATAACAAAGACCCACACTAACAACCACTTGTCCGGACCCAAAACCATTTAACAACAACAAGTTTTGAACCAAAATAACCAGATATAACAATCTGGACAAAAATTAATAACAGAATAAGAGTTGTTATGTGTCTCCCACAATTGACGAGCTAGTCCCGCCAATTGATCTACTGCGTTATCTAGACCATAATGGCTAAGCAATAGACACACAACAATCATATCATCACAAACCTATCTTAAGCATATGTGTATGTGAAATATCAGGGATAACCATCAAGCATAGGATATAACTAATCTACTCAAACATAAAGGTATACCGAAAATAGCATGCAGGCAATATCATTGCATTTCAAATACTAATGTAAGAAAACTGGGATCAATATGATGCAAAAGAAATTTCAAAGGATGCTTGCCTTTCTGGGAGTTCACTTGCTCACTCTCGGTTACGTAGTTGTTCATTTACGACAACTCGGACTCTATAGAAATAGTGATATCGAATGAACACCGAGAAAAGCCAAAAATTCAAAGTTCTCAAAAATGAATGAAATTTTCACAGTAGCTAGATTATGATTTTAGATGAATTTAGGTGAAAGAATTATTTCATTTGGATTTCGTATGTGAAAGTTATGACAGTTTGAAAATCGGTTTTGGAAAAAATGCTGAAAAATGGTCTTCGGTTACTGTTCATCCGAATTCCAATTTTTAGCACAAATTTGTAGAATAGTGGCGAATAAAATGATTACATATATAAATATATGTTAGAATTATATGACCAAAATAAATTGGTTCAACTCATTTGGAGTTTATATGAATTAGTTATGAATTTTCAAAGTTAAAAGAATTTTGTATTGTAAAAGTAATTCTTTTCTAAAATTTGTACCACATAAAAATACTTTGTAAACTCGAAGTAACCTCGCCTCTATCATAACCAAAGTCGTCCATCTAACCACACAACGTTCGGATTAACAATCTTCCAACCATACCATCTATCCGATAATTGAACGAAATCCACCGACTTGTGGGCATAATATCATGTCTAAATCCATCAATCCTTCTCCGATATATTATTTAAGCTAATACTAGCTATCTAGCTCTACTAGTCTCACCTCGGAAATTCATATTCGTATACACCCAAAATTTCCACCAACCGAGGTTTAATAAACTAACCGACACCTAATGAGCTTTACAATTTAAATACACATCCAATACTTAATAGCTCACAAATCGATCTCTCATATTCATACCATCGAACTTAGTCTTGAATGACCTCCACCAATCCAATCATATATGTGCCACTACGATCAACTAATAATCATTTATCTACTAATCCAATTGAGGGTACAAATCTACCAACTCGGCACATAGGACTTAACTATTACATACACGACAATCCAATTATTTATCCATAATCAAACAATCCATCCTACCATCTCCCAAATTCCAGCATACATGTCTCATGTAGCTATTACTTCGGACATCCGATCAATTTGCTCATGTTTAATTAAATCATCCGATTCAACTAATCCAACAAGGTACATAATCCGACATCCAACGAGCAACAATACACATATATAAAAGGTATATCATTAATCATCAACACATACGCCATCCACCAAGTAATAGATTATAAAAATCTTTATACATCCTATCCTAAAAATAACAAATCCAGTGTGACATGAAACCTCCAATTAATGTCTCATCCAAAGATCACCACTAACTTCCATGCGACTTCATATTAATACCGTCCGATTAATTAATCGACTCATATATTTTATCTAGCATCCACCGATCAAAGATACATATTCCGCTACGACGATAAAATTATTTGTATCTACCGATATACATCACAAGAACACGCCTACGCACAAATACAACCTAACCGGATAATTATACCGGTCATAAGACACCAAAATATTTTTATAAATAAACATGCATAAATAAATATCATGCTCATGACTAATATGCAACATGCACAAGTAAATATCGTAAACGCGATTTGACACTAAAGATTTTTACCGCGGCACTAAGCATGCAAAATATCACCGGACTTCTTCTCGGCTACACGTCCACGTCCACCGTAGTCGTCGCCGTCCCCGCGTCCGTTTGGCCTCTCGTCCGCGTTCATCCTAGTGCCAACGTATGCGCCACACCGTCGCGCCGCCACATGCATGGCCGTCGCATGCCTGCGCCGGAAGTCCGCCGTGCAGCTCCACCGGCCTTGCCTCCTCGCCTCGGCTACCTTTGGCTCGGCGTCGCGCCGCTGCCCGCTGTGCCGCCCGAGCGCCTCAATGCTTGCCGAGCGCCGCAAGCCGCTGCCGTCGCTCGGGCTCCCATGGCCACGCCGCCGTCTAGCACGACATGCCATGCCGGCTCGCCTCGCTCATGTCGTCGTCCTCCAAGCCACCTTGACGCCGGGCCGCGTCACCGTCACGCCGCGCCTTCACCTAGGCGCCATTGGCCTCCTCCGGCCGCAACACCATGCGCCCGGCGCCGTCGTCTTCGCACCGCTGCCGTGCACGGCATGCACCGCTCGGCCTCGGGCTGCTACTCCACCGGGCTGCCGTGCCGCTGCGTCGCACGAGCCGCATGCCGCTGCTGCTGAAATCAAGAAGCCACCGGGCTGCTCGCCTGGCCGCTTGCCTCCTGCCGAAGCCGCTGCTAGGCGCTGCTGCACCCTGCTGCTTTGAGCCGGCACCGCCTGCTAGCTGCTCTTCATGCTGCTGCTACATCAACACTGCTACAGTGCGTCACAACTTCCCCCTTCTAGCAAAATGCTCAAACGAACTTGCATGCAGAATCCACTAGTATGGATGGGAAGCTTATGAGATGGGGAATGCAATGGGGTGACATGCAAAGTTTGATTTTGGGTTTTTGGTGGTGATTGGAAGGAGAGAAATAGATGAACTTGTTTTGCTGTTTTGCATTGACTAGAAATGTGTTGGGAGGAGGAGCTCTCGGCTGTGCTTGGCTGTGTGTTTTGTTGGGGAGAAAAGAGAAGGCAGGGGAGAGGATGTGTGTGTTCGGCTGGGAGAGAGAGAGAGATGGCAGTGTGGAAAAAAGGATGGGTGGCAAAAGATGGCAGGGAGAGGGGAGGATGGACCTGCTGTGCCATGGCAGTGAAATGATGGGGTTTCGGCTGGGACGAAGGAAAGACAGTGGTGGTTTTGGCTGTACAGTTTTCGGGTGAACAGTAATTCCAGAATTTGCAAAATGGCTGAGGTGTTCAGGTAATTTTTAGACATTGTTGATTAGCTCTAAAAATCACGAAATTTTAGGAGAGGTTCCTGATATAATGTTAGATGCTTAGGTAAAATTTTCAGAAATTTATCCAGAGTGTAATGCTCTCTAAAAATCTTTAAACCTTCTGCTTGTTTGGGAGATGAGTAGCAGTATAGTTTTTCATCTCTTTTTCTTTTACGTCGCCCAAACGACCTTGCATGAGTAAACCGATTATAGAAACGGAATGTCCTCGAGACAACGATCACGATGACATAACATGCGTTGCATGATTTTTAGTTTTTGGTTGTGATTGCGAGGAGAGAAGTTGGAAAAATAAAGAATGGATACGCAGGTATTTCATCTGCTAATTCTATTCTCCATTTTGCGAATTCACTCAAACTGCTATGCATGCGAAAACAAATTATAGAAACGGATTGCTCGTGCGATGACGATCGCGGTGGTATGACATGCATAGCTTGGTTTTGAAGTTTCGGCTGAGATTTGAAGGGGAGAAACGACAAGAGTTAGCAGGGTCGGAAAATAGAAGAGATGACCGGAAAAGAAGGGACACGCGGTCGTTTCGCCCGTGGTCGATCGAATTCGAAAATAAGAACGGTGATACTAATGTATGCATCATGATTTTTGAAATGCAAGCGGAAACGAGAAACAAAATATCTAATTTAGTTTTAGTCGCTCAAATAATTCGATTAAATATAGGTTATAATAATAATTATTATTTTTAATACAGATTTTAAACAAATTTGATTTGACTTGGAAATACAACCTTTTAATTATCTCAATTTGATTTTACAAGCAATCTTTTTACTTAAACACGGGAAAATTTTAAAACACTGCCAAATATTTATTAGATCGCCTAGTTAAATATTAACATCCCGATTTTGAAAATCAGGATGTTACAAGAAGTTGCCAAAGGAACAAGAAAAGCGTGTCGCTGCATCCGTTCCTGAGTTGTCTCACAGAAAGAAATGCAGCGGGAGAGTCGTTCAGGCCAAAACGAAATCGAAGAATAGTAAGGCATCTCCCAAGCCCAGAAAATACTCCCTCGGAAGTCCGTTGGCCCCCGACACAGAATTAGCTCGCGCTGGATTAGGTTGCCAGTCTTTGTATATCTGGTACATGCGGAAGACCAAAGAGAGGGTGCGGTATTGGAATCACCGTCAGATACATGAAGGAGCATTTCCTCCACGAGCCGGGCCACTTCATCGTCCGCTTCAACGACTTATTTCACCTATTCAAGCTCACTGCACTCGACGCCTCACTTCTATGATGCTGGACACTGTAAGTATGTACAATCAAGTTCTACATTCACGTAATACCGATAAATATCACAACTCATTGCTTATGTATAGATACATGATGAAAAATGCCTAAGGATGGAACTCTGAGCAAACCATCAAAGAAGACGCATCCTACGTCGTGAAATACATAATGATGGGAGTGCTTGCTCAGGACGATAAGAACTACATAATGGTGCCCTACAATAATAAGTAAGTGCTTCACTACTTGCTATAGAAATTTTATTTGTACTTTATACGCAGCACGAACTTAGGTTTAATAACTATAGCGGCATATATGAGTAGGTACCACTGGATCCTTTTAGTCATTATACCAAAGAGGAACAAGGTAATATACCTTGATTCCCTACTCAACAAAACCCACAACTTCACCCTTCTAGAAGGAATACTCGACATGTATGCTCATTTACTCCATACATAACTCATTGTAGTCTTCCTTCGTTTGAAATGGGCTAGTATAACTTTTTGAAATCATGTAGATCGTTCATCGCCTATGTTGCCGAAGGAGGGCCATACAAGGGATCGAGCGCCACACTGCAACGTAGGACACGATTTCCGATACGCGCTACAACACAATATTCCTATATCATACTTCGTAATAATATGTCTCGAACTAACTATACCTATATATGTAATTCTATTTTTGCAGTGCCGCCAGCAAAAATAAGATCACCTATATGCATTCTACGTTTGCCATCATATGCAGCAAATCATGAGTGTTAAGATGAAGGATCCCGAGGTTTGTCAATGTCACAATAATTATTTCCTAATTATAAATTTAAATATATATGTTTACTACTTTACTCCTGCAAGTGACAGGGCTTGAATATAGATTTAGATGCACTCGTTATGAAAGAGATCTCGGAGCTTCGAGGGAAGCTCTGCTGCTTCTTCAAGACGGAGATCGTTAATGCTAGCGGAGAGTTTCACTCCGTTGACACCGCTGAATGACCTTCAAACAATTGATTCAATTGTAAGTCCCTTTGTGTAGTTGTAATTCAATTGTAACTCTAGCGACAATACTTGAACATAATATTTTGTAATTGATTTTGAGTTGTAAATGATCACTTTGAGTTGTCAACAATTGATTCATCTATGATGTATCTATTTTCTGCTTGCTTATTTTCAGAGGGCATGGCTAGCAATTCCTGATGCTAGCTGAAAATTACAAAAAATTTAGTTAGGTTAAAGAACTATCAAAGACAATTTTTTATTGAAACCGTCTGTGAAGGGATACTATCACAGACAGTTTCAACAAAAAACTATCTGTGATACGTAGGATATCATAGATGGTTCTATTTACAAACCGTCTGTGATATGCCTCCAATCACATACGGTTTGTAAATAGAACCGTTTGTGATATCCTACGTATCATATACTATTTTTTGTTGAATTCATCTGTGATAGTATACCTTCACATACGGTTTCAACAGAAAACCGCCTGTGGTTTGCCTTATCACAAACGATTCAAAAACTGTCTATGATAACTGCCTATTATCACAGACACACAAATTCAGACAGTTCAAAAACTATCTGTGATGATTGTTCCGAACTATTTGTGATGACTTTGTCTGTACTAGTGAATGGAGGTAGACAATAAAGGTCTGAATCTTTCCCACATGCTCTAGGATAGGGAACGTTGTATAATTGAGGTTGTGTCCCAATGAACGAAGCTCTTAACTCACAAATAATAAATAATAGATAAGAATACAAGGATGTAGTTTTAGCCTTCTCTCTTTATTGATCTCTTCGCTCCTAGGTTTGTATGTATAATGAGAGCCCCCTGCCCCCTTTATATAGGAGGAGGTGGTTTCT
Source organism: Hsuehochloa calcarea (assembly GCA_036346395.1). Lineage (NCBI taxonomy): Eukaryota > Viridiplantae > Streptophyta > Magnoliopsida > Poales > Poaceae > Hsuehochloa > Hsuehochloa calcarea. The sequence continues at coordinate 53,975,321 of CM070609.1, read as the reverse complement.
CTTTATACATGAATAAACAATATTAGACTAAACTAACTAATAGGTCTTATAGGCCAACAACCCCCTAATGAGCCTTTGTTTAGGTAAATTGTCGGGCCTCGAAAACAGCTTGATATACATTACTCCCCCTTGGAGCCTCATTAAAAATTTCTTCTGAAAACCTAGTGGGGAAAAACGTTAAGAAGAAAATAGTACACATATATATAGCTCGTGTTCTTGCTATTGCACATGCTGTCTCATTCAAAACCTTCGAATGAGAAAACCAATCTGGACAAAACTCAAATAATGAGCATATATGAAGATCATATATCTCCCCCTAAAGACAACAGCTCATTTTGTCATCTCATACACATACTATAGACAAGTTTCTCAAAGCTTGGTCCTGGCAAGGCCTCAGTAAACAAATCCATAAGATTCTCACTTGATTGGATTCTCTATATTTCTATATTCCCATTTTCCTACTGCTCATACGGGTAGAAATATTTAGGGGGTATATGCTTTGTAATATGCGTCTTGACATAGCTATTCTTTTTTACAGTGATTGACATAGTTATTCTCCATTTGTGCAATGCAAGCTACATTATCCTCGCGGAGGATTGTAGGAGTTTTATCCACATCTATACCACAAGACTCTTGGACGTGGTGAATTAGTCTTCTATGCCATATTCACTCTCAAGTTGTCTCGTATAGTGCAACGATCTCAGCATGATTTGTTAATGTAGCAGCAATCAATTGTTTTACATATCTCTAAGAGATAGTTGTACAACCATTTAGAAAGACGTATCCAATCTGTGACTTGGCATTATGGGGATCAGAAAGATAACCAGCGTCTGAGTAACCCTTCAATCTTATATATTGACCATTAGGATAAAAGAGTCTAAGATCACTTCTACCCCTAAGGTACCTCAAGATTCCCTTAATTCTGTTCCAATGCCTCTTCGTAGGCTTGGAATTATATCAGGTCTGGTATAATTGGCAAGGTATAAAAATGATCCAATAGTAGTTAAATAAGGGGTTTTAGGATCAAATGTATCATCATTATCTTGTCTAGGTCTATGTGGATCTTTCTCCACTTCCAGCGACCTAACGATCATGGGTATACCCAGTGGATGAGATTTATGAAGATAAAATCTCTCCAACACTTTATTGGTGTAGGTAATCTGATGCAGAAATATGTTTCTAGACAAATTTTCAATTTAGACCTAAGATAGTATTTGGTCTCACCCAAATCTTTTATCTCGAATTTCATCTTTAAGTATTAGCTGGCTTCGAGAATGTCTTTTGTGTTTTCGATTATGTTCAAGTCATCAACATACACAGAGATGATGCAAAATCCATTCTTGAATTTCTTCATGAACACACATGGACATATTTCGTTTTTATGTATCCCTTTTGTAAAAGGATTTTACTTAGTCAGTTGTACCACACACGACCTGACAGTTTCAACCCGTATAGTGACTTTTGAAACTTAACACTATACATGTTGCGATGTTCATTCTCGCTCATACATCCCACTTTTAATCCCACTGAAATCTTCATTATGATTTCAGAATCAAGTGACCCATATAAATATGCAGTCACGACAACAATAAGTTTCATTTTTCAAATTCATTCCTGCTACCATAACTATAAGGTATCGGAATTGCTTTGTATATCACACCACTCATTTGTCTATAAAAGACTTCTTATGTTTCCACTTAGTTTGTGGAAAACTCTTTGTCCAACTCAATTGGAACTTTATTTAAATCTATTAGCCCTCCATTATTTCCCAAAATGGCAAAGTCTGACTGTTCCATTCCCTAGTGTCCGCGAGTGGACATCCCCCTTCACTAGTCACCTGTCCCTGTACTCCAACATGGGGCGCCTCCCCCCTCTACTTCTGTATGGGGCACTACCCATCGCGTCTTCACTCAGGGTGTAACGCCCGTCGGACGTTTCTTATTCATATTCGGTTATTGTAGTTTCTCCCCCATGTTCAATACATTTCTTTTGCGGATGTCTCCATTGTTTGAGATCCTTTGAGTTAGGAGGTCTCTCCCTCTTATTACTGAGAGTGGTGGAGTGAGATGCAGAACCCAAAACCGGGATAGTTCTACTCTTTTATGTGCATTAACTGCTGGTATATGCAACTTTGTAACTCCTTTATGACATGTGAATGAATCTGACAGTTGATTTATAAGTTTTGCAAATCTATTATCCTATGAACCTCTTGTGTAAAGTCTTTAGTGCGCGGATTTTTATTATGAATTCTACTATCATTCCATGATAGTTCCAAATATTCCAACTTGGGCTTATTTCCTCCTAATGCTGGGAATAGTTCTTCATAAAATATAGTGTCAGCGCATCTTCTTTTTAACAAATACCCTATCATGGGCTCCAGATACTTTATTATAGATGGGAATTCAAATCCCATGTAAATTCCTAATTTACAGTGAGGTCCCATTGACTCTGTCCCACGGACTAGTTGGAAAGGTGACAACTTATGGTGTGCGGATGTATGGAGTCGTATTAATGTTAATGCATGTAATACGGCATATCCACAACATGTAATTGGTAGATTGGATCTCATTAACAAGGGTCTAGCGATCATCTTAATCCTGTTGATTAATGATTCAGCAAGTCCATTTTGAGTATGAACATGGAGGGCCGAATGTTCCACTGTCCCAAGGCCATGCATTAGTCATTAGATATTTTTCAGGTAAACTCTCCAGCATTATCCATTCTTATGGATTGGATCCTATGATCCAAATACTTTTTCCTTAGCACAATAATTTGTGATATCAGCTTGGCAAAGGTGTGATTCCTAGTGGATAATAGACATACATGCATCCACTGAGTGGATGCGTCTATTAGTACCATAATGTACATGAATGGACCAGACATGAGCTCTATAGGTCCATATATGTCCCCCTAAATCCTCTCAAGGAAATCAGGCAATTCATCCTTGATCTTATGATATGAGGGTCCGTAATCAGCTTGGCTTTCGTACAGGCTTGAAACACAATGTGATAGATTAGGGATGACTTTGGACTTCAAGTTTGGGCCAACAAAATGTTGTATTATCCGGTGCATCATATTGTGTCCAGGAAGACCTAGACGTTCATGCCACATTCTAAATAGTTCAGGATCTTTAACCTGGACACTCGTCACAATATATTGTTCATGACGTTTAATTAACGTATAGTACAATCCGGAGGAGAACGTAGGGAGTTTCTCTACTACTGCTTTCTAATATCCTTCTCTCTTAGTGATGGGAATGTACTTGGAACCATTCTCTTCCCCTGTTTCTACATGTAAACTATTATTTCAGATATCTTTATAACTTAGTAGAGTTCTAGTTGAGTCTGGAAACACTAATACATTCTCAATTATTATTTTTGTTCCCATCGATACCGTGGCTCTTCCCGTACCTGTAATATTACCATAATTGCCAGCTATAGTCATAATATTGCCAGTCTTAGAACCGAAGGTCTAGAAATACTTCATATCTCTTAGGATAAAATTTATGGCAGAACTGTCCACGAGATAGAGTTCATGTTCTCCCTCCATTGTAGGTCAACTATAAGTAGGAGATAAATAATTTGCATGAAAAAACATTGCATATGCATAAATGCAAACATAAGATATGCAAATAAACTTGAAATACTTTGTTTATTTCATGAACTAAAGATTACAAAAAGTAATTTTAATTCGTAATAGTAATATTGCTAGCTAATTTAGGATTGACAAAATTTGGTGTTCAATTTAGTAACACCATCCTAAACACACCATGAATTAACTTCTAAATTTAAGGGGATATACATTTAGTAATATTTACTCTAATCTTCCCTTGGGCGAACAATATCATCCTCATGAAGATAAACTTCGCCTTCGATTTGCGGGAAACTTCTTTAATCGAGATAAGTCACTTCTTCTATTGATATGTCAGGATCATTGAGAGACCATCAGGGAATATATTCGTCAATCTCCCTAGACACTTCATCGTCTAATACCGCACTTGTATCACTTTGGTGGGTGCCATCTTCCTTTGACAAGAAAGCCACAAGTTCTTCGACGGATGAATCCATCCTTTTCATCTTATGATATGCTTCCACTAGGTGCTTGGGGGCTTTGCACCAACTAGTGGTATGTCCATGGCAATCACACCTGGAGCATTTGACACTTAAGTCTCTGACCACTGTGACCTCCTTCTTTCTAATACCCCAAAAATACCTGAATGCGAAAATATCATATTTTAAAACTTTTTATGTGTTAGCCATTGCCATTCTTTCTACAAGCATTCTTGAGATTTTTTTGAGCCGCATTTCTTTTTCGTGCCGACACAAGTGAACTGTAAACCACAAACCCTAGAATCAGAATAATGCTCGAGAAGGCAGAGTTCCTTTCTTGTCCCCAACCCTTCCCTCGTCTCCCCTTGTCTCCTTTGACAACCAGCATGAAGCCCGTAAGTCACCGAGCCCCTACCGGTCGTGGCAACTTCTCCCACAGCACTACCAGATCGACTTAGCGCATCCCTATGCACTGTTCTTCCGACCAATGACATAGCCAAACCAGCACAGTCGAGACCACACCCTGGTCGTGGATATCCGAGTAGACCAAAGTCAGGTGCCAGTCAAAATCGGTGCGACCGAAGATGATCGCTGGTCGTGGCCTTCGAGTGGAGTGCAGGTCGGTGTGTCTTCTCCTGGCGGCATAACACCGCCAAAGTCCGGGCGCCTAATGCGACTTGGCGTGTAATCGACAACCGCCGTTGCTCGACCATTAAGCACCATAGCTCAACCTATCACTCCGCTGCACTGTGGTGCTGACTTTGTTGCTATCGCCAACCACCCTGTAGTCTTTGCACAAATAATGCAACAGATGCCCTGGACGACTTCCACCCTCTGTGGCTATAAATAGCAGTCCCAAGCCCTCTCGTTGCCGTTCCACGCCACGAGAGCTAGTTCCTCTCATTCCTCCATTCCTAAAGAGAGCTCGAGCTCTAGGTAAGACTTGAGTGCTCGCTTTGGCTCGGCGCTTCCCTAACGTTGCCAGTAGCATTGGCGCCATCAAAGAAGCCCTACTCTTCTTGTATGCATCAACTCTTGTTCCCTGACCCTAGAGGCGATTCCCCTCATTTGTTCCCACTATGTATTCATAGGAGTTGCCGTCGACCTCGTTCTTCCTCCCCTCCGACCAGAGTAGCTCAAGCAGTCGGATCAACCCCGTCAGTCATCACTGCCACTTGGAGCCTCTTCAACCGTCGCAGAATTTTGTCACCATACTGTCTTCGGCTAACTCGCTTCCTCCGCGTCCTACCGGTATGTTCCTAATGGCCACTAGATGCTCGTTTTCATTCTAGATGTGCGAAAGTATTACCGGAACGATGAATGCATTGTAAACCCAAGTTGTAGTCGAACCCCCCTAGGTGGCTGAACCTCCTCCAACCTGGGGTATAGTTGAACCTTTAGATAGTCAAACTCCTCCCCGCCAAATAATGTGGTCGAACCTATATTTTCGACCAGATGGTCGAAGCTCCCTCTGACCTGATGGTCAAATCCTCTCCCTACCAGACGGATGAAACTCCGCTTGAGCAGATGGACGAAACTCCTCCAAAGTAAATGGTCAAAACTCCCTTTGACCGGATGGTCAAAACTCCTCTTGATAGATAATCAAAACTCCCTTCGACAGGATGGTCGAAACTCCTTTTATCCAGATGGTTGAAACTCCCTTTAATCGAATTGTCGAAACTCTTTTCGACCGGTTGTTCGAAACTCCTTTCGCCCAGATGGCCGAGACTACTTTTTACTGAATGGTCGAAACCTCCTTCGACCAGATAGTTGAAACTCGTGTCTATTAGTTAGTCGAAACTCCCTTCAACCAGATTGTCAAAACTCATCTCGACCAGTTAGTCGAAACTTCCTTCGATCAGATAGTCAAAACTCGCCTCGACCAGTTAGTCGAAACTTCCTCTGACCAGATTATCGAAACGCCTTTCGATCAGTTAGTCGAAACTCCCTTTGACCAGATAGTCGAAACTTCTTCGACCAGATAGTCAAAACTCGTCTCGACCAGTTAGTCGAAACTTCCTCCGACCATATAGTCGAAACCTTTCCCCACCAGTCAGTCGAAACTTCTTTCGACCAGTTGGTCGAAACTCCCTTTGATCAGATAGTTGAAAAATCCTTCAGACCAACTTGTCGAAACTTCTTTGACCAATTAGTCAAAAACTTCTCTGACCAGATAGTCGAAAATCCCTTCGAGTAATAGTCGAAACACATTCGAGCAATAGCCGAAACACCTCCAACCAGACAGTCGAAACTCCTTAGGCTAGTTAGCCAAAACTCCTTCGACTAATAGTCGATACTTCTTTGACCAATTATTCGAAACCTCTCCGATCAATTAGTTGCAGCCCCTTCGAAACACATTCGACCAATAGTTGAAACGCCTCCAACCAGACAGTCGAAACTCCTTCAACTAGTTAGTCGAAAAACCCCTTCGACTAGTTAGTAGAAAAACCCCGTCGACTAATAGTCGAAACTCCTTCAACTATTAGTCGACACATCTTCGACCAGATAGTCGAAACCTCTTTGATCAGTTAGTCGCCGCCCCTTCGACCAGATTGTCGAAACACACTTGACCAATGGTCGAAACACCTTCGACCAGGCAGCCAAAACTTCTTTCGACTAGTTGGTTGAAACTCCTTTGACCGACTAGTCAATACTCTTTTGAACAACAGTCGAAATAATGAATAGTAGTTGAAACAATGAACAACAGTCAAAATAGTGAACAATAGTTGAAATAGTGAATATAGGTGAAACAATGAGCAGTACTCGAAACTATGAACAGGACTCGAAAGCCTTCTCGACCAAGTATTCGAAACCCATCACAACCAAGTGATTGAAACTAGGAACAGAACTTGAAAGCCCTCTTGACCGGGTATTCAAAACCCATTTCTGACCAGGTGGTCGAAATTTTGAATAGTACTCAAACCAATGAACAGTACTCAACCGAAGACTAACTAAAACAGTCCAACTAAACCGAGGACACCCCCTATTGGAGTTCATTTGAATTTTTTAATGCAAGTCGAATTCATTTGGGCTTATTCGAATTTTGGTTGGATTTTGCGTATAGAACCTGAAGCTCCAGAAGACCTACTGCCAGACCACGAGCAGGAGCACCAGTATCACGAACATAGCGAGTTAATACTTTGATCATGTTGCACCTAGTATTTACAAATTATGTTGCTTTAAATTATGAAATTGCAATGCTATGATTTATACAAGTATGTTGGTCTAGTTCAAAGTTAATGCCTTAATGATAACTTAGTATAACTTTCCAATCCTTGAATTTGGAGATTATCATTGGTCACCCTAGATTTAATGGTTTACATACTAGTTAATAAGTCTATATCTAAGTATCATGCTTAGCCTTGCTTCGATACGTGGTTGTGGGGGCATTAAATTGCCCGACATCAATATTTTCAAACATGAAAAGCTAGATTTGGGGTAGTTGAGGCTAGGAGCCTGACTGGTATGTTGGACTAAAGGTTATTTTCAAAACAAACCAAAATCTGAAAAACTGATTTCGACTGTGCGGATGGAAAGAGGGGCTGGTGCTTGTGATGCACGTCAGTGGGGTATGTAGATGCACCGCCCAAGTCAAAAAAAGGACCGAGTTCTTCTGATGAACTCTCGTGTAAAAACAGTATGACCAAAAGTCTATAATGCGTACGACCTGACTAACTAATTTGTTCACCTTGGTGTGGCTTCGCCACTGGTGGGTGTGGCATGGGTATAGGTAGAAGCCATAGGAAAACCGCACAGCACAAGATGGGACCTCCTGGGAGCGTGGCTCGGGGTAGTGGAAACTTTAGCGGGTTGGGTTGCATCAAGGTTGAGCATTGTAAAGGCCTTATGGTAATCCCCCCTTGATTCACATGTATAAGAAAATGTGTGTATATATCAAGATGATTATCTCTTGTGGGTAAAGTGTACGAACTCTGCAGAGTAAGAAAACTATCTAGATAGCCGTGCTCACGGCCAAGAGCAGTGTTGGGAAATCACTTAAACTAGCTTTTATTTTTATAAAACCATTTGTGTGTGGTCGCGAAATGAAAAGCTGGGGTGGGACCCCAAGGATTTGTGAAGGCCTAGTCGGGGACCAATGGTAATTATGGGTTTGCCCGAGCATCGAATGGATGGAACCACTCGATGGTATAGGAGATGGGATCTCCACTAGTACCTTACAAATGAAAATCAGTTTATAAAACATGTTCTTAAAAATGTTAAGTCGTAGGATGTTCTACTACTTGATCTATTTCAAACTTGGCTTTATGCAAATAAAAAAAAACTCTGAGCCTTCCCTTGACTAGCCTTGCATCTATGATAACTTTCATTGTGTGTTCGCTCGCGAGTACGGTTGTGTACCCAGACTCGTCCAATTTAATCTTTCAGACCCGCTCGACTAGGACCCCCACGACTACTACTTGGCAGCCGACCTCGGCCATAACAGGCTTCATGCTGGGACCCCTAGTCGCTTTCCTGTGGGCAGAGTGAATGGATCTACTACTACTTCTTTTGCTTCCGCACTTATCCCTTACTCTGTACTCTTTTTGACATTGTGGCCTTCATGCCCCTTTTGTAAAACAGTGAGTTGCATGGCCAGTATGTAATATATTTTGGCTATGAATGCAATGTATGTGATTAATCCAAGAATGTATCTGTGTGTGCTATCTACTGATCTAGAGAATGGCACAGATTGACACAGTGGATTCCAAATTACAAATTTGGGGTCCGGCATTCTTCTCAGGAGTCTTCTCGATTATCCTTTTCTTTTTCCCCTTTTCTCGGAGCCGAGTTGTGTACATTCGAACACATAACTTCTTGTCTTTTCCTCTTTTCATCTCTTCTCTTGAAAGCTTCACTTTCATTATTGGGAATTCTGGTTCTAGATCAAAGATGTTGAGCTTCATCCATCTTGAATTTCCAAAAGTTGTCCACAGAAGCTCCCATATCCTAGTGTGTCATTCTTGTTTATGAACCAGTCCTACAATCTCTAATGCAGTGTATGAAAGTGGTACTCCTGAGCAGTCTTGTTTTGAACATCAATTCTTCTAGCACCCTTCGTGCTGACTTCTCAGAGTCCAGGGAAGTCCGGGTAGCCTATGACATCCTGTTGCCATGTTGGATAATTAATGCCATCAAGCTCCAAGAGGCGAAAGTGTCGCTTGGTCATCTTGTCTATGTATTGTAAAACAACAAGGGCAAAAATACCATAAATGTAATGAATAGGTACATCATGTACTGCATGAGTCAAAACGTGTGTTATAGCAATAAAAGACTTGCTTGAGTAGTAAATATACAATATACGATTTTTTTAGTAATTTTGTATCAATTTTCTACTAATTTTCTAGGCATAGAATAATTACTATACTTAAAAATTAATAGAAAAGTGATTTATGGTATTTAAATAAATCATAAATGATTTAAACTTCTGAGGTTTAATTTGCAAAATTTCACTGAGTGGAAGCGCTCATATTTTATTATGAAAGTTATGGGGATGGAGCCAGAGCCCCTAGCCCTGTTCGCACGCACACACGGAGAAGGTGCGGCCCAGAGGCCGCCTTGGCCTGACGATGCCATGGAGGCAGCGATATGGGTGTGGACGAGGAAAACGGTGACCATGGTGCGGAGGCGGATGGCGGTGACCATGGCACAGAGGCATCGAGGTCGTCCCATCCCTCTTCTTTTCCGATGGGCCGGCACGAAAGCGCCGGCAACAGCAAAGTATGGCGGCAGCCGACATAGTGCGAAGGCGTCGATTTGGCCAGCGACCTGCAACGCGGAGGAACCACACAACACACCTCGTCCAGTGGCAAGGTCCTTGCCCCATGGAGCCCGATGTCAGGCGCAGAGGCGACCGATGGTGAGCTCGATCCCAGTAGGTGGTGTGGCGTGCAGGTGGTTCCATATCCGGTTGGGATGGCGGGATCGATTCGGCGGTAGCGCCATGGATGCGGCTCCCGGTGCTCGGTTCCGCGATGGCGGCGTGCACACGAGGCATCTTTGCGGTTGCCGGCGATGGCTGCGCTGAGCGCACGATCGGACAGTCCGTCGATGGTGATTGGTGAAGGTACGTGGAGGTGCAACATTGGTTGGGTCAGTTCGCCGATGGCATGACGTGGAGGTGGCACCCGATCGATGGTGGCAACGGTGCGCTAGCGTGTGGTTGGTGCGGCTAAGGGAAGGCACGGTCGGCGAACACACGATGACGTGCACCCCGCCGGCCAGCAGGATCGACGACAATGAACAATAGAACTAAAAATAATATACTAAAAGAACTTTACTGCTAGAATTGAAAACATAGATGACATACCAAAAAGTCTTAGCTTAGAGTGTTACCGTGCTAATAACATGTTGTACAGTCAAGGTCTCTTACTGTTGAACAAAGCTCTGAACTCACAAATAATAAACAACAGTGATGAGGCCTTAGGTGCATCTACTACAATGGTAAATATCACTAAGTTACAAGTTTGTACTAAACCACAAGTTGAGCCTATTATGCAGTAAAGGGGAAAGAAACAAGAACTAGGTTTGGCCAAGAGCAAGGGGAGGGAGGTAGGCCGAAGGGGGAGCTTGAGAGGACATGGGAAGACACAAGGACCGAGGGCTTTGCATGTTGAAAATTTTGCAAGAGAATTCGGTCAAGAAAAGACAAATGAGCCCAATTCAAGCTCAGTTCCGAAAAGTCACATATTCATGTGGCGCATAATGAGTAGACCCCCATTGTAAGCAAGTTAGAGTTGAAAAAAATAGAGAAAAGTCATATATTTATGTGGCGCATAATGAGTACATGCGTTTCAAAAATTCTCATATATGGTTTTATGATTTCAAGAATATTAGAGTGTGGTTTATCTTCTAAGATCTATGATTCCTTGTAGATCATATCACCAATTCGTAGCACCCTCAATTGCTTACGATTTGGTATTGTTCTTCGGGTTTGATTTTGTTTCTCTCTTCAGATTGATTCAAGATCAACATAGTATTATTACTTACTTTAGAGATATACTTGTTCTTCTTTTTTTTGCCGAATTCAGAAGGAGAAAAGCTAGGGTTTTGCTTCAATCAAGATTGAAATACAAGTATCGTGATAGATTGAGCCACATTATATATCAACACACGTTGATCCGTATCAAACAGACAAGAACGCAATGATGTAGTACCGATCTTCTCTTTTTATTGATATCTTTGCACGTAGCCTTGTATGTATAATGAGAGCACTTACCTCCATATATATAGGAGGAGAATGTCTCTCTTCATGCATCGAACCGTCTGTGTTGTAGTTATTATAGACGGTTCCTTAAGAACCGTTTGTGATACGAACTTATCACAGGCGGTTTGTAAATAGAACCGTCTGTGATAATTCATAGACGGTTCTTAAGAAGAACCATCTGTGATAAAACCGTCTGTGAATTATCACAGACGGTTCTATTTACAAACCGTATGTGATAGTGCAACGTCACAGACGGTTCTTATTAAGAACTGTGATGGCTCTGTAGATTATAAACGGTTTATATTAAAAAGACAGTTTTTAATACAAACCGTCTGTGATGAGATACGTATCACAGAAGGTTCGTATTAAGATCCGTCTGTGATATATCATCACATACAGTTTTTTGTATGAAACCGTCTGTGATTCGCACCGCGGGAGTTCAAAAAAATTTGAACACATATGTGGGAAGCAAAATGTTTTGGTGATGTACTTATATATTGAACGCTGGAGAAGGAGATCGAGGAGAAGAAGGACACTGCCAGGAGGGTGCGCAGGAGGAAGTCCATGAGGACAGCGCTAAAGTCTGCTACTGCGGCGGTGGCCATAGACAAGGTGGTGGTGGCGAAGATGGAGGAGGACATGAGTTTGGCTTTGGTTCTGTCTCGTACCGATGCTACTCACGGTATGCGAAGCTAATCTCTTGTTGGTTCTTATTAATTACTGATTTGACGAAATCATTTGCTCTGAATCACTGATTGTTCCCTTGTTCTTCTTGCCTGGGCAATTTTTCTATCCATTCCTTTCTAATTGTTCTTGTTTTGAATCACAGGAACTAACGTTGTGGAGCAGACTGGGTGGGAAGGTCTCTGTGAAAGGATCGTCGAATTGTTATTGTGGAAGAACATCGCGAAGTCAGCACTTTGGTTCGAACTGGGTTCCATGTTCTTCTTCTCTTGCTCCTTTTCAAGAGAAATCACCTTCAGGCATGCACAACCTGCAACACTTTTACCTGAAATTCCTACTTTGATGTATGTTTTTTTTGTTGTTGTGACAATCTTGCAAAAGAACAATGTTTACTAAGTAATCGAAAATACGTGATTGCTGAAATCTTTGGTATTACCTGTTCTTCTTTTTAGTACTAAATATGGTAGTCCGGTTACCGTATGGCCCCACAAATTCTCCGCAAGCAATCGCCCCATGTAGTCGCTAATATCCATAACAGGGCGCACACAAATTCTCAATGCAAGGACAGCCCACATAGGCTCTATCCTGGGATCGGAGTAATATCTTTATTTAATTAGAGTACATAAACGTGTGTACTTTGCTAAGGGCATGCCTGTACTCCACAACTCTTAGTACTGCTTTTTGATGCACTCAGGACAATTGGAATGCGTCATGGGAGCATTAGGGTCCAAATTAACTATTAGGCATCCTCCCAAAAATTGGCTTGCCACCACTCTCTCTCTCCCCCCTTTCTCTGCCACGCTCTTGCCGCTCAGTCTCCTCCTCTACCCCGCCACCACGACGCAATCACCGGTAGCGTTTTAAATTTTCCCTAAAAATTCCCTGAATTTCTGCTAATTTTGTTTGTTATGGTGGGTCCCGATGAATTTACACAGCGGTCAAATTTTCACGTTTTCCTTTGAATTTTGGAGGGCTAAAAAGCATGGAAAACGTTAAAAATAACCACACAACGTGGGCAGTGTTGGAATCCCAGAAGCTGTCGTACAATATTTATCGTACGTATAGTAGCTCTCTTTGTTCGCAATTTCCTTCCATTGCGGGTCCCACAGGAATCAAAATGTCAAAACAGATACTGTGCCTTGTGGGTTCTAACCCTCGTACATGTGCTCATAAGGTGGTTGAGGATTTTTTTTTTTAAAAAAAAACCTTAACTCTAAAGTTTAAAATTTAAATTTCATCTATACCGTTTGAACGAAATTCATTCTGTTCGGTGATTTCAGTGGGTGGTGAAAATGAAAACGAATTCCAAAACCCTGATCACCGGGTGGATATCTTGCCAAACGTGCGAACTCCAAGCTGTAACCATCGGCAACCTTATGTCTGCTAGTAATCCTCACATTTTTTTTATAAGACATAACCATAACCTGTAGCGCCACCACCGACCACCGCTTCTCCATACTAGTCACTACAACCATGGAGCGTGGACTGCGCTGTGGCTCCTTACTCGTTGCTGCAAACTCGGATCTATGGTTTGGATTTTGGCGATGTGCTATAGCCCATAGGGTTAGGGTGCATGCCAATGCTGCTTAGTATGTAGGTAAACTTGGTCACAACTCGATCAATCGTGCGAACGACTTACAGTAGGTCTCGATGAATAATCGAAGGTAGTGTAGAGTCGATGCAATGCAGTATGTACAGGTAGCAGCACAATGAGTAATCACGCGGATGCGATGTCAACAAATCTTATTGTCACCCTTTGCAGGTGATCTCTGTGACAACAGCTCGGAGATACCACACACTCTCCTTCCCGATGTACGCCGACGAGAAGGAACGACGAGGTTCAACAACACAACTCACTAGCACAATTGTTTGGAGAAGAGGAAGAAGAATAGGAGAAAATCGGTGTATGGAAGATGGACGCACTACTACGGAACACGTCATCACAGACGGTTTGGAAACGTCATCACAGACGGTTTCCAAACCGTCTATATTTGTTCGTCTGTGATAACAAGAAGTTATTACAGACGGTTCAAAACCGTCTGTGAAGGATAGTATCACAGACGGTTTTTTGTTCAAACCGTCTGTGAAGGATAGTATCACAGACGGTTTTAATTAAAAACCGTCTGTGATAAGTAGATATCACAGACGGTATGTTTAAGAACCGTCTGTGATACTAGAAATATCACAGACGGTTTAACAAAAACCGTCTGTGGTATTGAGTCATCCAAACTACATTTTTGCTGTTTTTTTGGCTAGCCTCAGGAATTGCTAGCCATGCCCTCTGAAAACAAGCATGTACAAAAACAGATACATCACAGATAATTAATTGTTGACAACTCAAAGTGATCATTACTCAAAATAAATTACAAAAGATCGAATTTGTTGAAGTATTGTCGCTATAGTTACAATTGGATTACAGTTGAGTCAATTATTTGCGTGAAACTCTGGGTCGACGATGGCGTGAAACTCTCCTTTGTTAACTATTTCTGACATGATAAAGGCGCATAGCTTCCCTCGAACGTCCGCGATATCGTGCGCAACGAGTCCATCTAAATCTATTATCAAGCCCTGTCGCTAGGTCAAGAAAAATGGTAAGCGTATATATTTAAATTTACAATTAGAAAATAATTATTTCGAGATTGACAAACCTCGGGATTCTTCATCTTAGCACTCATGATTTTCTCCATATGATGGCAAACGTAGAATGCACATAGCTCATCATTTTTTTGCTGGCGGCACTGCAAAAATAGAATTACATATATACGTATAGTCAGTTGAAGACATTATTATGAAGTATGATATAGGATTATTGTGTTGTAGCGTGTACCGGAAATTTCGTCCTGTGTGTTAGTTGGGCGCTGGATCCATTGTATTTTCCTTGTTGGCTAACATAGGAGATGAACGAACTACATGATTGAAGAAAGTTATCCTCGGGCATTTCAAACGAAGGAAGACTACAATAGAGATATGTATGGAGGAAATGAGTATACTTGTCGAGTATTCCTTGCAGAATGTTGAAGTCGTGATTGTTTCTGAGTAGCGAAATATCACATAGTTTCTCCTGGGTATAATGACTAAAAGGATCCAGTGGTACCTACTCATGTATGTCGTTATAGTCATTAAACCTAAGTACAAATGAAAATTGTATAGCAAATAGTGAAGCACTTACCCTTGGTTGTAGGGCACCAATATGTAGTTCTTGCGGGTCTGAAGAAGCAATGCCGCCGTTATGTAGTTCTCGACGAAGGTCGGGTCTGCTTTGATGGTTTGCATAGATACCACGTGTGGGTCGAGGAAACCCACTCAGTTCTCGCCTTCCCGGCATTTTCATCATGTATCTATACATAAGCAATGAGTTGCGATATTTATCGGTATTACGTGAATGTAGAACTTGATTGTACACACTTACAGTGTCCAACATCGTAGAAGCGAGGCGTCGAGGGCTTCTAGGTTGAATAGGTTGAATAAGTCGTTGAAGCCCACGACGAAGTTGCCCGCCCCGTTGAAGAAATGCTCATCCTTGTATGCGACGGTGATTCGATGCTCGCACCCCTTCTTTCCGGTCTTCCGCAGTACGGGCATGCAAAGATCGACAAGCAAATCCAGCGGGCTAATTGTGCGTTAGGGCACAACGTTTCGATGGAGTACTTCCGACTTACGGGACTTGGGAGGCGACTTAATGTTCGCCGATTTCGATTTGGCCTTAACGATTGGCGGCGTCTTCTGCGAGACGACTCGGGAACCGACTGTGCACGCTTGTCTTGTTCCTTGGCGTCTTCTCCACGGGAACCAATGAGGTGGCCTTCGAGGCGAAATGTGAGGTGGAGTCATGGAGGTCCGTTGGAGAGGAATGGTCTGTCGAGATTGCTTTGCCTTCTTTGGGTCGGGGCGATGTCCGCCTTGGGCCATTGGATAAAACGTGCATAGCATCCCCTAGTGTTGTTATCTCTTCGTTCGGGCAAATCTCTAGTGGGACGGCCATGAAATGTTCGTGTACCATGTCCACCTCCACCACGGGCGTAACCATGCGCCACCGACACCGTCTTTGCACTACCCCATCCCGGTATGGATGCACCATCCTATGCAACCTCAATAGGAATGGACCCAACTAACTTCAGTTGGAGCTTGCATGCCGTCGGCTCCTACAAAACGATACGCAGTTAGCTAAGGCGTCCTATAGGTCTATCTTTGGTGCACTCCATAGATGTACATTACCTTAATGCCGTCTATCGGTAATTGGTCGTAAATCACGTTCAAAATTATGCGTGGGCGCGACACTACTCCGATGTCGAGGAGGACCGGTTCCCGCAATAGCGAGGCGGCTTATGCATCGTTGCGGAGTACTTGATTCGATTGATCCTGCAAACTTGCTATCATCCTTGAAATTGTTGTTTTAGCAGTTCCAACCCATCGTTGTACTCGGCCTTTGATCTCTTCCTACTTCTATACATGTAGTAGTCGTCTGCGAATCCATGTAGCCAAGGTACGTTAACCCCCTTGCCTCGCGTGCGACCCGGGTGCTCCTTGTTTCCTAGGGCCATAGATAGTATATCCTTCTCCTGTGTGCTTGGAAGGAGCCTTGAACTTTGGGCAATCAATTCACGCCGCAAGAGGTCATCATGTTATTATAGACACTATGAAGTTATGGACTTATAAACAACTAGGTAGTTCGACATATTTACCACACGTTGGGTCACTTCACGGTCCGCGGGTTTGTGAAAGAGACGCCGCCATCGACGAGACTTTGCCTCGCTTTTAACCACTTAGGGAGCGCGGTGCGTGATATCGGAAATAGATTCTCCTCCTCCGCCTCCCATTGCGGGGTTTTAGCCGCGTGCCAGCCGTCTTGAGTCCGTGGGGTGAGTGTTTAGTGCTGGATTGCTTTGTGCGCCGCACTTTGCTTCTTAAATTCGTCCGTCATTTTCATAGCCACAAAGGCGTCCCATGTTTCCAGCGTCAGAATGGAAACCGTGAAGGCGTCTCACTCTTGTTCACGTCTTTGCGTGACAAGAATGCTCTTGAAGGTCCTCCACGCGTGACACATCGAGAACAACGCATGCCGTTGCACGCGTGCCATGTGTGCTTCGGGATGATGAACTTGTCTTTAAGGTCTTCCCACGATCGCGCCTCTCGATCATCATCGTCGACACTTCCACTTTGGTGTGGTGATAGGGACCCGTTCCCTTGCAATTATCCCGCAGATGGTCCGGAATCTCACCGCTTCTCTCGGGGGACTCAGAGGGACCCCAAGGTCACTGACCTCCGTGATGGTCAGTCGGCCCGCATGCAATTTCGATATTCCTCGGCCATCTAGCTTACGTATCGTGGCGTCGGTGTGACGTCGAAGACGGCGCCTACGCCATGTCTTGGCGTCGGTGAAGGCGGTGAAGACGATGCCTCTGCCATCTCGCTTACTTGCTATCTATATAAGTTACATACGCTCAACATGTGCAATATTTGCTAATATTCATAATTAATTCCAGCATAAATATGAAACAATAAAGCATAAATAAAGCAATAAAGCAAAGTTTGTACTCTCGGAAGGAGAGTTGCAAAAGAACAAGTCTTTGCCATCTCAATCCTCCCTGCAAAAGAACAATTCGTACTACACACTTTGCTTTAACTGAAGTTAAAAAAATTCTAGGCAGTTTCTAGTCATTCCTTCAAAGTTCAAATGCAAAAATATTTAAGTTGATATCTTTTGAATTTCAAACTTGCCTGTACTCGACTTCACATTTCATTTCCATATCAGATACACGTATGAACATTACAAGTGGTGACGCTCTTGAAATTCATTTGACTTGACTTAAAAAACATAATTAATGTATCAAACAGACTAGTAACATTACAACTTGAAAATGTTCTAGTGCAGTCATCATTTTCGTGCAGAACAAACTTTAACCTTATAGGTTATCTATGTAATTCATATGTTCTATATGTAAGTAAAAACAAGAAGCAGCAAGGAATCTAAATACAGGACATCTCAAGAATTGATAAGCATCATGTAATCGGATCAACGGTAGATGCAAATTGTCTCCAAATGCATGACACACGCAAACATCCAGCAAAGCAATGTGTAAATTTCTTAGCAACAAACTGCAATATCCAAGACTCAACACATCAATTGAACAAATGCCCAAGGGGTACCAATTCTTGGGTTCAAAACAAGCTAAGAGGGTAAGTTCGGTACTTCATTTTATATGTTTTGGCACTAATAGGTTATGTGCTATCCAAAAATAGACCCAAAATCCACAAAGGGACTGACCTCGCATACATATAGGCTATAGCACACACAAACTAATACACATTAGCGTATCCAAAACCAGCCACGGCAAACCATGCCCCAACTTACTCAACCAACATGAGTTGTGCATGGGCAACTTACTCATTTCCATATCAGAACAAATTTCGTGCAGAATAAACTTTAACCTTATATGTAAGTAAAAACAAGAAGCAAAGAAGGAATCTAAATACAGGGACATCTCAAGAATTGATAAGCATCATGTAATCCAGATCAACTAGGTAGATGCAACTAGGAGTACCACGGGTAGGAGATCGGGCGGAGCGCCGAGGGTGAGCCGGTGGAGTAGACGACGCCGGGCGGCGGTCTGCCGCAGCGAAGCAAGGTCGGCGCAGCAGAGGCGCCGAGCCGGCCGGGGCGGAGCGACCGGCCGAGGCGGCCGAGGCAAGAGAGGCGACGCAGCGGCGCGCCTTGCCTTCTACCGGGCGAAGGAGGAGGCGGAGATCTCCGAGGAGAGGCGGCACGAAGCCGGGCCGGGCTAGAGGCGCAGGGAGCAAAGACCGAGGAACGGGAGGCGAGCAATGGGCCGACAAGCGAAGCGCGGGAGAGGTGAAGAGTAAGGGCAAAACCTAGCGGTCCCAACCTTATAAAAATAACATCATGAGCGGTTCTTTCGAGACCCGTCGTGATATTCATATCACGCATTTGTTCTAGGTAATAACCGTGCGTGATATGAATACATCACGAGCGGTTCTAAGAAAGAACCGCTGCGTGATATGAATACATCACAGACGGTTCTTTTTTAGAACCGTCTGTGATATGCACCCATCACAGACGGTTTTATAAAAGAACCATCTGTGATTCATTATCACAGACGGCTCTATTCTAGAACTGTCTGTGATATCCCCACAACAGCATGTATGAACTGCTGGATAAGCAGTATGATGACAAGTTTGAGTTCAAAAGTTCATATCTAATTCAACTCAACATTACCATGAACATCCACATTGACATCAATATTAAAGATCACAAGTCCATAACACATTAACACATGACAATGGAATAAATTAATTAATTACAATGGAGTAAATTCTTAATTAAAATACAGCCCTTCATGATGATCGACGCGCATATAGCTAGCTTCCTCACTGGGTTCTTCCTCGAGCCTGATGCCATCTCCGAAAGGTGGTAACTCGTCAAATTGATTGTATTCTTCCTCGTCCACTACATTCTCAACTCCGACAATCCTCCTTTTTCCATGAAGAACTACGTGGCGCTTCTTATTTGCCGGGTCGGTTACATAGAAGACTTGAACAACTTGGTTAGCCAGTACGAATGGTTCGTCTTTGTATCCGACACGTTCGAGGTCCACGGTAGTGACGCTGTACTTGTCAAGCTTCACCTGTGGGAGATGGACCCAACAAAGACCAAATAGGGGATCTTGAAAAGCACGTGGTCGAGCTCCCATATCTCCTCTATTTGCCCATAGTACGAGCTTCTCAGCCCATCGGTACTGAATGCATCTATGCGGACACCGCTGTTCTGGACTGTGCTCTTCCTATCCTGAGCTACCGTATAAAATGTGTACCCATTTATATCGTATCCTTGCCATGTGACAATTGTAAATTGTGGCCCTCTTGCCAACCATAGCGGCGTAGATCATCACTTGATGACCTCCCGGTGATTCGCACCTTTAACCATTCGTTGAACCGACGGTTGTGCTCTCGTGATCAAACCTCCGACCGATCCGGATTACATTGGCGTACCATGTCTTTGTGCTCCTCGATGTACGGGGACACTTGGGTCATGTGTTGCAAGACCGTGAAATGGGCTTGAGCGTCACGTATCGGATCGGGAGTGATTGATTTCCTTCCGATGGTCCCGATACCTTCTAGTCTCACCATGACGAGATATAGGCACACCAATCGGATCCACCGAGCCATGTAGTCGACGCAGAACTCAATGACGCCTCTTCGTTGCATAACCTTCGATGATCTTGCCCTCCGGTCGAGATCGATTCCGTCACGTAGGACATGAGAATTCCCATGTACCTCTCGAGCGGGTACATATGGCGAGAAACACAGGGCGCATATCTTTATCTCTTTCACAAGGTGAACAATGAGATGGACCATGATATCGAAAAATGACGGAGGAAATACATCTCAAGATGACACGAGTCGTCACCACGTCGGCTGCAGAGCATCTAGTCCTTGGGGATCGATGACTTTACGAGCAATTGAGTTGAAGAAATAACACGACCTCAAGATTGCCACTCGGGCCTTGTTCGGCAAGATACTCCTAATTACAACAGAAGCATTTGTGTCATCAAGACACGACAATCATGCGACTTCATACCAATTAATTTCAAATCTTGCATAGAAACAAGTTTCTTAATGTTAGCGGAGTAACGAGACGGACTTTCACACCGCAAGCTCGCACGCTTCATTTCTCTCGGCCTTGGACAGAGTGTAGCAAGTCTGGGGAAGGTACGTTAGTCTGTGACGGTCTCTTTCGGTGCTAACTCGGTCCTTATGTTCATATCGACCAAGTCACGCCGTGCGTTAACACCATCCTTTGTTTTACCACTAATGTTCAGCAAGAGACCAATCAAGCTATCACATACATTCTTCTCTACGTGCATGACGTCGATGCAGTGGCGAACTTCTAAGTGCTCCCAATAAGGCAAGTCCCAAAAAATTGACCGCTTCTTCCAGATGTTCTTCTCACGGGTTCTTAATTTATGTCCCTTCCCAAGCACAATATCGATATCCTTAACCATATCATAGACCTCTTTCCCACTAAAAGTCCTTGAAACTGAACCGTCCTATTTCTTTCCGTCGAATTGTTTCTTCATCTTGCGGTATGGGTGACTCCTGGGAAGGAACCTACGGTGACGCATATACACAGTTTTGCGCGAGTTGTTAAGCCATACACTCTCCGTAGCATGTAAGCAGTGCGGACAGGCTTTGGCTCCTTTTGTACTGAAGCCCGACAGGTTACCAAGGGCAGGAAAATCATTGATGGTGCAGAACAACATGGCGTGTAAAGTGAAGTTCTCTAGTTTGTACGCATCCCATACCTGTACCCCTTCGTTCCATAGTGCCACAAGATCTTCCAGCAATGGTGCTAGGTACACATCAATATCATTCCCAGGTTGCTTCGGCCCTTGGATAAGTAGTGACATCAAAATGTACTTCCGCTTCATACACAGCCAAGGAGGAAGGTTGTACATACATAGATTCACGGGCCAGGTGCTATGTCGGCTGCTCATGTTACCGAAAGGATTCATTCCATCCGTACTCAACCCTAACCTTATGTTCCTCGGTTCCGCACCGAACTCTTCGAAGCTCCGATCGAAGTTTCTCCACTGGGCAGAATCAGCAGGGTGTCTTAGCTTTCCATCTCTCTTACGCTCCTCTGAGTGCCAACGCAACAATCTTGCCTCCTTTGGGTTCGCAAATAAACGCTTCAAATGTGGGATTACAGGCAGATACCACAACATCTTAGCGGGGGGTCCTTACTTCACCTTAGCAGTATTTTGAGCTTGAATCGGGATGCTTTGCACACGGGACATACATGCATGTCTGCATACTCTTTACGGTAAAGGATACAATCGTTCGGACATGCATGTATTCTTTCTACTTCCATTTCCAATGGACAAATAACCTTCTTTGCTTGATAGGTGGTCTTTGGGCAACACGCTTCTCTCTAAGGATGTCCGCTAGGAGACCTAACAACGCCGTAAAACTCTTATCGGACCAACGATTGCTTGCCTTCAATTTCAGCAGTTCAAGCACGTTAGACAACCTTGTGTAACCCGGTTTGCAGCCAGGGAACAAAGGTCTCACCGAGTCCTCCCTTAAGCCCTCGAATTTACAAAACTCTCTCTCACTATAGTTCTCTTCTGCGTCGCGTAGCATCTGATCCAGATTATCATCATGCCACCTATCCTCATCAAAAGCCACATCCACATCGAGCAAATCGTTGACTTCCTCGGCGATGTCGTCATTATTAACCACGGTATAATCTACTCTTCACCGTGGATCGCTCTAACATGTGTACCCTTTTTGAAACCCCTTCAATCAAGTGCGCTCGATCTGCGCGCGTTGTTAAACATCTTCGATTACGCAATCAATGCACCTGACAAGACATAAATTTTATCCCCTTCTTCAACATATCCTGCTCAGCGGCTCTTTTAAAAGCAACCACGCTATTAATGTACTCTTGACTCACACGGTTCACACCGTACATCCAGTTTCGATCCATATACACTACGCATGTAACAAATTAGTGTCTAATTGATTAGCGATTAATTTATAGCAAACATAAAGGGTTATAGATAGTTACCCTCGGAGCTCACGAAGAAAATGCCTAATATCTCTCGACAATCCTCGCCTTCTCCTCCCTTCCCTCTCTGTCGGCGGCACAATGAGCTTCCTATTTACCAAACATACTTAAATTGATTAGCGATTACTTTGGACTAATTAATTTGACCTACACCAAGATTGTTATTTGCCTACAAAACCACACATACCTTTTCATACACATTATAAAGAAAATAATTATATGCAATCACCGAGTGGTATGTCACTATTTACCTCTAAACACCCGATACCTTCACAGCCAATGAGAGACTTTGGATAGGTTTGAGGCAAAGCTGGCAGAGGCAAATGAGGAGGCGCGAAAATGGCGCGAGAGATGGCGCAGAGGCACCGCAGAATGTGTGTCGGGCAATGGCAGAGATGTGTGTCGAGCGCGCTATATATAGGGTGAGGATATCACGAGCGGTTCTTAATTATAATCGCTGTGATAACCAATTATCACAGACAGTTCTAATTAAGAACCGTCTGTATACTATCACAGACGGTTCTTAATTAGAACCGTTTGTGAATGGCTGGATTATCACAGACGGTTTACTAATAGAACCATCTGTGATAATTCACAGACGGTTCTATTACTAACCCGTCTGTGATAATTGGTTATCACAGACGGTTCTAAATAAGAACCGTCTGTGATAGGCTCGCATAGGCTATTCCAGGTCGGAACAGACCCAACACAGACGGTTCCAAAAGAACCGTCTGTGATGGGCCGTCTACTATAGCCTGTTTTGTAGTAGTGACGTTTCCAGATTCTTTGAGGACTCATCAATAACTCGCTATCAACGGACGTCATTAGCACCATTAAGCCCAATTCAAATGTTTGAAACTGCATTCAAACAGAATTCAGAGAGAGATAGAAGGCATGACTCAACAAAATAAAAGGTTAATTTAATGCACTGGGAGCCACGCTCCAACATAGCTATGCAATATAATCTGACAAAAATGAGCTATACAGTAAAAGGAGGACCCCGGACAAGCCTATGAGGGCTCCAAGGATCCTCAAGAGGGGACTAGCCGGTGACAAGAACGAGAATATTGTTATGATTAAGGAATTCGCGCTTGTTTTTTCCTCCCTGTTACAGGAGGGGGGTGACCCCCTTTTTATAGTCCTCTGTGAGGATCTTGTACATGACTCTCCTGACCCTATAACAGTACTGTGTGTGTAGGGGTTGCAGGGACATTCCCCCCCCCTACGCCTAGGCTCTGGTCCATGGTGGGCGCTCCTGGACCGGGTCCATCCTGCTGGTGCCTCCGGTCCAGGATCGACAGTGGAGGCTTCGGGTCCCTTGGAGGGGGGCTCCGGGCCCACCCCGGACGCGGCCCAGAGGTCATACAGCTCCGGGCCTCGCGGGGACCTCGGGGCTCTTCGGGGAGACTTCGGGTCCACCCCGGAGGTGGCCTGGAGGTCCTACTGCTCTGGGCTTTTCGGGGACATCAGGGAGGCTCCGGGCCCACCCCGGAGGTGGCCCAGAGTTCCTGCTGCTCCGGGCCTCGCGGGGCTTCAGGCCTTTCGGGGGGCTTTGGGCAACCACGGCGACATGAGCGAGAGTGGGGGAGCTCGGAGAAGAAATGGGGCTGCTCGAGCTCTCCTCTGGTGTCACTTACCAAAAGCGAAGGGGAGATGAGGGGAGGAACGAGTGAGGGCTCAGTGCTTCTTATAGCTAAAGAGGAGGGAAGGAAGGGCCGTCGGAAACATGGAGGCGCGCGGGTTCCCTAGGCTGTCATGGTATGGGCGCTCTAGTCAGAGAGGATGGGGCAGGCGCGCGTAGCGGGGAGGTGATGGCAGCGACGACTTGGGCGGGTGAAGCAGGTGGTGGGGCGACACGAGCAGGCACTGGCGATGAGACGGGATGACAGAGGGTGTCGGAGTCAAGGGCAGGTGGAGGGGGAGCAGGTGGCGGCAGAAGGCCAAAAGGTGCAGGTGCGTGGCCATGGCGTTGATGCAGCGGCGAGACAAGCGATGGGATGGGGCGACAGAGGTGTCGACTTCAGGGAAAAACTGGTGGCGGAGGTGACGGGAGCAGGTGGGCGTCGCAGCGCCAGAGCGATGAGAGGGTGCAGAGTCCACGGCGGGGAGCGGTGGCGGAGGACAGAGGCCGAGCCGCGGTGGTGATGAGATGGGCGCAGAGGGCGGTGGAGCACCAGCCTAGCTAGGCCTGAAGGGGAAGGGGGAAGATGGGCCGAGGGAAAAGGGAGAGGAGGTCGGCTGGCCCAAGAGGGAGAGAAGATGGGCTGGGCCTGAAGAGAGTGGTTTTGAAATGGATGTAGAAGCTCAAGATTTTGAACATATAACTTAAGTTGAAATAGGTTTTTGATACCAACTAACAAAAATAATTACTATTCACAAATAGTCGGTTGTTTTTCGGTTTAATTGTCGAAGTATTTTAGTTTTAATTGTTAATTACATTTCATTAGTTTATAATATTGTTCAATGACAAACATAATGTAAATATGTAACATATAGATGAAATGTAAACTATATAATTGAAGTTATGACTAATACTACTTTATATAGTGATAACTTATTACAATACTTATAAATAAAACATTTTTAAATAATTTAAAATATAAATGAATATTTTATTATGAACTTCCCATTACTTGGCCCTATAGTAACTAATCGTTTGGCGAGATCCTTCCTTTCAGCAGGCGATACCGTTTTCACTATCGGGCTCGGCGACTTTGCCGAGTCTTTGGTGGCACTCGGCAAAGCACGAGAAACACTCGGCAAAGGCTTTGCGCGTGCCCCACGGCATATCTCACACGGCATAGTTTCTGACGGCAAAAAGCTCTTTGCCGAGTGCTTTTCATCGAGCACTCGGCAACGTCTTTGCCGAGTGCGAACCGACCCTCGGCAAAAAAAGGTGGTGGGCGGTGAGAACACGGTGGCGGCGTCGTTTGCCGAGTGCCAGGGCGGAATGGCACTTTCGGCAATGCCTTCCATTTGCCGAGTGTCGTGATAATGACACTCGGCAAAATCTTATCTTTTGCCGAGTGTCATGGTAAAACACTCGGCAAATGACGTGCTTTGCCGAGTGTTTTTACCATGACACTCGGCAAAGATTAAACACTCGGCAAACTATGTTCCCAGAATGCTCAGAAACGTTACTTTGCCGAGTGTTTTTACCATGACACTCGGCAAAGCCTCCCTTTGCCGAGTGTAACACACGGCAAAGTGGTCAAAAACTGACTATTTTAATTGTTTATTGTACCCCACTCAAACAAGTCACAATATCACAGATATATCAACAAGTAATCACCACAAGTAATCACATATAGTCCACAATATATCACATATATCACCACAAGTCACAATATATCACATATATCACCACAAGTCACAATATATCACATATATCACCACACGTCACAATATATCACATATCACAAGTCACAATATATCACATATAGTCCATCATTCACCAAGTTGGCCACCCCGACTGATGTGATGAGTCACGAGGCACATCATTCGAAGCCGCCGATTGATTCTGCACAAAGGAGAAGAGATTGCATGTGTGAGACAAGATTTAAGGTAAAGCAAAGCACAAGCGAAAGCAATAAACATGGTAAGTAAAGAGCTCAAGGTAGAGAAGGCAAACTCACAGGAGTAGTTGCAGGAGGAGGTGGAGGAGGAATAGCTCGGTGGCGAGGTTGACCCATCCTCTCGCCAAGACTTTGCATCCACTGAAACATCTGCTCCATCCTCTGCCGCTCGGCATCATTCCTCTGCCGCTCGGCCTCATTCCTCTGCCGATCGGCCTCCATCCTCGCCGCCATCTCCTCCCGTAGCCTCTTCTCTTCTTCCAGCTGGGCCTACAATATTCCACCCCAATGTTACAATGCAAAGCAAAGGTATGTAAAAATTAATGAACGACGAATAAAACAGAAATAACCTAGAGTGCCTCCATCCGGGACTGTGCAGTGTCCGGCCGTGGGCGTATGGCCGGGCTTGAGCTCGTGCTCCTTGATCGAATCTGGGAGAGAGTGGGAGTAGTGGCCGTGTCGAGTGTGTTGTCGCCAATCCAGTACCGCCCATGCTTCTTGCCTCCTCCCACCCTCATGACGACTTCTCCATCAAGATCCTGGGTGCTCGGATCGTACTCTAGCCCATGGACCGCCCTTGCCATCGATGTGTACTCACTGAGGCGGCTGTGGACGGTCGCATTGCTGTACACCGAGGGTGGGTCCTCCGGGTTGTAGTCGACGTCGGACGTCGCCTTGCCCTTGTGGGCCAAAGCCCATGCCTTGAACTGGGAGCAAGGCTGGCCACCATGTGACGACGATCGCGAAAAAACAAAGAAGATGATTAGAAATTATGCAAAATTGAGCGTTATAATAAAGAAATGAATTCGCGTACCCATGTAGCCGCGAATTAAATCGAGGCTCTGATTGCCTTGATGGTGTGGTGCACTGGCATCATCAACGCCGCTCAAAGAAGCGTTGTGCGTCTCCTCCCACTCGGCGCGCACCACTTGTCCACCATCTGTGCCCGTAGATTTGGAGATCTTTGGCGCACCACCACGGAGCACCTACACGTCATCAAGTATATGACATATAAGAAGATCAAATTAAGCGTACTTAATCTCAGAAAAAATCAGTATTAATGTTCTATATTTACTGTATGTATTCTTCCGAATTGACCTCATGTTTCTTGCTTGAGTTTTGTTGATCTTGAACCAAGGTAGGTAGCGTTGTATGTTACGATGGCACAGACGCGTGCCTCGTAATGCATGTCCTTCACGAGTTTATAACGGGCTTTGTGAGCCACACTAGCGCCTTGGCCTCATATCCTCTCGGCATCCAAGAAATCCTGCATATAGACGCGATGTATCCGGTCATAATTTCAAGAATGTCCAATGAATGCGATGTATTGAGCAATGTAGTGCGAGGAAGACTTACCTGACTCGGCCGTCACCCGCGCGCCTTGTTGGCGAATACCGCCATCCGTCGATAAATCGGGAAGGCGACGTAGTGGTCCCACGTGTAGGCGGCTCCACGCCTCCGCCAAACGCAACCAGGCCAGGGAAGTGTAGCCTGCACAAAAGACCCAGGATGCCATTGACATGGCGTTTGTGATCACCTGCAGCCACAAGCGTCCAACCCCTGCCCAAGTGATTAAGATAAATTATTAGTTTCTATTGTGATTTTCAACATATCAAATGAAAAGTAGTGATAATATCTAAAGTTACTTACCTAGCCCGATGGGTTGAATCAGCGGGCGTCTCTCACGAGGTATCGGTCGCCTCGGGAGGGTCGAGGGACCTCGCAACCAGACACCCGACAAACCAGAGGAAGCGGAACCCCCTGCCGCCTCCTCCTCCTCCTCCTCCTCCTCCTGCTCCCGCTCCTCCTCCCGCTCCCCCTCAAGAGTGCTCCTGCTCCTCCTGCTCCTGCTGCTCCTCCCGCTCCTCCTACTCCTGCTCCCCGACTGCTCAGCTGCATCGGGCCGTCTTTGGTAAAGCGACCTTACGTTCCTCATACCGCCCACCATCTTTGTTGAATCACCTGCAATTAAAAAGAGTAAACCAATAAGCACAGATAAACAAGACGTACTTAGAAAGAGATGCAAAATAAACAAAACATAATTAGAAAATAACAAAGTATTACATGTATTAGAAATAATCAGAATGATCGGGATTAGTTTGGATCATAAGTCTCATCATCACTATCAGCCATGTCCATATAATCAACACTATTCGAAGGAGAAATGTTGTCATCACTGTCATTGCCTAAATGTAATCGCTGAAGTAATTCTAAGTCCTTCACATTTTGAACCTCATCTCCAGCGTCCTCGTCAACAACCCTTTCATTGTCTACTTCCATTCCGATCGCTTCGGTTAAGTCTATCTCATAACTCCCTTCTAGCCCCTCTTCTTGAAAGAACTCTCCGTCATATGTGTTTGGGTCAAAGTTGTAATCTTCATTGTTTGGGACGGTAGTTTACCGTGTGGCGATACCTTGTACACAACATCCCAAGCCTTAAGATGGTCGTCTTTTGGCACGGTATGAGAGATAATAAACTTGCGTGGCCTGTTGAGCCACAATATACACATCGTCTCCTGGTAAGACGGATGACTATCGAATTTCGACTAGCCCAAGATTAGGGGTCCGTCTCGTTACTTCAGGATCAAACCAATGGCATTTGAATATGACAGATGAAGAGGTTTGCAACCATGAAGCGTGAGTTCGTATATTTCTTCAATTCTTCCATAATACTCGACCCCATCAAGGCGGCGTAAAAACTCGGTATTTGTGGTTCTTGATTGGGCGACTCTGCTCATGTCTTGTTGTGTGAAAGCGATATCCATTCACGTCATAACGGTAAATGAGCTTACCTATAAACACGACCATCGGCAACTGTCTCAACTCGGCACTCATAGACGCATCGGTTTGGCCACGCAAGCTCAAGCGGGATAGTTCGTTATATTATTCGCCTGCATCGAGCAACTTGTAATGTCAAACTAAGTCGAGCTAAATTGGACAATACCTTACGCTTGAACCAAGAAATGAAATCGGACATTCCATTTCCCGCACTGTCTAAGAAGGGTCTCGGCTTCTGCGGGGTAGGTTCCCTTGATTCACGCTGAATTGATGATGAAATTCTGCACTGCACGAGAAACAAGGGGTTGGATGCGAATAGTGACTACTCGAGAACAAGTTTGTTGACAACTTACGCATGTACGGCTCCACTTCGGAAAGGTTGTTCAACACATATAGCATGATAGTGCGCCACTCTTCATGTTTCAAGGTCTTGGGGTCGCATCACTTGCACTTCCGAAGTTGCTCTCGGAAAATCTTTGAGGTTCGATTCATTTTCGCCACATTGTAACGAGGGTGGATTGTGCATGCTAGGAAGGTTGTCACCATAGTACGTTGTTGTGAAGTTTGACACCTCCTCCAAAATGTATGCCTCGCAACTAAGCCTCAATTTTGCATTTATTTTTACATTTAGTTCGATGAACCTTTAGACATCTCTCAATTGGATAGCACCAACGGCCCTGCACGGGCCCCCCCATTCGTGCCTCATACGGGAGGTGCAAAATCAAATGCTGCATCAGATTGAAGAAGCCGGGTGGAAAGATCTTCTCCAACTTACAGAGCAACACAGTGCCATTCTTTCCAAGTCCGCAATCACGGTGCGAGATAACTCCTTGGCACAAAGTGGCGGAAGAAATTGCTCAACTCGCGGCACTAGCCGACATGCTCAGGGACATAGCCTCGAACCATCACCGGAAGAAGCCGCTCAAGCCATATATGGTAGTCATGACTCTTGAGCCCATTGATTCGCATAGTAGATAAGTTCACTCCCCTCCTCAGATTCGCTGCATACCCATCAGGGAACATTAACGTTTGGAACCATTCTAGTACTTCCTCCTTTGGGGCTGGTCAAGGCAATTCGCCTTAGGCTTTCTCCATGTCTGCCGCCTCTAGGAGGCTTCATTTCTTCCTTTGGTCTATCGCATAACGTTGCGAGATCCACTCTAGCCTTAATGTTGTCCTTTGTCTTATCAGGAATGTCCATGATTGTTGCCCAAAGTGCCTCGGCGACATTCTTTTCAGTGTGCATTACATCAATGTTATGTGGAAGAAGAAGGTCATCAAAATAGGGAGCCTCAACAAGCCCGACTTATGAGTCCATGCATGTTGCTCACCATATCCCACAAAACCACCTTCTTGATTGACCTCGAGCATCTATCGAGCACGAACCGCGGCACCGGTCATCATCTGTGGTGCAGGGTCTATAACTATGACACCTTTCGTAAAGTTCTTGATGTCTCGTCTGAATGCATGGTCAAGAGGGAGGAATTGTTGATGTTTGTCGAGCGAAGAATACTTGCCACCCTTGACAACCAAATGAACTTGAGTGCCTTGCATCTTGGGCATGGGAACTTCAGTGAACACACCACCATGAGAATATCCCATCGCCGGGAAGTCATGCAGGGAGTAGTGGTACCAAACATGCATTTTGAAGTTTCTCTTTGTAGCTCGGTCGTATGTCCATACCCCTTCCTCCCAAGCACGGACCAATTCATCAATCACAGGCTCCATGAACACACCCATATTATTCCCCGGGTGTTCAGGAATTATCAACGACAAGAATATGTTCAGTGGCGTTGGAAGAGGACGCCGGGGGGGAGATTGAGGGGGATAACGAACACGGGCCAACAAGTGTATGGGCGGCCATCATTCCATAAGGATTGAACCCATCATTGCTGCCGCCTTAACACGTACATTCTGAGCCTCTGACTTTCTCACGATGAATCACATCAAAGTGGGTCCATGCTTCACCATCGGATGGATGTACCACTTCTCGAGATTGTATCGGCGTCCATTTTTGTGCCATGTCATCTGTTTGCGGTTTTCGGTCATGTATAGCCGTTGGATCCTCGGTATGAGCGGAAGGTACCGTAGGATTTTCACGGGGATCAAAGTCGCCTCTTCGACCATCACGAGTCTACCTCCGGGAACCTAGAGGATCCACACTTTGCAGTGATACTTTGCTTCGCGTGTTCTTTCCTAAATAGGATGCACCCCTCTGACAAGCATGTATCTGCTCATATGGCATCTTAAGTGCGAAGGAGTTTCTTTGACTCGTACATGCTCTTTGGCGAATGTGACCCTCGGAAGCATCTTGCCAAAAGCTATCAACATAGCATCGAGGCGTCTCGACTCAAGCTAAGCGGGACTTCAAGGCCATTCGCGTCCAATGCCATCCGGTTGAGAAACCTTCGTGCGGCCGTGAAGGGGTTTACGTGCGCGAGACAACATGTAATGTCGCCTGCGGTTGCCTCGGCTCCTCCTCCTACGTCCTTCGTGAAGTGTGCTTCATGATAGTCATTTAACATGTCTCCTACCCGCCATCGACATCATAATCCTCGACGCGTGGTCTCACGACCTCCTCTCTCATACAATCGGATTCACCGTGGTAGATCCACCGGGTATAGTCTGCCAGTAAATCCAAACTTGCAAAGATGTTTACCCATGACCTCCTTTGTTTGTCGGCGCGTGTTTGCACATCTGCTGCAGGACACCAAGTGGCACGCTCCTTTAACCTTGGCAAATGCTAGTTCCAAGAAAGCATCGGTCTTCTCAATCCATTCATCGGACAACGAACCTGACTTGAGCGGCCGTGTACATCCACTCACGGTCATCCATCCTCTAACATATCGGGAGTAATATAAGAATCAAATGCATCTACACGATCTTTCTCCTATCTAATAGGTGAAGATAGGTCCTAATCCCACTGAGGATGCGTAGATGAGGTTAGTTTCATGCTCTACTCTATCAGAGACAATTTGTGAAGACCTCCCGCTTCTCCAAATACACGTCTGGCGGGAGATTGTGTATCCGGAGAACAACAGGGAGATGTCAGCGAAACTCGCACGGATCGGAGTAGACCACGAAACTAACCCCATCTACGCTTCCTCGGCTAATCAAAAAGTGGATAATTGAAGCAGACATTTTATAGATATGCAAAGATCGCATATTTCCAACCGTATCTCTTTCGAACGGAGACGCCTAACTAGGTTACGCCTAACCGAGAATAAATCTGGGCGACCAATCGGAGAATGGCATTCAACAAAGTGATATAGCAATAACAAAGTGATATACCAATCGATATGGCATTCAACTCCCCTCATTCTTTAGAACATTAACACATCAAGATTGAAAATGGGAATGATTTCAAAAGACACGATATATGAGCCATGATTTTAAACAAAATGTGATCATTGATTAATTCATGGCTAATTGAGTAATATTTAAAACCTAACTCACCACATAACATCAGCTAACAATCACTAACAGGAATGATTAAAACTGGACTACAGTTTCAGATTTTTGACCAAAACCGAAATATGGACAGATAGCAAAGAAACACATTGATGAACTAGGATATTAGAAGAAAATGATACTCTGGATTAATTCTCAGTTAATTGAGAAATATACCAAGTCTAGTTCATCACTAACTAACAGTTATCAACCAAAATCAATTTCGGTTAGACTGTGCTACAGTTTCAGGTATAGCAAAACCGAAATCCGTGGGATGCTTCCTTTAGCACGGGAATTTTTACGCCATGGAACTGAGGTATAAATTGAAAATCTAAACAAAAAAATGTCTTTTATTAAGTTTGCTCAACATTACCGTTTGAAATATATATAAAAAACTAACAGGCAGGATGCTGTATCAAGGGATTTAATCATGGGAACAGGCAATACATTGCAGGCTAAATTGCTCATAATGTATTTAAATCACATTTCTGTTTTCCTTTATGGAAAATATAGACCGCATGCCAGATTGAGAAAGAATCCTTATTTGTGAATGTTGTGAACTTGTGATACTACATTTATTTGTGATAACCTCTACTGATAGAAAGATGATATTTGCAGTTTGACCAACGTTGTGAAATAACTCTGGAAGTGATTACTAGATGTTCAATTATATTCCATTTCATGATTACTAGATGTTCGGTGATCACTAGATGTTCAATTATATTCCATTTCATGATTACTAGATGTTCAATGGTCTTAGATAGTTAACGTGAGCCGGTAACAAAATACTGATTCTGCAGGTAGTTCTGGTTGCAAATTCATTGCCTGCATTGAATGATGTTACAGCTAATGAACTTCCAGAAATAGTAGCTGAAGCTGCAAAGGTACAAGTGAATTGAAATTTGTGCTCCTTGACCATCCTAGCTGTGTTATCTACTAATGCATATGTAGTTATATCTAAGTCCTGCTTTGTTGCTTGTTATGTATCACAGCACTGTGGTATCCTTCGGAAAGCTGCAGAAGCTGGTGGATTGATAGTTGATGCTATGGCTGGCATCCAAGATGATCTCAAGGATGAACCAGTGTCACGGGGACTGGCTGCACTGGGTGACTGGAGCACTGTGGTGGCTGGCATCCAAGATGATCTCAAGGATGAACCAGTGTCACGGGGACTGGCTGCACTGTGGTGACTGGAGCACCCGGCCGGAAGGAGGAGAGGGGAGGGGGAGGAGAGCAAGGGCACGGGGACGGTGCGGGGATGCTCACCGAGAGGTCGGCAGGGCGGGAGTCTTTGGGCGGCCGCGCCGGGAGCGGAGGCGACGTTGGGGAGGCGCCGCAGGCGGCCGGGTCATGTGGTGGGAAGCCGAGCCGTCGGGCGGAGTAGCAAGGGGGGTCCACGGGCGGAGCTCCCGGGGACGACGAGTGGGGCGGAGAGGCACCGGAGCGGGGAGCCGACGCGAGGCGACGCAGAGGTGGGACGAGCGGGAGGCGCGAAGATGGGCGAGCGAAGGGCGCGAGGCGCCGAGCGGAGAGGCCGAGGAGGAGAAGAAGAAAAGGCGGCCCGGTGGGGCGCGTCGATCCAGTGGAGGTGGGAGCTGCGGCGGCGGACGGGCGGCGGAGGGCACGAGGCGAGCGAGAGGCGAGGAGAGAGACGAGTGGCGGCGCACTCGGGCGGAGGGGAAGAAAAGGGGAGGGTTAAATCCCCCCTTTGCCGAGTGCCCCCGATCTGGCACTCGGCAAAGAGGGGTTTTTTTTTTAAAAAAAATTTAAAATTCTTTGCCCACTCGGCAAATAGGCTCCTTTGCCGAGTGTCTTCTCCTGACACTCGGCAAAGAGGCTCCTTTGCCGAGTGTTATTTTTTGACACTCGGCAAACCATATTTTTTTTCCACTTTTGACCTCCAAACTTTTTCTGCAGTCCCCATACAATACCTGGTACTCCATGTTCCAATGTGGCACATTTCTCGGACTTATTCTATATTTCTTTAATTTATTTCAATTAATTGAATTTTCTTGGATAATTCAAATTATAACTGCTAGTCATTCGAATAATGAAAAAAAATGAATGGAAAAATGATATTCATGTTATTTAGTATAATGTGAGGCCGTAACCAGGAATAGACCACCAATTTCGAACATCTTATTCACGAAACATGACCACGAACTTGCGGTCGAGTTGTTTTTAAATTGTATAAAAAGTAAACGAAGTCCGAAAATCATGAAACTTGGGAAGATGTCATGATATCATATGTGGAGGCTGTGATAAAAATTTGAGAAGGTTTCGCGCAAGTTGTCACGTAGGATGCTTGCAAACCGAAGAATCTCCGAAGAAGTTGTCACGTATTCTTCTGTTTTTCTAAGGTTTGCAAGCATCGTATTTGGCCCTATAGTAACTAATCGTTTGGCAGTATCCTTCCTTTCAACCAGCGCATACCGTTTTTCACAACATTGATGTGGAGTATTAGTTACTTGCCATATAATGCTTGTCGACCCAAATACAATACAGACACCTGCGTTCATTTATATGCTCCATCTTGTGTAATTATCCTCGATGCCTAACAAGCTGATGCTCCCTCAGGTCAAAATTAGGGTTACCTTCTGCCGCGGACCCAAGAGATGAGCACTCGACTATTTACCGAAATGGATTTTGACTGAAGCTGCCGTATGAAGTCCCGTGTGTTGCGGAATAATTCTTATTTTGAGTTAATGTGTGACACTTACCTAGACAATGAGTTCTATCTGCTTACTGCAAGTAGAGTCCCAATAGATTACTTCTTGTTGGTCTCCCTGTAAATAAGGGGCGGTGGCGCAGTGCTAACTGCCAAGCTATTGGTACATCGACATCTCATACTATCAATAAAAGAAAAAAAGGCTCTCGGGACTATTATCTTTTGTGATCTTATTACTGGGTGCACATGTACAACGTGGTTTCTCACCCCAAGCAGAACTCATCTTGCCATGTAGCAGCTTGCACATTTAATAGAATTCATATATTGTTAATTAAGTTGGGGTCCTGAGTTTACTGTTTGTTCTTCAGAGATTATAAAAAATGAAGTGGTGAAAAAGAATGGAAACTGTTATGGCCATATAGTTGCAAGAGGCAGAGGAGAGTACACGCACTCGTGAAAATTGTCAGGCTAAACACATGCATGAGAACATTGAGACATTTGTGCGGAGTTTGGATGCTGAAGACCGGGGCCTGTTGCTATGTATGAATGTGATAGCCAGGAAAATGATGGATTCCAGACATGTCACTTGGCATTTCCCCAGTCCATGTTCCAAATTAATTGTAGGTGCTGCCCAGACCACCATTCGATAGCAACCCTTCACGATGAATTGAAGTAGCTAACGATTTTTATTTATTATAATCTAATCATTCCCAAAAAGCTATTATGTCGAGCAACGCAGTTTTTGTGGAACGTGTGGAGCACCTGAAGACAGTACATTCCATGATCTAGTGGAGTGCACTTATTCAAGGAGTTTCTGGTCAGCCATGAAGGATACGATGAATGTCAAATTACCCACACTTTATCCAGGTACTTGAGCTATAGACCTTGATGATGATCGCTTCTGCAAGGCTGAGTTAGCTTCCGACTATTCTATGCGGCATGTGGTCTATTTGGCAACCCAGAAATGTAAGCAGGCATGGAGTGGATCCAATCAAGATACCACAAGCTGTGACATGGGTTATTGATGTAACAGTAGATCTGATACATTTATCCTCATCTTCTGTTCAGCCGGCGCTGCAGAATAGACGAGTGTCTTGGCAGCCTCCACCGGCAGGTACGATCAAAATAAATGTTGATGGGGCTTTCAGAGCAGACAATTATCAAGGCGCGTCGGTGGTTTGATCCGAGACTCGGGGGTTCCATCCTGGGAGCATCTTCGAGATGGTATTCCTCATTGTCTAATGCTTTGCATGAAGAAGCACTAGCTTGGAGACCTCATGGTGGATAGTAATTTTCGGAATGTGCTGCTGGAATCAGTCTCCCATGTTTTGCTGACTCTGGAATTCTAGAGATGGTAACATATCTGAACTAGTAGAGTCCATAGGTATGGCCCCTAATCTTAGTACTGAAAAATTAACATCGGTGTCGAGGTGTTTAGGAGAGAAACCCTCGGTTTTAGCAAATTGTAGCTTTTGCTGTCTAGGAGACCGGCGGTCTAACCGGCCCTGCTGGGCGGTATGGAATTTCGAGGGACATGATTAAACACTTGTGTAGGAGTGTTTGGAGTTGTGTTTGCACGAATTGCCATTGAAAATGGAGAGTGGACGCGAAACTAGATAAAGTTTTGCCAAAAAAGTCTAAAGATGAGTGTTTTGGATTTTGGGAAGCGGCCTGACCAGTATAGCATGTTTGAGGTCAGATTGGTGGGTGGTTTGGTGGTCCCTATTATCAGGGCGGTCGTCGAGACCGCTAGGAGCGGTTAGACCAGCCGGTGGTTGGCGGTCTGACCGCCCATGACCTGCAGGTCAAACCGGCCAAGGGCAAGATCTTGCACAATGAGCTGTGGTGATTTTGCGGATTTGGCCAAAGTCATGGGATTCTGTGCATAGGTGTTGCATGATGCATGTTTTGACTAACGTAAGTCAAGTTGCGAAAAACTTGTACCCAAAATTGATTTTTTGGTCTATTATTGTGTAGGGACACTTGGAGTTATCTACGATCAACGGCGAGGATGATCGAGACGAGGATAGGAAAGATGAGATCCAAAACAATCAAGGATGCGGGCTGAAGTGGTTGGACTCAAGCAAGGCGCATGATGTGCAAGAACGGCCGAGCAGAAAGTTCGTTGCAACGGGTAGCATCAAGTGGCTTAGGGCCTGTGTAAGTGCTATCGTGGTCCAATGGGGTTGGATGGGAGAGACTTGCTGGTATGTGGAAAGCTATTTGATGAACCTACTTGTGGCGAAACATGTGATTGCTTCACGTTCATTGCACTCGGTCATGGAGAAGGATCAAGAAGAGGTATTTTGGTATCGTGGCCAAAATATCGGGTTGGTGACCTTGGAGAAACTGTGACACAAGACAGTGCAAAGGAGAGGCGGCTTAGGTAAAGAAAAGGAGAAAATCCCAAAGAGACGGCCGGTTTCGGGAGACCTAGTTCGTTATTTGCTTTGAGAAGCGTGCGTGAGTATAGCCCTGTTTGTGTGTGGACTTAACGGGTGCCTGATAATGTTTTCTCTATAGACTTAGGCTCCACTACAAAAGAGGAGGGTGCGGATTTGCACCCCTAAACCTTAGAAACCGTAATTTGATATTTGAGGAAAGTGGATAAAATTGAGCAGGCTAGGGTTTGAGAAATGGATTGTGAGATTGAGTGCTCATAAGTAGGCTTTTCTCATCCATGGTGGGGTGGTTGTAAACCTACGATCGCTCTAATCAATCCAAGCAAGTTTGTCTCCAGATGAGTTCTCTCTTGTTCTCTCTCTCTCTCATTTGTGATTTTTATTTTTTTGTGCTCTAGGGGTTTTGTCTTGTTCTCTTGCTGCGATTTAGCTTGTTAGGACTTGTGGGATCTGATCTATGGTCATCTGGACCATCTTCCACCCACGAGCAAGCCTTTAGATCAAGATTAGGTTGAGGTCTTCCACGTCAGTTTTTTGCAGGGAGCCCTATGTTATTTCCGAAATCTTGTCTAGGTTCCCGTGCTAGGTTTTTTTGCGAAAATCCCCCAGGTGTTTTTGAAATCACGTAGAGGTCCTCTGCGTTAGTTTTTTTTTGCGGAAAGCCTCATGTTGTTTCTGAAATCACGTCAAGGTCCTCCACATCATTTTTTAGGCAAAAATCTCTCTGTGGTTTACAAAATAACGTCAAGGTCCAGCTACATTTTTTTTGCAAAAAAGCCCTTGTAATTTTTGAAATCGCATCGAGGTCCCTCAATCTGCTCTACAGGGGCAATGTAGCGCGCTTATCATCCTAGTTATATCTATATGTGATGGAAAACATACATTTTTGTCCTACTTTACTCATTTTACGTACGTTCCAGTTACCGAGAGAATAGATAGGCAAGTTTGTCAAGTTTGATGGGGTATGTACTCCCGAAGCAAAGTTTGTACGTCTCCCCTCCCTACTCCTCTTTTGTTGAAACTATCCGAGTGCCTGTGCATTGCAACGGTTTTCAAATAAACGTAATATAAGTTATTAACTTAGAAAGTAAATATTCGTAAGGTAATTACCTAACAAATGAAAGTTATATATATATAATTTTCATCTAATCAACAAACCACATGTAATCTTATTACAAGTCAGAAGCACAGATAATTTAATTATCTACAGAAGATCCTTCAAGTAACTTATACATGTATACCTATCTATTCACAAAAATACACTTATCTATCTGTAAAAGATCATACCAACTCAAAAGGTGGAGAGGGGAAGTAGTAGATGGTAGACTTACCACCACCACTAAATCCTTTTTTATAATAGTAAAGATCTATCCACAATTAAAAGATCTTATCAACTTAAAATGCGAGGAGAGTAGGCGGTAGATGGCGGACTCACCACCATCACCAAGTTCTTCTTTCGTAATAGTAAAGAAATTCACTAACTTCGTGGCCTAGAAATTACGTCTCAGCTACTGAAAAAGGATTTCAGTGCTAAGCTAGTCTCCACGTCTCTCTCATTCTCTTTCGCCTGTATTAATCATGCACATGCAGCGACTAAGCCGACTAAAGACAGACCGCTAAACACACCGCGCAATAATTTCGTGATGTTGCTACTGCATGTGCTACGATACCAAGTGATTCATGCAATGGATTACCGATGAGCTAATTTTTCTTAATTTTTTTTTAATACAAATGAGCTGCAGCAGTTAGGGCTTTCATTTTCTATCTGGTCAGGTGTGAGGAAATTGCTCCCCCAATGAAAGCCCGTCTCCGACGTCTCAGCCGCCTTTACGCGATTGCACTTACACGCGTTAATTCTAGTCGCACCGGATAATCACGTGTAGTAGTTGGCTGCAAATCGATTAGATTCTCAATTTGCTTTTTAAAAAAAGTACCTTTGGTTTTGAAGGGAACATCGAAGAACCTCACTTGCTACGGAGCCTAGTTAGTGAGCTTGTTCGTACCGTTTCGGTACCGACCGGTATTGCTAGTATATATCATTTCGACACTTAAAATAATACAGAGTAGTTTTACGTTCCGTATCGATCTCGATACCGATCTATAGTGACTCGATACCAGTAAATAAAGGCCATACCGGCCTTCATAACTTTTTTCGTAGATTTAATGCTTCCTTCGGGTATCCGTAAGGTGGGCTTGGACTTGTATTGTTGCGAGAGGCCGAGGGGAACAGGGGCACCGGTGCTCAGGCAGCACGACGCAACTGCTACAATGGCTGCAACGTTGCGTGCCTAAGGGTATTCTAGTATTATATGGCATATAATTTTTTTAAAAAAATACAGTATGCAGCTTCAAAACAGAGGAGTTCTGCATGAGTTGGCATGAAACCACGAAACAAATCCAGTATGCAGGAAAGAAATTATAAAAAAAGAATTTGATTTTTTACTACTCATTTTCAGAATTGAGTCAATCCATGTACCCAGTCAAACAGTAAATTATATCAGCTATCAAGGGGAGTTAATTTGGTCAATTTATGGGACGATACCTCACGGTCGAGTTAGAAAGATGTCACAAATTTGAAATTTAATTTGCTAAGGGAAGCCCTCCACATCAGTCATTGGTTTCCCACCAATCAACCAAATCAGTAACTAGTCGTGTAAGACCTCAGGCAAGGCCATTCCTTATCGTATTTTCTTTCATAAAATATTATAACTATTCATGTAAACATTTATTTTTTCATAAGATGATAAAGATCACTTTATAATCCGTAACATAACACAAAACCTTTTAAGTGCAGATACCCATTTCGGCGACTACGACCGGTATACCGTGTAGGTAAGTGAAACTGGAATTTTTGGCCGATACGGCCGATTTTGATATCGTATTTGCGGTTGTAACCAACGGATAGGTGAATTTGCAAAATTAGCCGAGTTGGCGCCGCGTCGAGCGTGCGCCAAGTGTGGGGACGACAGGCGTGCACGGCGTAGGCGTAGGCGCGGCGCGCGGCCGCCGCCAAGGCGGCGCGCGCGCGCATGCTGCCACGCCGGGCGCAGTGGCGCGAGCGCGAGCTGCTGCGCCAGCATGCTACCACAGCCGCGCGTGGCGCGCGCTTCTGCTTCACTGCAACAAGGCTGGCGCTGGCCGCCCGCCCACAGCCTTGGCGCGGCGGCGCCACGCGGGCGCCGGTACCCTGGCCGTTCCAATGGCTCATGGCGCTGGCGCTGCGCTGCTGGCGTGCCACGCTGCGCTAGCCAAAGACTCGCCCGGCTGAAGCGGGTGGGCATCTGACCGGCCGCCGATATATTGAGAGCGACCGCGCGATTTCATTTCGCAGTCGTTCTTCTGCTAAGTTCATATTCAGTCACTCTCGCTCGCTCCTCTGCTCATTCTTTTCTTTTCATTCGCTTGCTCTCTCGATTATATTTCAACGTTATTAACCGTCGTCGTCGTTCGCAGGTAGGTTTATCGTAATTTTTAATTTAGCTACATTCTTCTATGTTTAATTAGCCACATTGTCAGTAATGTTCGCTATGTATGTTTTGCTAGTCATGTCTCTACCGGAGCTACTAGAACAATTCTACGATGAGGACCACCGGTGCAAGCTGTGGCTCACCGCTGGCGTGGATGGCCCTCCGCCCCTGGCGCTTCGGGCGGGGAGGGACTGGTGGGCGCTAGACGATCGTTACGTCCCGTTCCTCTGGGAGACGGGCTTGTTGCCCTTTGCGAGGATGGTGTCCTTCCAACGGGGGTTCACCCTAGACGCCAGCCTGTTGTCCGCACTTGTGGACCGGTGGAGGCCGGAGACGCACACCTTCCATTTTCGGTGGGGTGAGATGACGATCACCCTAGAGGATGTCTCGTTCTTGACTGGTCTCCCGATCCGGGGTGTGCCGCTTGTTCCGGGCCCTCCGAGAGCGGACTGGAAGGTCAGACTGGAGCAGCGGTTTGGCCAACCTCTGCCGGAGGGTGCACGTGGCGTCCCTCGGGCTTGGCTGAGGCAGTTCAGCGAATGCCCGCAGGGTGCACCTGAGGGCGTCGTTAGGACGCATCTCGTTGCTTACCTTCTCCAGCTCTTTGGTTGGGTCCTGTTTCCAACCACAAAGGGCGATTTTTTGAACCCCAGCTTCATCCGCGTCGCCGAGTCTTTGGGTGGCGAGCCGAGCCGATGCCGCGATACGGTGGGGATCGGCCGTCCTTTGCGCTTACATACCGAGGGTTGTGTGGCGCCGCGCGCGGCGACTCTGGTAGCAACCTAGTCGTGTGCTACGTGCTCCTGCAGCTGTGGAGTTGGGAGCACTTCCCTGTTGGGCGGCCGACCATTGAGACAGCGGCGCACCCGTTCCCTCCTCCAGATGACGACATACCACATGACCTCAGCGACTTGCCCACCATGGGCTTACGGTGGACTGCGGCCGGTCGTCTGCGCTGGGCCAACAGAAGACCGGCGAGGTGCTACTCGTTGTACCACAACGAGTTCGAGTTATTATTGCAGAGCGACATCATCCGTGTCCATGGCATGCTGATTTTCTCCTCGCGGTTGCGCCGCACGGGCTGTCTGCTTCATGCCTCGTGGATCGATTTTTGTGGACGACGACCTGCCACCTAGTGTTCTCACATATGGTGGAGCCTTACGCGCCGCAGCGCGTAATGCGACAGTTTTGTTTGTACCAGCTCGTGCCCTCGAACGGCAGCCCTCGAGCGAGCCGTACACTGTGAGTCAAATTTCATCCAAGTAATTTTTGCGATCCTTACGCCTTCTTTTGTAACATTAATCTTTACAAAATGCAGCAATCAAGGTCGGGTGGGCATATTTTGGGTGGCAAATGCACGGCACGGTGGATTGAGACATGGATTCACGTGGTGCGTGGATGTATGGCATGAGCGGCGTCCATATGACCATCGATCAGACATCGCGTACATGGAGTGGTACATGCCACGAACGCGCAAGACTCACCATTCCTCCTCCGAGCGCCCAGAGGAGGTGACATTTCGACGCACCAAGAGAGCCTCCGCGACGCGTCACGGCCGTCCGGCGCTTCAAGACATGACGACACCGCATCGACACTTACAACCTCGGTTCGCAGCTTTGTTGACGATATTCGTATTTTTGTTAATGAACTCATTACATATGTCACTACGATTGGAGCGGGCGGTGCGGCGTCTGGCCCGAGCGCAATGACGAGGCCCAACTTCGAGCGAGATAGAACCCGTCATATAAAAAGTTTTGAAGCACATCTCGGCGGAGATGAAGAAGATAATAAAGAACTTGACTGTGATCGCTCGAGGGACGACGTCTTGCGCGACGGGCACGAAGTGGGGCCGTGCTCACCGCTAGGTCACCACGACCTAGCGAGTCCGGCAGCGTCGTAGCGTTCCGTCGGTCATCTGCGGGCCGTCGCGCCGCGAGGTAAGTCGCTATGTACAAATTTACATCAAGTTTTGTAATTATGCCTTACGCCCGCTAACATCATGCCGTTCTCTCGCCGAGGTCCGTCGGGATGAATCACTTCGCCGTCCGGACGGTACAATACCTGCGGCCCCGCTCGGTTATCTCGTGACCGCACATCCGGAGGTACGAGGTTCTTAGTTTACATCCGAGTGTTCATTTGTACTAACATCGTCTCGTCTTGCGACCTTTCACCCACAGGGTGACGGCGATTCACATCGACCGATGACGACGATCACGGGCCTCCCAACTCCTACCAGGGAGCAAGACACGACGCCAGAGGCAAGGACAATGGCGGCGGGGTTTTAGCGTCGCAGGCGAGCTCCTCCGGTTCGCCGCCTCAAGACGCTCAAGAGCGGATGTCCTCCGGTTCGGTGCCCCACGGTATACTCCAGCGAGTTCATCCGCGAATCGAGTTGCGAGCATCGCACCCCGCAGTGGCCCCCTGAGTGGTTTTCTAGCCTCCGTCGTGGATGAATTCCTCGGAAGTGTCCCTGTGCCGGCACGTCTCATCAAGACGACATGTACGCCTACCAGACTCTGCTCTAGACTCAGTCTACTGGTCCACCTCCGCCTCAACGGTCTCCGTACCCCCTCCGAACCGACACGCGTTCTCCAGAGCGGTGGACGTATTCCACGGGTCATGCTCGGCGCAAAACAAGGCCGCGCACGCGGACGCAGCCGCAGCAGGGAGAGAG
This sequence comes from Hsuehochloa calcarea, assembly GCA_036346395.1. Lineage (NCBI taxonomy): Eukaryota > Viridiplantae > Streptophyta > Magnoliopsida > Poales > Poaceae > Hsuehochloa > Hsuehochloa calcarea. Next base: position 53,931,782 of record CM070609.1, on the reverse strand, counting down.
TAGTGGCTCAGACGAGTGAGCCGTATATTTTCACGTGTTATGCGATTTTCATTGTACTACATGCTTGTTATCGCTATTTCGTATGAGTGTCTTGTTCGTATTAATCAATAAACGTACAAACTTTTTGTATAATGATTCCACTCCATTAAACCTTCGAGACCTCTCGTGGCCTCCTGAGACCTCCTTTGTATGAAGTACATTAATTGATCTGTACGAAAGCAAAGTTACATCATTTTTTTGACCTCATTTGCTATAATTTAAAATTCGGGGAGACCGGCTTGTTGCAATTATGAAGATGCCGTACAACATGTGGGTAGCAACTACTTAACGATGTGTGCTACTTGTCTCCGCGGCGCCATACCAAGGGAGCCTTGTCTCGACGTCGGTGGGTCTCGGTCGAAGGAGCCTTCCCCTTATCGCCAGACTCTCCACGTCGGGCTGGTATGTCGAAGTCGTCCGTACCCTGCGATTGTATGATGTAAGTACATCGTGCGATTACAAAACGTAACAAGAATGTCAATTGTTCATAACTCACGCCGTCCATGTAGATTGCTCCCGGACGGCCGGATACTGTTAATGGCGACCGGCTCACCGCATGAGCCTTTCCTTGCCCTTGTCACGGACCGCCCACGTCGGTGGTGTGTCGAAGTCGCCCATGTCTCTGCGCTTTGCATGATGTAAGTGCACCGTATAGTGAAAATCATAAGAAGGATGTAATTTCTTCATAATCGACGCCGTGGATACGGATGACGCCGGCGACGGATCTGTTGTGGTGGTCGGGCTCGACCTCATGAGCCTTTCCCTTGCCCTTGTTACGGGAATGTCCACGTCGGTGGGTGTGTCGAAGTCGTCCATGTCTGCGTTTGCATGATGTAAGTACACCGTATAATGAAAATCATAAGAAGGATGTAATTTCTTCATAATCGACGCTTGCATGAGCCTTTCCTTGTCGCCGATATGGATAACGCTCGGGAGTTTATCGGGTCCTTGGTGCCTCCTCATCTCGTGCGTAAGGTTTCCACCGTGAGAAGTTCTCGCCCGCACCGAGTAGTTTAGCATGTACTCTGGCCGATGAATGCCATGTCGTACATCTCGGGCCGTCAATCCATTGGAAGAAGTGGCGGCGCATCTCGGGCTGCATTACGTGGGGATGAAGTTAAAATTGAAGGAATTAAACATTGGGAGGAAAATCGATGCGCGAAAAAACGCTTACCATGTAGTGGCGCGACTGTAGTACGCCCGGCGGCCGTGGTGCCGGTGTGTGGATGAATGATCTCTGCCGGTTCACCACACACACACTTGGACCGCAAGCGTGGTGGCACCGGAGCATCTTTCATTGAAAAATCCGTATTTTAGTTGTTTCCTCTTCTGCGCAAGCGATTTAACTCGCAACATCCTCTTGTAGAAGTTTGCGAGAAGAGTCCATAGCCGGTCTCGTATAATTTTGCGCTGTACATAATAAGCAAGACAAAAAACTTTAAATTACGACAATCGAGTGACGACCAGGACGAACTAGGTCTCATTGGGACAATCCTTCATTGAGTGCCCAGGGTCTTGCATATCCTGCACTTCACCGTGCGGCTATCTTGATACGTTGACTAGCATCCATGTCATTCGGGCGCCGCTGCCCTGCCGTCGCCCTTCCCTTTTCTCTTCAAGTCCTGTTGGGACCCCATTGCACCATGTCGGGCCAAAGATCCTTGTAGTTCATTTCCAAACCATACGAGTGAAACTCTCCGCCCATGTATCGAATAGGTGCCGCATGTCGTAGTACTCGAGAGATGTATGGTGTAGCCATCTGCCGCATTTGTGCACATGCCTTGTACACGTGCGAGCATGGTTTGTGGAAGAGCTTTGGCTTGTTGCGGTGCATGTCGCCACATCACCTGTGGTGCATGCCTGCTTTCTTTCCCCTAGCATGACTATTGGCGTATTTACGCCGAGCTTGATCTCGTACTTTACCGAGGTCGTCGATCACCGAATGTCGTGCATTCGGGCCTTCTCCATCTTCCGATCCATGTGTCTCGCATGTTCTCGGACCACTTTGCTTGCCTTCGTCCATCAGCCGCTTGGCTGCGGTGGCTCTATTCCTGAAATAACCAGCGGTGCGAGTCCATGTCTCTGGACAACCGCGGTGATAGGGAGCCCGCGCACACCTTTCAGGCGCTATTGTACACCTCGGACATGTTGGTCGTCATAACGCCGTACCGCACCGCCTCAGGTCATAGAGGAGGGACCATTTCTCCAATTCGGAGCGTGGTCGTTAATCCACCGGGAGAAGGTTATGGCGCTACTAGGTTGCTCCCTCTCGGAGTGGACTCCTTGTATGTCTCGTAGTCCGGTGTTCAAGGTCTCTCCAAATAGACTCAAACTTCCGTCGGCCGGTTACGCATACACAATGCCTTGAACGTCTTCATGAGTTCCTGACTGCGGAACCGTGTGAACAAGTTAGATGCAAGATGCCTCATGCACCACCTGGATTGCACGTCGTTCCACTGGTGAGATGGATCCATCCCACGCTGCATGATGTTGATGGCCGCCAACAACCCAGCATTGCGGTCTGTGACTAGGCAGACGTTGGCCCGGTCTCCCACCACGGCCCTCTTCACGTTCTCCAAGAACCACAGCCAGCTGGATGTGTTCTCGCTCTCGACAATGGCAAATGCAACCGGAAGAAGTTGGTCATTCGCATCGGCCGCCACCGCGGTGAGGATGGTGCCCTTGTACTTCCTGGTGAGAAAAGTGCCATCCATCGTTAGCACGGGACGGCGAAACTTGAAGCCCCGATGGCACGAGCGAAAGCCCGAACACCCTATCCAAGATGAAGTGGTTGGGCCCTTTTCAAATCTTCACGGTCCCAAATTTGTTTATGTACGTGCGGGGTTTGATCCGCAATCTGGTGAAGCAATCTAGGCACAAGGTTATGCGCCTCTTCGTATGTCCCGTACATAGTCTCGATGACTTTACGCTTGGCTCGTCGAACCTTCTCAGAGCTAATCGGATAGCCAACCCGATTGACGACTTCGACATCATCGGCTTGGGGAGATGTACACGTCGCCTCAACTAGGTGCGTGATGAGGTTTGCAACATATCGCGGAAGTCACGTTCGATCTTGCCGCAGGCTCGGCCGAGCTCGCAGTGTGGTCGATCAGCTCCTTGACCGTGAAGACCGAGCCAAAGATCTTTGCTCGGAGAGCGCTGACCTTGCCAGGGCAGCCTTCTACTATGCACTTCACTGCGTACTTCCCTGGGTTGGACCGGTGCACTCGGTACACACGGCTGATGGACAAAGCGTACCGTGCTATAGCTTGTTGCACGGCCACCTTGTTCGGGAAGCGCTGCCCAACTAAGAGGGTGTCGGCTTCAAACCCCCACTGGGAGCCTTCTTCTTGCGGTAGTACGAGCGAACGCACCGCGATATCATCAAGTCTCGATGCCACGTAAGGACCACCGGCTTCGTGTGCGTCCTCGTCGGTACCATCCGAGCTTGGGTCGGTGTCCTCGTCGGACTCCAACCCGAGAGTCTCGTCCGGTAGATACTCGTGGCAGTCGATGCGGGCCGACCACCATGTTTCCGCCCCCTCATTTGGCTCAAAATTAGGCACGGGACTTCCCTCCGAGGCAGCACATTCCGTGCTGCCATCTTCAGGCTCGGGCTGCGCTTGCCCGCTTGTACAGGCCTCGGCATCATCAGGGTTTCGGGCGCCCTATATGCGAAATTGACGTACACCATAGGCTTCCGTGAATGGCCGCCTCGGTGGGAGACAATCTCCATGTCTTGCCTCCATGCTATGCTTCCATCCACCTTCGAGCTCCCACACATAATTGGTGCGGTGATCGCCTCAATCATAACTTTCTTCGTCCTTGGCTCAGTGAGAACTCCTCCGGATGCAGCCTTCGCGACTCGTGAATATTCATCGCGTGGAGCCCTCCGCCTGACCACTTTGTCTTGGCATCTCGACAGTCCAACCCATCGTGTCCGCTCGTACAAGCCCATCGCCGTAAAATACAATCAAGTCTTGCATGTTCGAAAATACCTAAACCCACAACAACCACTAAATAATTACGACTAATTAATTAGCACTAAACTAATTCATTACTACTGAACTAACTAATTACGACTAATTAACTATCTCTAAACTAACTAATTACGGTTGATTAATTACCACTACAAAATACCAGTACTTTATTTCCACTTACTTGATATGCTGTAACGATGAGTACTAAACTAATTACGACTAATTAATTAGCACTAAACTAATTTATTACTAGTGAACTAACTAATTACGACTAATTAGCTATCTATAAACTAACTAATTACGGTTCATTAATTAGCACTAAAAAATACCAGTACTTTATTTCCACTTACTTCATATGCTGTAACGATGTGAAGGACCGAAATGGCAACAGAGGGGGGGTGAATGGTGCTTTAAAATTAATAACTCCCCCTTTGCTGTAATTAAATAAGACCTACAAGGTCCTCTGGATATCTAAAGAAGAGTGAAGCAAAATCGAGAACGAAACGAAGTTTGATCGCTCGAGAAATCGGACGTTCGATTTTACCGTGATAGTTCCGCACTCCGGAAGTTCCGGGGTTGGTCTGAAGTTCCGCTGCGGTAGTTCACCTTGGACAATCGGAAGTTCGATTGTCCCGACCAAGAACGATGCGCTCGGTTTTTCCCAAAATCCAAAGTGCTAAATCTTGAATGCTCTTCTCGGTCAAGTTTCACGGATATCATCCTAAACAACATCTTGACCTCATGGAGAAGAATCACAAACAAAGATTCAAAAATCGAGCCAAAAGCGGATTTCTTGAGAAAGGGGCAAGAAAGACCAAAACTCACAATATGCACGATTCTCGATTCTCGACTTATGAAACTTTGATAATAGATTAGCAATATCAAAGCGATTCTAGATATGAAGATTCAAGCTATTTCATAAGGCGAATCAAGAGATACATCAAAACCCTAGCTATTCAACATGAGCAGAGAGAAGGAAGAGGATATAAACAAGTAATCAAAACTCGAGTTTCATTGATAGATATCAAATGTTTACTGAGATGGAAACATAGAGGAATGATTACATAAGATTTGGATCATACTCTCCTCTCAACAAGCTCTCAAAAAGCAAAACAAATCCTTTTAGAGCTAACCTAATTTTCTCACAAAAGGTCTAACCCTAACTCTGTGGTTCTCCCTATTTATAGCCTTGGCTAATGGGCCTCCAACCCATTAAGCCCGCTATACCCAACGGAACGCCTCCACTTTTGCCGCTTTGCGAAAAGACCCTTCGCCCCTTGCGCACCTTCCGAAGCCTCCGTACACCTTGTCGTGCGACTACTTAACCGCTTCAAGATTCACGCCGTCTTGACACATCCCGACCGTTCGACCTCAACGCCTCCGGCGCCTAGTCCGGTCCACGTGTCTCGCCACGACTCCATCTTGATGCCTGCGATCAACACGCACAAAAACACATCACATAGCATTGCACAATAACATAGCATCAATATTTGTATAAGACTCAAACTCATACAAAATCAAAATCACAATTTAACCTTCTCTGCATAGTTCTGGACATAATCGGAAGTTCCGCACTTACCACAGCGGAAGTTCCGATTTCCGGAACATCCGCACTTGTCGAATTATCGGAAGTTCCGTGCTTACCATCGCGGAACTTCCGATCTTCTAACATCCGCGCCCAAAAGTTCTATTCGATTTTCGTCTCGGAGGAATCTCAATACCGAGATTATCGGACACTCCGCTACCCCATGTTCGGAAGTTCCGATTTCCTTCAGCCGAGAGCAAAACCGAGATAAATCGGAAGATCCTATTTTCAACACCGGTAGTTCCGATTAATCGGAACTTCCGCTCCATACACAATGTAGTTCCGATTTCCTGACTTCGACCGAAACAATCCAAACCGAAAACCTCAACTCTCAATCTAATCAACACACTTGTCAAATACTCATCACTCAGTGGAGGACTTCTCACATGGTCTCTCAATCTCCCCTTGATGAGTATATTGACAATTACCAAAAAGCATAAGATGAGTTTGAGATTCCAACAACCAAGGTCTAAACAAGAGAATTAAGCTCAAGACCAAGTTGACAAAAGAAAAGACTTGAGATGAGATGAAAGAGCAATTTTCGCACAAAACTCAAGGCTTTTCTTGAAAGGCTTTTCTCACACACATTCTCCCCTTTGGCAATAAAATCATCAATATGTAGAAAAGGGAGGAAAAGACTATATGATGTTCATTTTAAGCATTAGGAGCCATGTAGATTATCCAAAATGACTATTAGAGTATTACACCAAGCCATAACACGTAAGAATGCTATCAAGATCATGACAATCGATGTATAGAAGAGCTAAGACAGAAAGTCCATAATCGATTAATGATCCAGTTCTTTAGCGAGTCAAATAAGTCAAGATTGAAATCTAGCTAAAGATATCCAAGGATGATGCAAGCCATGTCAAATAATCTAAGTTGAACCAAGAAAACTCATATCAAGCAGTTTAGAGTGCTACCAGTTGAAGAAGGACTCATTTTATCGAAACTTGGTCTCTTTGATGATAAGCAATTTTAGCACATTTTTCTTTTTCTCAAGACTTTCTATTTTAAGGCTCTTTAAGGTTTTATCTCGATAAAGCAAGCTCTGGACTAGGTGCCATCCACAACCGCCTCCCGAGCTTCAACCATTTTTTTAGCCATGTGCTAGATCCCAAGCCTTATCGACCACTCCAAGCAATGACTTAAGGAGGTGATCTTAGGTCATCAAGGCTCCCCACGAGTTCATGCCTAGTGCAATGGCAAGCCGTCTCATGAGAAAGATTTGGTGAGATCGGTTTTTCGCACAAAAGAGATCATTTTGCTTTTGAAGTTTTTAGACCAAAGATTAGAGATAAGTCATGTTTCTTAACAAACCGACATAGCTTACTCAAAAGTCCAAAAGAGATTCAGGACTCAACTCGACCTACTTGACATGGCGAAGATCATAAAGGATAGTTTTAACGGACTAGTCTCAAGAGCTATCATGACAAGATTTTAATTCAAGTTTAGCATTTTTAAATACCTTAGCATGGCAAAGACTAAACTACACATAAAAAGTCATGATAGATCTAGCGGTTTAGCATAAATCATGGCAAGATGTAAAAAGTGAAAGCAGATCATAAAGGATAATAAACAAGGCTCCATTTGATTATTATGCAATGCTTGATGAAATACACAAAAATCCGATTCCCTTGAATGAGATGCATCTTTTAATTCAGGTTGAGTTAAGACACAATTAAGAAAATGGAATAACCAAGAATAACTCCCCACAGAACCAAAGGAACAAAAGCGAGAATCAAAATAAAAATAGAAAAGCGGTCCTTTAGAGCATAGAAAAGATATAGAAAAACTATCGCTCGGACATGTTCTTATCTACCCCATATGATTCTAGGACTATCACCGATCTACACATACACTAAGGAGCAAACAACTGTCCTGTCTACCCAAGGGTGGCCCGACCCTTGCTAGATCCTATAAGAAGTGAGTAAGCTCTACTTAGAGAAGGAAGAACCGACTAATAAGCGAAGATCCTAGAAGCACAAGACAAGAAGTAGTAGTCAAAGCAATTTGGCAAGAGAGACACTCTAACCTATCTTTGGAAGGACTTGACCGAAATATTTAAAGAAATGAAACCGAAAGGAGTAAGCGAATAATATAACATAATATAATATAATAGTAGCACAACGCTCCCCCCTCACAAAGATCCGTAAGGACAAACCACTAAGCTCTCCCATGAGAGGCAAAACCGAGAGCCATCCGGAGGCTTAGTGAAGATATCCGCTAACCGGTGCTCACTCTCCACAAACCAGAGCACAATGTCACCCTTCTCTACATGGTCTCTAAGAAAGTGATATCGATATCAATATGCTTGGTCCGAGAATGTTGCACTTTGGGTTCTTGGCAATGCAAATTGCGACGTGTTATCACGTAAGAGTGGAACGCAATCGATAGATAGCCCGAATCCTGCGGGTCGAGACCATCAAAGCACTTGGCTCAAAGAATCGGCTGCGACAACGTGCTCGGCCTCTGCGGTGGATCGCGCAACACCGGATTGCTTCCTTGACGACCGGAGACAAGAGAAGTGCCAATGAATTGGCAAGTGCGGAAGTGCTCTTCCTATCTATCCTACACCAAGAAAATCAGCATCGGAGAAGGCTCTAAGAGATAGACAAGAAGAGGAAGAGTACGGATGCCATAGTCAATGGTAGCTCGAAGGTACGAAAAATGCGCTTCACCGCTTTGACGGTGAGATCGCGAGGAGAAGCTCAAACCGAGCACAAAGACACCTGAGAAAAATGTATGTCCGGTCTCGAGGCCGTGAGGTACAAGAGAGAGCCAATCATGCTCTGAACTCCTTTTGGTCAACAGTTCGCCGTCTTCATCCGGATCGAGCGGTGTAGATGCCATCGGAGTTGATCTTGGCTTTCCATCATTCATGTCGAAACGCTTCAGAGGTCTCGAGTGTATTTGCCTTGATGAAGAAAGGTACCCTCCGAGTCTGCTTGATTTGGAAGCCAAGGAAGAAGCTCAACTCGCCCATCATGCTCATTTCAAACTCCGAGCTCATGACATCGGAAAACGGGAAGCGAGAGCACGCGAGGAGCCGCCAAAGATAATGTCATCCACATAAATCGACGAGCAGAAGATCGGTGCCTAGACGGCGGATGAACAAGGTCTTGTCAATTTTACCCATCTCAAAACCATGGCTCGTGAGATAGGACTTAAGCCTTTCATACCAAGCTCAGGGAGCTGCTTGAGTCCATACAAAGCTTTGGAAAGCTTTGTAGACATGGTTAGGGTATCTGGGGTTCTCGAAACCAGAGGTCAGTCTCACATAGACTTCTTCCTCAATAAGGCCATTGAGGAAGGCACTCTTGACATCCATCTGGTAAAGCTTGAAACCCTTAGAAGTCGCAAAGGCAAGCGGATTCTAATGGCTTCAAGTCTAGCTACAGGGCAAAGGTCTCTTGAAATCTAGACCCTCAACTTGAGACCACCGAGCTACCAGTCTAGCCTTGTTTGAATGACTAACCCATCTTCACTTTGCTTGTTCTTGAACACCCATTTGGTCCCAATGATATTGTGACCTTGAGGGGCTCAACAAGGGACCGAGACCTTGTTCCTTTCAAAGTTTTCCAATTCCTCGTGCATGGCGTTAGTCCATGACTCATCGAAAAGAGCATGACAAGCGTCTTTGGGCTCAAACAAGGCAACAAAGCGAGAATGGAGACAGAATAGAGACATGCGGTTTTGAGCAGTGACTCGCTCAAAGAGATCTCAATTATCTCGCTCTGAAGGATGGTCCTTTTGAATGTGTCTTGGAGGTCCAGGTGAGATGAAGAAGTGGCCTCTACCTCATTAGCGAGCGAGATAGGACAGAGCCACTAGCTTCGTAATAGCGTAAGGTAAGGGCGATCTCCTCGAGGTGCGGTGGAAGAGGGCACCTCAAGAGGAAGAGAAGGAACTGGATCGGGTAAACAACCCTCATCTCCATCCTCCTCATCGTCCACAAAGATGGACTCGATCGCTCTAAGGAACTCGAGATATCGGGCCTAGTCCTGGGTGGCCTCATCGAAGGTCACCTCCTGAGTTTCTAACAATTTACTAGATTCGCAGCCTGGACTCTATAGGCACGAGAAGAAGTCGAGTAACCCGAAAGATCCCATCACAAGATCGTGACTCGAACTTATCTAGGTTCCCGGACTTGAGAATAAAACACTTGCAACCAAACAAGCGAAAATGCGAGGCTGGGTTTTCGCCCATATCTCAACTCATACAGTGCGATGCAAGAGTGCCCAAGAAAACTCATTAGAAACATGACAAGCGTAGCAATTCCCTCATTAAAACTTCCTAGGTGTAGAGTACTCATCAAGCATCGTCCCGCCATCTCGACCAAGGTGCGGTTCTTCCTCTCCACAGCGCCATTTTGTTGGGGACGTATGGAGGCGAGCGGTGCTCTACACTGCCTCACCAAAAACTCTCAAAGTAGGAATTCTTGAACTCGGTGCCATTATCGGTCACGAATTGCTCGTAATGCACCCGGGAGCTCAACAGAAAGCCTACTAAAAGACCACGAAAAGAGTAAACGTCTCATCCTTGAGGCTAAGAAAAACACCCAAGAATACCTCGAGAAGTCATCGACCACGACAAGTCGTACCACTTCCTCCTCTTGTTGCACTCTAGCCGGTCCCATCTGTCCATATGGGCGATTGACACAGTGCATCTGTCAAAGTCATCAGAATCGGAGGATGTGAAGCGGCAACCATTTTGCCGTGCGGCAGGAGCACAAACAAGATCCTTGACCATTTTGAGTTTGGCAAACCACGAATGAGATCGTGGCGCTAACTCGGTCGATGATCAAATCCTATATGACCAAGTCTCCTATGCGAGAAAAGTCAAATCACGGATTGAAGCAATTAAACATCGGAGAGGATCACGGAAGATCGAGAAAAATCAGCACGAAAGATCCTCCCATATCGAGAAATCCATAAACTAGACTACCCAAGAATCAAGAATTTTGCAATTGTTTTTCTTAAAGCTCACCTCGAAACCGCTCATCGTGAAGTGAGAGATCAAAGCGATTATCTGCGACTTACTTACTAAGGCAACATCTTTTAAAATAAAAGAATCATTAATGCTCACGGTACCTTTAGCGATGGCGCCCAAATGAAGCATCTCGAAGGTGATCGTCTCATCACCGGCGCGGGCTAGGGAAGAAAACCAGCGAGACTCACCACCATATGACGTGAACAACCGAGTCTACAATCCGGACCTTTCCTTCCACGCCGGCGACCACGAGTCAAGCAGTAAAGTCTCGATCTTGGGGTGAATCAGCGGTGATTTTGGCACCCAATCTTGAGTAACACGGCGAATGATGAAGTAGTCAAGCAAGGCCGACCTCTATCTACCCTACGCTCTCTGTCACTCAACAAGTCAAAAGATCTCGACTGTTCTTTGGATCCGATTGCTATGAAAGAGCGAGTCGAAGTGCGATAACATCTTGATCTCGCCATGAGTAGCTATCTCGAAAGGAAAAGCGAGATCTACCCTCGGGGCGGCGGAGATTCGACCAAAGGGAGCATGAGGACGAAACTCGAAAACTTCGGAAAAACCAAGTCCTCGATCTGCCCAAAACTATCGATGGAACAAATCTAGACCTCGTGTTGGTCTTAGGTGCACTCAAGATCAGGGCGACCACGAATGTGCCTAAGAGACTCAACACGGTCTCTACGCGATCTTGGCGCTGAAGCAATGATCAACTAAATGTCCATCTTTACGACAAAGGTGCAATGATACTTCGCCTCGAGGGGCGAAGCTGCGGTGGAATCACCTTCTTTGTCAAATCCTTTGAACAAAACCCACGACTTAAAATTGACTTTCTCGATCCGGGCTTAGTCTTGATCACACACAGTGCTATGGTTTTGAGCACGACGGTGGATGCTTCCTCATATCCTCCTCGGATATCATATCCTAGACCACGATTAAATCGCAAATTTTAGATTTATCTAGAATGAGATTGAGCTTCTTCTTGCCTCCTACAAACCTCTCGAGAGTGTTCATAAGATCTTGACACTCCCGAAAGAGAGAGGTGCAAGAAGAGCGGGGAAGAAGGGACAAGCAGAAGGTAAGGGAGCGTAAGCAGAACCAACAACGGAGGAAAGATTGGCTTGTGCACGCACACCGACTTTGGGGGACAATCCTCGCTAGCAGTTGGTTCACGTTACTAGGCGTCTCTACCAAACCCTTAGACTTCTTCCCAAACACACAATACAAGCGGATGATTGTGTCTCTAGAAGGTCCTTAGTTAGCTTCACACATTTTCATCAATGCAACCAAATCACATTTTAGTTTATTACAATGATTGCAAGGTGAGCTAACAAGGTCCTTAGAAGCATCTTGAGCCAATTTATTCTTGTGATCAATCATTTCTTGAAACCGCTTGAATCTGATTCTAGTTCAAGATTAACTTAGGGCAGCTTTAAACAAGAAACAACAGGCTCTAGTAGCGCAGCTTGAAATTCAACAATTTTGTGATCCGCCTGTTTTAGGTTCATCTTGAGATTATTACAATTTTCACAAGTTTGAGTGAGATCAAGCGGCATGGTATAAAGACCTCTAAGCGAATTGTCCTTAACCTCACATGAGGTGCAAGCGAGAGCCTCAACAGTAGTGGATGAAGGAGGTGCTATCCTACTCATCTCTAATTCACAAGAAGGCTAATGTTCTCTACCTTAATCATGTCAAGTTCAGAGGACACACTATCATGTAAGGTCCTTAGTTTTCCATATCATCAATCAAAGCACACATGTGTCACATTCATCACGGAGGGAGCGGATGTAAGTAAAGTGAGCTCCGTGATAGTCTAACTACTTCCTTCTCCAACCCAACACACTTAGCCCTAGACTTAGCATGGAATCTACCTAGCTTAAGAAAAGCATCATTAAGCTGGTCATAAGTGGGACTAACCTCGTCGGAGTCGGAGTACGACTCATTGTCGCTCGATTCGCCCAGGGCCATGAAGCACATCTTGAGAAGTTGCCGTCCTTGGGATCATGATCGTCCTTCCCATCATCGTCCTCCACCCTCCACCTCGCGGTGTCCACTCGTCGAGGCGGTGAGGACGCGATGGAACAACTTCTTAGCCTTCCCAAAGTTGCGAACTTCTTCTTGCCTTGGTCAGTCTTTGAGGGCTTCGTGTTGCGGTTCTTGTCGATGTAGTCGTTCTTGCTTGGACCGCCATAGTCACCTTTGCCCTTCCCAAGCTTGGGATGGTTTGCTCGGATGTGGTTGGGGCCACCACACTCGAAACAAATCACAGACCTCCTCTCTTACCATCCCTCCTCCTCTTGTAAGCATGGGAAAACTTCCGAGCTAGGAGGGCTAGTTGTTCATCCTCAAGTCGCTCTAGCGATCATCGGTTATGTCACGAGAGCAGCTAGGAGAACCCGTGTCGACTCGAAAGAAGATCCGAAGTGGGATCGGTGACTAAAGCCATCGATGTGACTTGACCTTCGAGAGACAATGTCAATCTCGTGAGTCTTGAGGCGCGAGTAAAGCGCATCAAGAGTCGTGGTCGAAGGTCCGTGCTATCTTTGATGGTAGTCACTTTCATCTCCCAAACACGAAGATCAAGTCTGAAAGCATCCGTCGGCGTTATCCGAGTCGGGGTATGTAAGACCGACCGCTCGGAGGTTGCTCAAGATTTTGTGAAAACGCGAAAAGCACTCGTCTAAAGATTCACCAGCAAGCATTTCAAATTTACTGTACTCACGCTTGAACTGGTCTTGTCGAACCGTCTTAATCTGAGTGGTGCCCTCATGGTATGCATCGAGGGTCACCCAGATGTCGTAAGCAGAAATCAAATGAGAAATACGATCAAACTCATACGCTTAAACCCTGAATGATTATGTTCCTTGCCTTAGCATTTGCCTCAACATCAGCCATGTTTCCAGCATTGATGTTCTCATCGGCAGGAACAGCAAATCTAACCTTCACCTTTCTCCAGATGGCATACCCGAGCCTGGATGTAAGTTTCCATTCGGCTCTTCGGAAGGGTAATCCGGACCATCAAAAGCGGAGGCTTGGTGGAATACTTGTCCGTTGCCATGGCTCAACCGACCGTTAAGATCTATCAAGAAGAGCTAACCGGCTCGATACCAATTGAAGGACCGAAATGGCAGAGAGGGGTGAATGGTGCTTTAAAATTAATAACTCCCCCTTTGCTGTAATTAAATAAGACCTACAAGGTCCTCTCGGATATCTAAAGAAGAGTGAAGCAAAATCGAGAACGAAACGAAGTTTGGTATCGCGGAGAAATCGGACGTTCGATTTTACCCGATGTAGTTCCGCACTCCGGAAGTTCGGGGTTGATCACGGAAGTTCCGCTGCGGTAGTTCGCCTTGGACAATCGGAAGTTCGATTGTCTGACGACCAAGAACATGACGCTCGGGTTTTCCCAAAAATCCAAAGTGCTAAATCTTGAATGCTCTTCTCTCGTCAAGTTTCACAGATATCATCCTAAACAACATCTTGACCTCATGGAGAAGAATCGCAAACAAAGATTCAAAAATCGAGCCAAAAACGGATTTCTTGAGAAAGGGGCAAGAAAGACCAAAACTCACAATATGCACGATTCTCAGATTCTCAGCTTATGAAACTTTGATAATAGATTAGCAATATCAAAGCGATTCTAGATATGAAGATTCAAGCTATTTCATAAGGCGAATCAAGAGATACATCAAAACCCTAGCTATTCAACATGAGCAGAGAGAAGGAAGAGGATATAAACAAGTAATCAAAACTCGAGTTTCATTGATAGATATCAAATGTTTACAGATGGAAACATAGAGGAATGATTACATAAGATTTCAGATCATACTCTCCTCTCAACAAGTTCTCAAAAGCAAAACAAATCCTTTTTAGAGCTAACCTAATTTTCTCACAAAAGGTCTAACCCTAACTCCGTGGTTCTCCCTATTTATAGCCTTGCTAATGGGCCTCCAACCCATTAAGCCCGCTATACCCGAACAGAACCGCCTCCACTTTTGCCGCTTTGCGAAAAGACCCTTCGCCCCTTGCGCACCTTCGGAAGCCTCCGTACACCTTGTCGTGCACGACTGCAACCGCTTCAAGATTCACGCCGTCTTGACACATCCCGACCGTTCGACCTCAACGCCTCCGGCACCTAGTCCGGTCCACGTGTCTCGCCACGACTCCATCTTGATGCCCCGCAACAACACAGCACAAAAACACATCACATAGCATTGCACAATAACATAGCATCAATATTTGTATAAGACTCAAACTCATACAAAATCAAAATCACAATTTAACCTTCTCTCGCGATTCGGACATAATCGGAAGTTCGCACTTACCACAGCGGAAGTTCCGATTTCCGGAACATCCGCACTTGTCAGAATTATCGGAAGTTCCGTGCTTACCACTGCGGAACTTCCGATCTTCGGAACATCCGCACGCCCAAAAGTTCTATTCCGATTTTCGTCTCGGAGGAATCTCAATACCAAGATTATCGGACACTCCGCTACCCCATGTGCGGAAGTTCCGATTTCCTTCACCAGAGCAAAACCGGATAAATCGGAAGATCCTATTTTCAACACGGTAGTTCGATTAATCGAACTTCCGCTCCATACACAAATGTAGTTCCGATTTCCACGACTCGGCCGAAACAATCCAAACTGAAAACCTCAACTCTCAATCTAATCAACACACTTGTCAAATACTCATCACTCAGAGTGGAGGACCTCTCACATGGTCTCTCACGATGACTACTAAACTAATTACGACTAATTAATTAGCACTAAACTAATTCATTACTACTCGACTAACTAATTACTACTAATTAATTACCCTAAACTATCTAATTACGACTAGCTAACAAAGACTAACTAATTACGACTACGGCAATAACGGCAAAAGCATAACACAAATTACCTGCCCTTCCGAGGAAGTAATAAACCACCCTTCGGAGGAAGTAATAAATCACCCTTCGGAGGAAGTCGGTGATGAGAAGCGAAAACAAGACCTCCCAATAAAATTAATTATGTTCGTTCTCTCGAGTTCTCGCGACGGCGCAAGAACGAGAATCAAACGCAATTGATATGACCAAGAGCGAGTGCGAGTCCGGTATTTATAGCCGAGTGGAGGAGGAGTCGCGGCCTTGGCGCCGAAATTCCGTAAGCATTGGTGCGGAATTCTGGATGGGGCGGCAGATGTGCGGAGGAGGGAGGATGGGCGGTGGGAAATATGGCCACCCTAACGTTTTTAATTCTCCGTACAGCAGCCGGATGCGTGGCGGGTGTAGCGTGTGAGAGAGGGCTCGCTCACCGTCCCGCGATCTCGCGCTCTGAGTATTGTTCGACCGCCGATCCTCCCTCTGCCGGAGCCGTTCATCTTTAGATCGTGCGGCCTTCCATCGAAGAATTGTCGGAATTACCCACCCGCGCTGCGTGGCGTGGCGGCGCGGCCGGCGCCGGCGCCACGCCACGCGGCGCGCGCGCCTGCCGCGCGCCGCGCGTGGCGTGGCGGGCGAAGCGCGGCTGCGCCCGCCGCCACGCCAGCCGGGCGCGCCCGGCTGCGCTGGCGCTAATGCGTGGCGGCGCGCGCGCCGACTGCGCTTCATTGTGCTAGTTTTGCAAATACACCCGCGCTGTGGTTAAAATTGTTAATACGCTGCGCAAATCGGCCGTATCGGCCAAAAATTCGTGAAACTGTGAAACAAAGTGAAGCGACTCAGTAGTCCGTAGTTTAGTGTTCGGATTTTGAAACGTAGCGGCTTGTACAGAATAATCTGCCTTTTCATTCCCTGGAAAGATGTGATACGATCGTACGATGGAAATGCAAACTCATGGGTGGGTGGGGTGTCAGATTCTAAATTTACAGTTTAAAATCTTTTGTATTTACGTTACGTTTCTAGATCAGTAGATAATGTCTATAGTTACATCATTGAATATCAATAATATATCACGAATACATAAAGCTATTACATAATAATAAACTAATCATATATATACTTTACACCTTTGGACCTGCAGAATCGCAGGATAGACCAAATACCCTTTAAAGAACAACAGCGAAAGTAGAATAAAAATTACACCACATGAAACCCTCATGATATATCCACAAACAATCTGCTGGGGCCCGCGATTTAATTTTTGGCTCCTTGATCTCCAGTCTTACGAATTATCATAAGTGCCTACGACCTTCTACTCTTACACTTACTGAATAATAATATTGAGTGAGTATAAGTACATAACCGTACTCACGGGCTAACACACAGAATGCAATTATATAATGTACAAGATTGATCAAAGGAATGGTTTGTGTGTTTTTTTGTTTGTATAAAACCACTTATTGAAATAGATTAAGTAATAGCAAATCGTGAGACCTATCATTTTTAACTAACACAAGTTTTAAAAAAGTTGAGTTTGTTGTAAAATACTAGTGGAGATCCAACCTTCTATACCATTGAGTGGCTCCATCCACCCAATACTCATGTTCTTTCTTGAATCATATCTCGTACTTCTCACTGGTTCTCAACCAGGTCATCTGAAATCTTTTGGCTCGAACCCATCTTTTCATTCCACCCACAAATCATTTTTATAAAAATAAAAGCAAATTTAAGTAAGTTCTCGGTACCGCTTACAACCGTGAGCACGACTATATAGATAGTTTTTACACTCTGCAGAGTTCGTACACTTTATCCACAAGAGATAATCAACTTATAATGTTCGTCTTGACACACTTCTATAGGTGTACGACTAAGATTATTACCACAAGCCCTTTACAATGCCTCACCGACACATGGGGTTTAGTTTACTTATGATTTCTTTTATGATTTGATATTTATTAAGTTAAGTTCTATGAGCCTTAGCTGAAACTTTAGACGCTAGTCTTACATCTTCAATGGTATCTTGGGTTTGATGTCTTTTTCGATTGATCTTTACTCATTCTACTTATGTCACGCAACACACACTTAAAGTAAACCTATCACACTAGGTTGATTCTTAGCTGTACCACATACTAGTGACTACTTCTAGTTAAGTAGATAACTACTATACAAGGTCTATGGGCTCTTACCTATTAGTTCTAGTTTGCATTCAAGTTGTTTAACCGAATGACGTCTATTTAATCCTAGCCGTAGCACTTAACTAAGTAGCAGTGTTACTAATTATTGTATAGGTCCTATGTACAGTCACATACGAACAGATCCTAGCTAGCCTTCAACTAAAGCTAGTATTTTATTTAATCAATAATTAGTAAGGGTTTAGTTGTAATTGTACATTGCTACAATTTATCGTTTATTGTTAAGACTATCTTGCTAAACTAGTTATGGTAGGTAACTATACTTGAACTAATTTATTTAGCGTCTGAATATATGGGACACAATGCTATGTGCGCATTATATGGAAAGCACATTGAGATGGTTAACACCCTGTGGCTCACTGTCAATTAGATACTTCTCCAAGCACTAACGATCACTTCACTCCCTACTGGTGGACCCCACTGTGATACACCTTCATACCTTAACATAATTTTCCTAATTGGATTCATTCTTTAAGTTAGATGCCATTATCGTACTAATCATCTAATTTACCCTTTTAGTTCTTGCTTTAACTACCAATTAACATTACTGCAATTGCATTTTTTTTCTAAAGGTATTTCCATTCACAAATTTTAATTTACTAACCAGTTAATCTGCTAGTTATCTTGGTATCCTTTTGAGCTACTCACTAGGGGGCGATCATCATCTGCTCACTCCTACCTCACTATCTACTAACTAGATACTTCCAGGTGGGCTCCTCTGCCATACACACTCTACTCTTATACACAAAGCACAGAGCAGGGGAAGAGACAGAGGAAACAGGGAAGGCAGGAGGCGGCTAGGGCAAATTTCAATGCCAGCGAAGGGGCTATGGCGGCGGTCCAGGTGAGACGTCCTCCGGTGGTGGTGGTCTGTGTGGGTCGGGCGGCACTAAAGCAAGCTGGTGGCGGCGTGGAGAGCATGAGCTTTGATGAGGTGAGGGTGATTAATCTAAGCGGTCAATGGGGTCGAGGAGTGGCTCATGCGACAAAGGTGTCCTGATCTTTCGATGAGAAACATAATTTGATTTAGGGAGATGACTATGACAATTCGGCTACCAATCGTACAAGACCAATATGCCTGACAATGGTTGAACCAAGCCCGAGATTGTTATCAATCTTGCTAGAAGCACGATCGACCTGATCAGGAAGATCAATTCCTGCAAGCAATCGAAGAACAAGTAGGAATAAAGATAAGCAATCTGAAATTATGAATATGAATAAATATTATGTTGAAAAGTGGGGTTCTAAAGAACAATGTCCCTGTTGCACTTGTCGAACAACAGGACAATGTATAAAGTAGCAAAGACTAAACTTTAATATAACAGAACCCGAGTGTGAGCAAAGGGGTGACGGCTCCTATAAGAGGAGTTGTGGCCAAGCAGGTTGCTAGGGTCATCCTAGGGTTGGGTGCAGCCAGGGAGGAGGACACACCAACCTGGGCTAGGCCCAGTACGATTACAAGGTCCAAATTGGCCAAACAGGTAATTCAACACTTTCTTTTGATGATTGCGATGTGTAGACAGTGAATTTGAAAGTGGCGTCGGATTCGTTGGAAAGGCCTCGTCGTAAACTTTCTATCATGTACTCGTGCACCTCTAATGGACACTGTATGTGAAAGTTATGCATGTTTTAAGTTGGTGCTGTCAGGCTGACTCCGAATTGATCTAGAATTGAAACTGGTTCGGCTTGGACTTGTTGTTGTAGTAGTGCTGTTCTCATTGCCTTGGTTCCTATGTAGAATAACATCACAAGACTTAGGTAGCAATACATTCCAAATAGGACAATTATGAACTTCTAGAAACGAAGTTACCTGATAATTTAGTTGATGAGCACGTGCTCTGGTAATTAGTCCTTGCACATCAAGTTGAGAAGTAGTAGCAGTAGGCATGGTTGTGTCATTGGAAGGGATGTCTTCATCATCCTCTCCCTTTTGAATTGGACTCATCCTTGACTCAAGCCCATTTTCTCCCAAGTATGACTTCAAATCTGTAATGCTAAATGTGGGACTAACCCGAAATCTGCAGGCAGATCAAGCTTCTATGTATTATCATTAATCTTTTCTAACACTTTAAATGGATCATCAGCTCTAGGCATTAATTTAGACTTCCTCAAATCAGGGAACCGATCTTTTCTCAAATGTAACCAAACAAGATCACCAGGTTCAAATGTTAATTCTTTTCTACCCTGACTACCAACAAGTCTATATTTCTCATTCATATGCTCTATGCTCTCTTTAGTTGTTTCATATAGCTTAAGAACAAACTCAACACGTTTCTTAGCATCAAAATTAACTTTTTCAGAAGATGGTAAAGGCAAAAGATCAAGAGGAGCACGAGGGTTAAATGTAATACCCCGGAAATGAATCGAGTAATTAGAAAATCAGCTGGAAGAAGAGAGGGCAAAGAAAGGAGTAAAAAATTCTGAAATCGAAAGGGGGTTTTCTGCATTATTTAGACAACCTGGGCCGCGGGCCGCGACCCAGGGGCAGCCCACCAAGTGGCCGGCCAAGGGGGGGGGGGTCCTACCCCCAAAACCCTAATTTCCCTCCCCCTCTCCCCCCTCCCCTCATTGAGCCGCCGCCTCTCCCCCTGCCCTTGTGCGCCTCCACCTCCTCTCCATTGCGCCTCCCCTGCACCATCAGCTCCCCAACAGCACCACCTCTCTCCCCGGCAAAGCTCCTTGCTACAGTCCATTTGATGGAAGGCGAGGAGACGACAATTGGAGGGCCAGCCAAGTAGAGGTAGCAGATCAGATTTGTTCAGCGCTGTGGCTCGTCAGGTTTGGGTAAGATGCGTACATTTTCTGATCTAACCACCTCTTAGAAAGTTGTAGCCCTTGGTCTTAGCTTTCTTTAGGAACCGAGATTACCTGATTTGGACTTACGGATTAGAACTTATGGCAGTTTTTGTGCGACTATTCAGGAGAGCTGACGAGATCTGGCAGTTTGCTTGTCTGACCAGTAAGAATTATTTAGATACCGAATCTGAAAGGTCACCCAACACGAATTTGGTAGGAAATTCAGCAAGATTTACAATTTGATAAAGAACACAATTTTTAGAGTTGGCAATCAAGAGTTATGGAATTTTTACCGTTGCTGTTTTCTGACAGTCAGATTGAAGGGACAGAGAACTTAACCTGAATATTGGGGTTAATAGAAGACCGAATCAGGGGACTTGCCCAACTAGGTTATTGTATAAGGTTTTGTCGTGATTCCAGAGAGTCCAAGATCACCCCATTCCGAGTTTCGTAGTGAACGTTATGATGATTTTCGTACTTCTGTTCCGTGAAACTTACTGCTAGACCGTCGGGAGAATTGAGTATAACCCTTACTCGAACCCTAGGTATTAAGAAGTGGGGTTAAGGGGTGTAAACGGAGTTCACTTTTTAGCTTATTTATTGTTATCACTATTCTTGTGTAGGAGGCGGAGTTCCGGAGTAGAGGCACCATCTTTGCTTCTTCGCGCGCCGTAGCGGAAAAAGGCTAGTACAGTTATTGGTAGATTATTCATGATCGATTGTTCATGTTTACTATATTATGAGTATTTTGTGCTATTCAAGGATGCTTGAATGTTATGAATGTCAATCATCACGAATGATAGTAGTATGAGTAAGTTTCATTCATGCATGAAGATTTAATGTTCTGTTGATGTGCATCATGATATCATATTGGAGGCCTGGTCACGTGGTGACCAAGCATTGATTGAGGTCCCCGTCATGAAGATGATGGGCTTTTGGTCCCAATACTTGTGGAGTATGCGCTATGTTCCCTGTGGTAGCAGGCACATGCATGGGTGTGCATCGACGGATGCACACTCCGCAATACCGGTATATGCAAAAGAGAAAAGAAAAGTACATTTGAGCAACTTGCATAGCATGAGCATATGAAAGGTTTATTATTGAGAATTGTGGATGGATGATGATGGTTACAGTTGTTTATGTTATTGTCTTGCTAAATGTACTTTGCTGAGTCTCGGACTCACTCTTGCTGATGTTGTGTTTTTAGGTACCCCGTTTGTGATCGGCATTCATGGGAGGGAGTAGATTTAAGCTTCGATGCACATTGGCACGAACCAATTCTTTGTTGAATAAAAAAATCGAATGATAGTTTAGAATTTGAGAAAATTGCTTGAGGTTTTCTTTTATTATGCTTTATGCCTTGGATAACTTCTGATAGGGTTGATTAGTATATTATGGATGTTTCTTTTTATGGTTATGTTTTAGACTGTGCATTTGGATAATTGTTTATCATTATTGTTAGCTGTGCAAACCTCTGGTATGGTTAGCTATTCAAAGGAGATTCTGCCGAAAATTAGCAAAATATCTTAGTTTAATTTGTAATTATGTCAGTGTGGTAGCATTCTAGGCTCAGGCTGGGCCGGGGTGTTACAGTTGGTATCAGAGTGGGCTTTAGATCCGTGGTGAATAGGTTAATTAAAAAAATTTGCTAGTGGTTGATCAACTTAAAATTTGACACACTGGTGCACAGTAGGATGGGAATGGGTAAAGCATTGCATTTACTTTTCCGTTATGCCGCATTGATCATTGCTGATATGAATTGATTATGGATGCTTATGATTTGGTTATGTGATTGTTATTTGTGATGGTAGTAGATGTTATGATGTAGAGATTGTGGTTATGGCCATAGGTATGGTCAGGTTGTACTACCGTTTGTGGTGTGGAGAAAGGGAAGTGTTTACTCTGAGTAACTTTGTTACGAAAGTTGGGGATGGGTCTCCTGGGGAAAGCTTGTTGTTTTTCTTGAGTTTCCATTTGGATATTATGATTAGCCGTTGTGGGTTGATGAATTTTCATGGATTAGTGGGTACAAAGCAACTAATGTGTGTTTTATTGGTTTAATTTGTCCCTTACAGCAACTAATGTTTTCCCAATTGTTGAGTTATTCTTGTGGCTGGTGAATGTGGTTAACCATCAAGATTGACCTTTTCATTGAAGTTCTGTCTTTCTTATCGGAAAATATGACTCATTTGTTTGCTTGATGTTTTGGATAATGAAGTCTTTCTACTGCAAGTTCTTTAACATGTGGACGCTTTGACCCTACGTATTTATTTTATAGTAAATCGAGTATTGAAGTTTATTGACTCTCTTTTAGGAAAGAAAATGTCAAAACCCTTTTGGTAAACTCTTTTATGTTTAAGCAACAAGTGGTGGTCATAGAAATTAACTGATTGATATGAGTTATAAGTGGGTTAATAGCGCAATACATAAAGAATCCTAAATGATGTCCTTGGTAGTGTAGTTGATCAATCCATTGTTGCATTGTAATAGTTGTACGATGAAGTGTGATTAAGAGTATATCTATCCCTAATTGAAATCAATAGGGTAACTAAGAAGTGTGAGATATTAATGAATTAGTTTTATCATTAAGATTGTGGAATTTGGTAGGTAATTTGGAATAATGGATCTCGATGGATTAAGCTAACCATTGGAGATGGTTATGATAAGGATGTGGTTGAGCGTTGCCTTAACGGATATTAACCGAGAAATTATTGTAAAATTGGCTATTTGATGATCATATAAGGTTACTAGATTTACATATTCCCTAGTATGATTAATTGTTGAAATGGTGTACAAAAGGTTGAAGGGATTGAAAATCGGTGAATCAAGAGTTTATGGGAGGAGTCCTGGATAGATCGTCAATATAGAATGATGCGATGAAATTGGTTGTAGTGTTATTGAGACTTTGGATCGATGGAAGGTTTTGATTCTTGAAATTCTAGTGTGATTTGGGCCGAAATCTAAACATGAAGAGGAACCGTTGAATATGTGTTTGTAAAGTTGGTAGCAACTAAACTTTTAATGAAGCGATCGATAACAACGATGGTTGGGGTGCAATGGTTATGTGTTAAGGTGTAGTGTTGAGAATCACTACGAGTTGAGCTGACATGATTTAATAGGTGGCTTATGCCTATATGATTGTGGAAATCGTCGGATGATAGCATGTCCTTGATGAAAGGGTTTTGGTGTAACATCTTATTGCGTAGTAGATTTCTTCTAAAATAAAGTGGTTGTTGTAGCTTGGCTGTAAGATTTTGGTCTACTCTTAATTTGAGGATGAGATGATACTAGTAGTATGGAACTGTTTGGTGAGCCTTGGGGCTTTATAATAAAAAAGGGTTGACGATAAAGATTCTTGCTAAGAATGTGTTATTCTTAATGTTAGTAAGATTGCCTGTAAGGGATTATGACTTGTGGGTGTGGTGACGATTCTTATAGAAAGAATGTAATTTGATAAGCCTTTAAGTAATATCGCTTAAATGTAAATTTTGGAGTTTTGCACTCATAACCTTTGGTAGTTCCTGAATTATGTGTTAACTGAAATTTATTTAGCAAAGTGACGTGTTGGAAAGCTCTATTTGGTCCTTAAGTAATTCATGCGGTTTGATCTTAAAGGCTCTTTTGGTTGAGTTGGTGTCGGGACCCAAATATGCAAATCTGGACCCTCTGTGTATTCTGCACTAGTCCAGGATCACGCTAGTGCACACAGTGTCAACATCGATGAAATATCACATCCATACAACGAATATAAGAATAAACGAGTACCTTTAAATAACAAATAACTGTTGGGACCCTACAGTCGAGTTTTACATTTATTAAGCCATGCAAGGCTGACAATAAAGAAATAAACTGCAGCGGAAACGAAATAAACTCTGGTGGGCTCCCATCAATTTACCACAGGCAACTGACTGGGATTAAGACCCTAACAATCATCCTTCATAGAACTCTTCTTCAAAAGCAGGCGACGACTCCTCCACTTCTGTTGATTTATTTAGCAAGAGTGAGTACACACCGTACTCGCAAGTCATACCACAGAATGCAATTTATAGATGACGGCTTATTCCAAAGGAATGGCTTCTGTGGTTATTTTGCAGAAATGCAACATTTGCAATTGAATACAAATAATAGATTGAAAGCATAATTCAAAACAAATATACAATAATAAATTAACAATTGATTTCACAAAGGACACACAGTCTAATCAAGTTATTCACACAGCTACACAAATTATCTCACACAGCTGACTCTTCCCATTTGTTTTATGAAAATCTACCCCTCGTGTGAAATTCCCGAGCATGTCCATAACCGAGGACGCGGCTATTCGAATAGATTGATGTAACACTCTGCAGAGGCTGTACACTTTACCCACACGATACAATCAGTGGGGCGGATCGACCATAACAAAACCTTTGTGAGACTTCATCTCAAACAATAACACTCCGATGTGCTTTCTGCCGTCAATTTGTACACACGACCCTTGGAACGACACACACCGTTGGACAGGGATGCAGCGAACCATCCCGCGATGTGACATATCACACCTCCAGCCCATCACACAATTTAAATACAACCTGAGTTGTCAATGTCAAGACTCCATAACTTACTAAGTTAGGCCCAGCCCATACTAGGCATGTGGTCGTACAGTAAGGCCCAGTTCAATGGCGCACAAAGTTAAGTCCTTAATTGACCAAGGCAAGACTTCCAGTTTTAACCCAAATCACAAAGTTTATAAAGCACACAGAACCACCATTCACACAGATCCACCACTTGCCTCAGTCCAAATATTTTCCCCCCTGTTGATTAAGTGCAACACATGCCATCACGAGTAAAAGCACACAGCGCACACAGTTTCATCACACAGTTCCATAATCAATTAGTCAAGTTTATAATTGCAACTCTCACATGAAATGATGACTCGTGGCATGGCTAAGCAGTCTAATCGTATCTAACCAACCCACGTTGGTGCTACGATAATACCAACCAATAATTAACCAACCTAGGGTGACAAAAGATCATGGCATACAATAGACAAGGAGGCATAATGTAACATCCCAAAAATGGATTTGTGTTTCAAGTGTAAGAAAATCAGGAGAAATTAAAACTTTTCTTGCATCTTGAAACCCCTGGTCATTTTTTTAATTCTTTTAAAAGGATTGGGGAAGATCAAATTCAAATCCTCATTCTACTCTAATCAAAAACCTCCTTGTCTTAGATTTTGTGCCAAACCCTTAGAGATATTTCTCCAGAGTTCTAGGGAGGCTTGGCAACACCTCTGAATTATCTCATGATTTTTAGAAATTATTTAATAATTTCTGGAGGCGAGTCAAAGCTTGGTCAAACCATAGCTTTCACCTTCTGGAATTTCTGAATGAAAATTCAGTACATTAAAATCTCTGGAAATATCATATGAGATTCCTCCGGTTGTCAGCAAACTCCAGTAAAATTTCGTAATTTTTGGAGCTTGCTTGCTACCTTAAATAATTCTCCAAAAATCAGTTATTCAAATTCAAACCCTAACTGGTTTCACTATTCCTTGGGTTTAAGTCGGACTCGGGCTCGAGCCACGGGGCGCGGTCCAGCCCACTAACGGCACCAACTCGGTCATTCAGGCGCTAGGGTCGTGAGCCGTTGGATCGGTATCGCACGACCTTCGACCAGCCGAACGAACGGAGTCGTTGTGAATCGCCCGATCTGACTCAGCCGTTGGATCGGCATCGAACGGTCCTCGACCAGTCGAACGATGGGATCGTTTCAATCCGCTCGATCTAGCCCAGCCGTTCGATTCCAATCCGACGACCAACGAGTCGTCCCCTTCCTCTGTCCGCGCGCGCGTGAGCTCTGCCATGGCGTGCGCAGAGGAGAAAAGCAGTGGCGCGCAGTCCACTCTATGTCCACCTTTAAACGG
This sequence comes from Hsuehochloa calcarea, assembly GCA_036346395.1. Classification (NCBI taxonomy): domain Eukaryota; kingdom Viridiplantae; phylum Streptophyta; class Magnoliopsida; order Poales; family Poaceae; genus Hsuehochloa; species Hsuehochloa calcarea. Next base: position 53,905,429 of record CM070609.1, on the reverse strand, counting down.
CTAGCTCTGAGCGCATTAAATGCCTATCGCGCTCATCCCTCAGAGGGCCATGACTCAACTGCTCCCATCGCTCTCAAGTGCTCTCATGGCGGTGTTGACCCGACCGAAAAATCCGCCGTTGCTCTCCGCCATTGCTCTATTTAAACCCGTTGCCGCCCTTAGTTCCTTTAGCATACGCAACTCCAGCTAGCACTCACCCTCTTGCTTGAGCTGCAGTCCCTCGCACTCTCTTCGACCGACATTGTTGAGTGCGGAGCTTCGGTGGAGGCGGTGCAGCGGGGGTTTTCTTCTTCAAGTCTTCGCCCCCTCTGCTCCCCCTTTACTCTTTGGAGCTTACTCTCATGCGGTTTGGTTCTCTCTGTGCCCAGGTCGCTGTGGCCTAGCGAGAACCTTACCACCGCTGTTCGGATACTGTCGCGAGCCACTCGTGGGTCTCTAGTCGTTCTTGACCCTGTACTTCGCATTGCCCTATAGGAAAGTAAGTGTGTTTTCGTTGTCCTTTGGCATTGCCCGTTCGGCGAGTTTCCAAACCATACCTCTCGGCCGCACTCCGTGGTCGTACCGCTGGGGTCGGAGAAGCCGCCGCTGGCAAAGCGTGCGGGCTGCGCCGTGGTCGGGATTCGACCAACATCCGCATAGCTTCGATCGTTTCGACCCGGATTGCGATGTTGTGATGGGTAAATAGGATGTCCCGTAGTTCCCAGTAGGGCCCCTTATGCTTAGAAGGGAGAGGCCTACCGAGTGATTGTAAGTTTCCTACAACCACCCCCATAGTCGTAAGTCTCACTACGACTATGGCGTGGTCATACGTTCCTCTACGGCTTGTATCTAGTCGTAAGACTTGCTACGACTACGCCGTGGTCGTAAGTGTTTCTACGACAGGTACCTAGTCGTAAGTCTGTCTACGACTAGTAACCAGTCGTATGTCCTGCTACGACCACTACTTGGTCGTAAGACCTTCTTTCGGTCGTAGTTTTGGCATTAAGAATCCAAATCAATTGGTTCTTGTTGCTAAATTCTTTATAAATCAGTACCTTGCTTCCGTAAGGTTTTCAGAATTTTTGGAAAAAGTTTGATGTTGAGTCCTTGCATTTTATTCATTCTTATCGATTGCTTTTCGCTTTTCCCGTTAGGATCCGAAGAGCACATTGACAATATTGTTGATCCTCGTGATATCTTGACCATGACAAGCAGAATAGCGGTTTGATCATGTTAATCCTATTATTTTACAAGTCTAATATATTGATTTCCAACTCGTATGTATGCATTGCTATTTTGTTGTTAAATTATGGTTAGTATCCTATAGTTGCATAATCTGTAGGACTCGTTTATCCTCTACTACCATGAGCTTAGGTGATTTCTTTGTGGTCGAGTCCGATCGAGGACTTGGATCACTTAGTAGCTTCCGATTGGAAAATGCTTAGCCATGCTTAGTTCGGTAGCTTTGGCGACCACCGGCTTAGTTGATGGTCTTGATCACACAAAAACTATTATTCTTCCATTATGTCCAAAGACTTTGTGCTTTGTTAATTTGCAAATCAAAACTGAAAAATAAAACGGATTTGGACTTGGGCATAATGGTATGTTGGTGTGGTGTTTTGGGTGTGATCGGAATGGTGCCCAGTCATCAAGGACCGAACATCTTGTTACACTAAACCAAGCACTATTGCGTACTAACCACATGAGGGTTATATAGGACCCCTCTTGACTTAGTACTTTGGCGTGTGTTATCTCCGAGTCGCAGGAGGAAAGGTTTTTGTGTGTGTGTCATGGGAAACATGGTATGTGTTCTGGTGTGTGTGTTGGGTGTGCGGTGGTGGGGATTGCCGAGAAGGTTCTCCACCTCGAGGGGCGTCGCAGTTGTCCAAGGCTTTACCCGTGACGGGTAGTTGTCCGAGGCTGGGACACGACCCCGACACAACGTATGGGTTTCTATCCATACAGGCGACTCGAGTTAATGCATAATATTGGAAACGTCTCGTAGGACTTAGCCGTGCCGGCATACCTAAGGTAGTGTGCTTAATCATGTGGCAAAAAGGCGGTCCGACATGTGGGTAAGTTGGTACACCCTGCAGGGATAAAACTATTCGAATAGCCTCGTCCTAGGTTATGGATACGCTTGGGGAGGTCTTCCAAGAGTTAGACTACAACCTTTGTTTTCAAAATTAAAACTTGACATGGTTGGTATGAATGGGTAATTCATACTATTGTTGTGGTGACTATTGGGTTAGTCACCTCTAGGATTATTCTTTGTTCCTATCTACGGTTATATTGTTGTCTTTTGCGACCATTTGAACATAAAAAACAGATTTGATTAACATTGCCTTCAATCTATTACATTATTACAAATAGAAAATTGCTTTATGCTAAAACTAAAACATCTGACCTCCACTTCTATGAGCTTGCATGTAGCTTATGTAAGTTTGTTACACCATCGTAAGTCTTGCAGTACATTCAAAGTACTCACCGCTTTTGCCTACTGCTTTTGTTTGAGGGAAGGAGGTGAGCCCCAAGGGCCTCACTTACGTGAGATGTGCTTGGGTTTGGCGACTAGCTTGGCGGTCCGTCGGTTGCCTTGTGGGTTAAAGGCACACTGATTGGCTCTTTTGTTGTAGCCATCTTATGGCACCTTTGCTTCCGCTGTTTAATTATTGTTGTCTCTTTTATTGTTGGCCGGTTGACCTCTCTTTTGTAATGACTCGGTTTAATATTATTAATACTACATTACATTACGTGTTTGGTTCTATGTGGATGAATGGAATTGATACATAAATTTTGTGATGAGGTGTGTATACTGCATTTCTGGGAACTATACATGTCTCGAGTCTCGAATTATCTGCTTTGTGATGCTAGGACCGAATGGATGGTTAAGCATTACAAGCCGGATAAGCCGGGGTCTCACACATAACAATTTGGATTAATAACTATCCCAAAAGCATTTAAATAAATACTTGAAATAGAATGCAATACATTGAAACAAAGTATTTTGAAAACTGGGTTCAATATGATCAAAGGTATAACTTTCCTTGGAATATATATAGATATTGGTCTTGGTCTTGGTGTGCTCCTTCTTCTGCAAAATTCCCCGAAGTATCGACGTCTACTCGCAAACGAGACAAAAGAAACAAAAATAAATAAATAACAGAGGCAAAACAACTCCAAAAATTCAAATAAAATTCACCATTAAATAGATCTACATTTTATATGAATTTACAAATTTGAATGGGCTCAATCGGAGTTCAGATGCAAAAGATATAGGCTTTGGAAGTTTGGAAAATAAAGAAAAACCCTAATTTGGATTTTATTGAATTTCCCGAATTATTTTTATAAAGGAAAAATGGATTATTGCGCAATGCTTGCGTCAGCCGAGAATTTCCGGAAAAATAAATAAATTTAAAGAAATCGACATGGGCCCCACATGTCGGTCTTGGGTTCATGGTGACCGAGTGCACGAACAGGGGAGATCTGGCGCGGTGGACCGAAAGCACGCGACGCGTGTCTTGTGGCGCTGATCGGCACCAGGCCGCCACACCAAAGAAAGGCGACGCCGGGCCGAGTGGCGACAACGGCGCGTGGCGCTTCGGGACTGATGGTCACCGTGACAGCGGTGACTTCGCCGGCGATGGAGGGTACAGATTGTTCCCGTGCTATTGCGCTTTCGGGGTGCCCTTCCGTGGCCGGCAACGAGCGGCGGTGGCGGCCGGCGAGCGAAGCGGTGAAGGCTCGGGTTTTGTCGGGAGGTGTTCGGCGATGCTCGGCGACGAGGAGGTGCGCCCGGGCGACACAGGACTTGCTGATCACGGTGGTGCAGTCGGTGGAGCAAGGGCGACAACGACGGCGGCGCAATTCACCGGAGAAGAAGCTCGGCCGAAAATCCTAAAACTCGAAATGCGGCGGCGCTAGGGCGATCGGGGCGGCGAGGGTGGCGGCTTTGGGTTGCGTAGGTCCAGCGGTGCCGAGGGGTATTTATAGGCCCGAGACGCGAGATTTGAAACCCCAAATCGGGTCCGAACGGCTGCGATTTGAATTTCCGAGATACGGGGAGATTGAAACCGATTTGGTGGTTGATTCTGTTGGAGATAGATGCGGAGTAGACAGGGGTTTAAATTGGTGGGGTTGGCGCAAGAAGATCGGGACGAGAGTCCCGTTGTCGTACGCGTGGCCAAGCTCTGGCAATGGTGGCCGAGGCGAGCGACACGCGAGCGCGAGGAAGAAGAAAGCCCGCGGAGACGATGACCCCGTGGCGGTCCCACTGGCGCAAGGCGGCGAGGCGCGGCGAAGCGGCGAAGCGAGATCGTGCCGGCGCCACGCGCGAACATCCAACGGAGGAAGGCGGGGTTGAGCGCGTCGTCCGACGGAAGCGAGGGCACGCGTCAAGCATCCAACGGACGAGGGCGCGGCCGGGGCGATATGGGCTGGCGCGGCTGATGGAATAGTGTTGGGCTTCGGCCCAATACTGTTCTGAGGAATTTCTTTTGGTTTTTCTTTTAAATAAATTCAGAAAATGCAATTAGCCAAAAGAAAATAGCAAATGACTTTGGAAAAATTCCAGAAAATTTTATAAAATATATCCAAGCATGAAGAATTTAAATAAAATTGTTTTGACAATTGTTGATGTTGGGATTAAGCACATTAAATCAGTTTGTCCTTAAAGTCCATATTAAGCTTTTTAAATTAATATTCAAATAAATCCAAATGGTGAATTTTCTCACTACCACTATTTAAAAGATTTTTAAAGCTCTGAAAATTGGGGTGTTACAGTTGGCCAAGTGAATTGTAATCAAAGAAATTATTTATCTGTTAATGGAACGAGTGTAGTAGAAGTATTTGAGATTGGAGTTAAGTTTTGTAACTTGCAACTTATTTAAGTGTGTTTGACTTTTCCTTCATTGCCACTCATGAGTTACTCGAGTTTCAATAACAATGCTTGTCTTATTGGCTGAAGTTTGATATTCTCTTCTGGTGGAACTTATGCCCTTATATGTGGTCCCATCTTTTGTTTTCTGAGTTCATCGCTACTTGAATATTTCTATTGATGTTGTATTTATTGTGAACGGGAGATGTTTTTCAAAGTGTTGAAACCATTATTGTTGTTTGCCTAAGGAATAATGGATTGTTTTTCAAAATCCCATAGAGGGTAGAGCAACTGATTGGTGGTAGTCAAGTGAACGATTTTGTGAGACTCTGGGTGTCAATTTATTTGAGATGCATTGAGTGGTAAGTTGATTTCTTAGAGTAATCCTTGGAGAGGGTTTGACTTAAATAGAAAGTTTTGTCTTTGGGGCTAAACCGATGGCAACATTTGCAACTAATAGAACCTATGGTGGTTTGCGGTCAAAGATAATTTGTTCATGTTGAGTGGAATATTAGAATTGTTGAAAGCATGGAAATCTTGGTTAGTTTATTAGAGACGATTGGGTAATTTGCCAGATTGTGTAGGCAAAATATGAAGGTGTAGTTTAATGAAAGTAGGAATAGCGAAGTAATCTAATCGTAATATCAATTAACGGGATAGTGGGAATCATTGAATTATTACGAGGTATGACTGGGCTTCAGTGAGTAATCCTCCAGGAGTTAGAATCTTTCTAAAGATAATTGGGTTGAGAATATATTCATGTGGTTGTTAATGATTGAAACAAAGTGGATTCCGAATAGTACGATGATCATTGATATCCTTTGAGTGTAGTAAATGTGTGTGTGTGCTAAGAATTTCAAGTTGATTATTCCTGAAGGATTGGGATGAAGTGATTGTGGGTGAAAACTATGATGAAGTGCATTTGGAAGTCATCTGTCAAAGTAATTCCATCAGTTCAGGGGTTGTCTAGAGTATGTTTTTGGGGAAGTCAATAGAGTCTCTCTACAAAGGTGTGGGTGGTGAGTTTGGTTTGAGCATAGCGTTGAGGTTGCCAATTTAAGAGAAATGTGTTAGTGTGATATACGATGAATTGGAATTCTATAATTTGGGAGAATTTTTATTCCTAACGGGGAAACTGAGAAAAGCATGTTTTCCCGAGTAGTGAAACACTCTCTTGATTCTTATTCGAGTTATGTGGTTATCGGATGTCTTATGATTGCCATGCGAGATTCTTATCGGTTTAGAAAGAATAAAGAAAGTAATTGATTTGGGTATTTGAGTGGTTTCTATTTCAGCTTGTGAGGTGTTTATTTGTAAACCGCCTATTGGAAAAGCGGAAGGGATTTCATGATGAATCTTTGCTTTTGAGTTTGATCCTTTTTGGTGTAAAGTTGCCCTTTTTGTGATTGTGATGAGAGTTCGATAGTTTCAATTGGGTTCTGGTTATAAAAGGGTTGTTTAAAGCAAGTTCTGTTGTGTGATCCTGGTTAAAGGATGTTCTCTTTGTTAAGATGAAGAAGTCGATAGAGAAATAGGACAAGTGTTCCGTGTGTGTAACACCCTGGCTATTTGGAAGCCAACATGTCACCAAATCAATCAAAGTTCTAGTAATCGAATGGATGTACAACTATAGCAATAATACTAAAAACCATAATTGCTATGAAGCCAACATTAAAGTTAACAAATTTCAAACGAAGAATAGGGCAACAAATATAACGTGAACATGTGGTAACCAAATCCAAGTTGGATTATTACAATTCAACAATTATCAAATGGTTGACAGAGATTAAAATATCAATGAATGTTGATTGAAAATGGGTAGTGTGCATCGTCTTTGGTCTAATCCTCCCAAAACTTGTCTTCTTCATCATTTACCTAAATTAAACAAAACAAGCAAGAATGAGCCAAATACTCAGCAAGTACTAAACATGTTAAATCAAGCATGTAGTGGACAAGCCAAGTACAACCATCATATGAACAATTCATGGAACACATACATGAATGAATAGAATGAAAGAATGCTTTGAAGGAATGGACTGCTCAACAACTTATACCGGTATAACGAGTGATACACCCGTCAGTGTTCACTTAAGCCCGTACTTAACAAAGTTCGGGGACCCAAATACCGTATGAAGAACGTTTCATACGGGTGTCCAAGATTGCCCACATTGGAGTGGTGGGACTTACATGCCCATACTGGAGTTGATGGGTCTTTCAATTTCCACTCCCATGGTCAAAACGAAAAAAAATAATGCATGTATGGAATGGATCACATGCATTGAATATTTATCACATAAGAATGAATAAACTAAGTTGTATAGGAACATTGATAGTCTAGCAATACATCCACACGCGATCATCAACATTACATAAGAAAAGACAAAGTACTTGCCTTCCGCGTTGTGACGTGTTAGGACGCAACAACGGTGCACCTCCACTCACCGCCTCACCGCCTACACAAATAATTATTCAAAATAAGGATAACATGGATTGTCATAGCTACAAGAGGCCTACATTAACCCTTCGGCTATTCAACGTAATCAACGGAGTTACAACTAGTATTATACTATTCAGACTCCTGCCCATCCTACTGGACAGCGGTATTAGAAAAATCATAATTAATTATCTGGAACTCAAAACGACATGAAACCAGTTCCCATTGAAACTTAACGTGAAAAAATACAAAACTCTAGTTGACGGGGTTCTTTGATTCGGCCAAAACAGTTGGCTAAACCGCAGTTGAAAACAACTGACAGACATCTGTCCAGAATACAGAACAGCAGTAAAGAAAATAATGTCACTTTCATTCTACTGATCCAATGGAGGTGATCGTTATCAACTTGGAAATATTATTTAATGGGCTACAATAACCTAGTTGGGCAGAAGTTCTTAATCTGACTCTAACTATATCAAAACCGAGGAACAAACCGACAGTCCCCAGATCTCAAATAGACAGAGCAGCGCGCGGTTAAAAATTCATATCTCCTAAACCGTAAGGTGGAATCTCGTGATCTTGTGCCAAAAGAAAGCTAACGACCTCAGAAACAAAACTCTATAATATGAAAAATCTGAGATTCAGCCTCTAAAGAATCGAAACTAGCCGCGCAATGTGTCGGACAGGTTCTGGAATTTCCAAAACAGAACACCGATTTAATCCTAATCAACGATTATGCAATCAAATCGAACCAAACTGTGACTTGGATCATTTGTTACCCTTGAATACTCATTGGGATACGTGGATCCACCTCCCGATGATCTCCCTCCCTTCTCCTCCCTTCCCTCTCCAATGGCCGGCCACAAGATCACCGACAAGCAATGGTGGCGGCAAGCGAAGGAGGCGACCGGAGGAGAGCACAGGGCGACGCCGGGATCACCACAGCAATGAGACGCCATCAAGGAGCAGCAAGGGGCGCCGGGGAGGAGGATGAAGGTGGCGGCTCTAGGGGGGAGAGGAGGGACTGGGGGTGGCAGCTAGGGTTGGGCGCCTTCCGCCCCACCCCCTTGGCCTGCCCCCCTTGGGCCGGCCTCCCCCTCTTGGGCCTCCTGGGCCGCGGTCCGCGGCCCAGGTTGCCAAATTTTTACGAAAATCCCCTCACTCCACAAGAATTTACATTTCTTTAATTTCCTATTCGTCCCCGGTTTCTTTTAAAATCTCCCGATTCGATTCCGAGATATTACATTCTACCCCCTTAAGAGAATTCGACCTCGAATTCTAACCATCAAAATGAGTACGGGAAAAGAATACCACATAAAAGGGCTCATCTTTGTAGTAGAATGTAGCGAACGGCTGTAAGCAAACTCAACATGAGGTAGACATTCTTACCACATCTTCAAGTTCTTCTTCAAAATAACGCTCAACATTGTTAACAACGTGCAGTTTATAACTTCAGTTTGTGCATAAGTTTGGGGATGACATATAGTCGAGAATTGCAATTTCGTCCCCAATTTAGCCCACAATGTCCTTCAAAAGTGGATAAGAAACTTCATATCCCGATCTGAAATAATAGTATTCGGCGCTCCATGTAGTCGAATGATCTCTCTGAGAAACAAATCAACAACATTTGTAGCATCATCGCTCTTATGACAAGGTATAAAATGTGTCATCTTAGAAAATCTATCCACAACAACAAAGATACTATCCATCCCCCTCTTTGTCCTAGGTAGTCCTAGAACAAAATCCATATAAAAATATTCCCAAGGTACGCTAGGAACATGAAGTGGTATATATAAACCATGTGGATTAAGACGTTACTTAGCTTTATTGCATGTAGTGTAGCGAGACATATAGCTCTCAACGTCGCACCTCAACTTAGGCCAATAAAAGTGATTGGTCAAGACATCCTCCACTACTTTTCATTCAATGCATCTCTACACTATAATTATCCACATGCTCTTCTTTCAAGTACACCGGTATAGCGTGAGTGAATACTCACGATAGTGTTCACTCTCAAGCTCGTCCACCTCAAGGATTTGGGACCTACTTCACTCCCATAGATTTGAGATCAACTAGTCATAGATTCATCAGTATTACCAGCGTCCAGCATTCTCATATCCAACAATACAAAATAAATCATAACCATTCACATATATTGCTTGCAATTAAATAAAATAAAGTACAAATAATTTAATGGTAATAAGAATACAATGATCAACCAATGAACACTGTCTATCACGCACTTGCCTCTTCTAGTTGTAAGGAACGATTTGATTAGAGGATGACCACAAATCCGACGCCACTCCTCCTACAGTAAACACCCAATATAAATAACAAGCTACGGGAATACAAGAACAACAATTAAATGACATCACTCCTACATGTTTCCTAAGTCCGCAACACTCCCCCTTTTACCAGACAGTCACCCCTTGTTGTCTCCGTACTAAAAATAGCAAAACGTTTGACTCCCAAGTCCTATCATGGCAAACCACACTAGTTCTGGAATCTTCACAAAATTCTCTAAAATTTATTAGTTGGCCATAATTCCTTATTAATTCATTTAACCCCCCCCCCCATTTTTAACCCAGAAGACCGGTCTGTCATCTTTTGGACAACAGGTTTAATATTTTTCATATCTATTAATTTACACATGCAAATACTGTAAACCATAACATTTTTAGAATCCACAGAAAGTTAACTACCTATTTCTAGTTATGCACAAAATTCAATTCTGCCATCTACCAAGTAGATTTAATAGTTTCCCATGACTGCGTCCAGTAGCAATCTATTTCTAGACAACAGTTTTTGTGAGGACCCCCGGGTTATTTCTGTAAGACCGAGGTTTACCTGGTCTTAAGGAAATAACTCTAGGCCTCAAGTAAATGAATTCCACCACAACTTCATCTAAGTGAGGAGTCTGACCGAAACTAGAGTCCCGTGATCATGCGCGCTGCTCCTCTACAAACACTACATGATTATCGGTTCTCCAAACGGTCGAAGCCAATGCTTAGACAAGTTAAAGTGGGATTCATAACAGCGAGTATGAGGTTGTAATACCCTGTTTGTCGCTTCGGCGTAAGTCTTAAAAAAAACAATAGCGGAGTCGCCGGTTTATCGGTAAATCGCGGGAAGGGAAAAATATTAATTGAAGAGCGAAAGAAAAGAAATAAAATAAAATATAAGTTATATTTAAATTCAGCGTTGGGCTGCCAGGGAGGTGGGCCAACCACCCTTGGGCCAAGGGCCCAAGGGTGCGCCACCCACCGCCCAAGCCGCACCCCCTCCTTTAACCCTAGCCCTTTTTCCCCCTCCCCTCCCTACAGCCGCCACCCTCCCTCCACCTCCTCTTGGGCGCCTCCCCTTTTCCCCCTGCTGCTGCCAAGGAGCTACCTTGGAGAAGGAGAAGAAGGAGAACGCAAAGAAGAAGAAGGGGAAGGAGAAGAAGAAGAAGAAGAGGAGGAGGAATTGGGGAATTTCTTCAGCTAGGTAATTTTCTCTCATCCCAAACCCTCTGATCTTAGGAGTAATTAGGGTTCTTGGGACGGATTTTGATGGGAGAGTTTAGATTAATTGCCCGATTAAGGTTTACCTGCTGTCTGTTAGTAGATCGATTCACGTAGCACGGCTGTTTTCGTGGTTTTGATCTAGAAAATGATTTTTCCTGCGGGTCTTCCCAAAAAGGAAAGTTGTAGAGGATTGCCAGATGCATCTGTTGTATTTTTTTTTTCAGTTTTTTTCTACCGTGGGATCTGGGAGATAGGAGTTAAAACACTGCATGTCCCTCAAAGTGCAGATTAGCATGCAGACCGATTGTAATTGGGTTTTAAAATAGTAGATTAATTTATGGTTAGGAAATAATTGAGAAAGTTGTAGATAATTCATAGTTATAGTTGTTGTAAAATGTTCGAATTTTGGACCTCTGTGATGTCGTGGGGACGCGATTTAGTGTCGCTGTCGATCTGCCAGATTAAAAGTTTGCTCTGTTTAGGGCACTAAATTAGAACTAGTTATGATCTGAATAAAAATAGGAGTTCTACACAAAATCGTAGGTTTTAAGTCATGATTCCAGAAATGTATCACTTGCTATATTTGGTCCATTAGTTTAAAAGATACGAAATTGTAAAGCATCACCGCCGCATGAAGGGTTCTTCTTTGTTTCTGCCGAGCGGAGAGGGTTTGTACGGGTTCGGGTTTAGCGACGCTTACAATTATTTTTGTTGTGCTTGTTTGCTGTGGCTTGGTGCTGAGAGATGCCTTTTGGACAGGTGGTCTCGACCTTGAGCGTTCTTGATTGTTTTTGCTTCGATTCGTTGGTTCGAGGCAAGTGATCGTAGCGGTGGTTGCTACCGTTTAACTTGTTATTCCTTCTACTTGCATTTTACGTTATTATCGTAATTTGATACAATATGCCATGATTGCAAGATATTGTTAATTGGGGAGTTGATAGCAAGAATTTATTTATTGTATGTTGTTAATATGATAGTAGACTTGTGTAATTCTTGCTTAAGGTTATAATGCGAACATGAAAATAACATGTGGTGGAGGTGGATATGTTGAGAGTATGTTAATGCTCCTTGTGGATGAATTAATGTGATTAATGGAATATCATATCATTCATGTCATATCATGTCATTTGCATATGTGGATGTCGCCGCACTTAGCCGCGACCGTACCGGTACATCATTGTTTATTGTCGTAATACGATACACCTCTTCGCCCACGGAAGTGTCGTATATTGTCGTAATACGATACATTGCAATTCCTGCCCTAGCAAGAGTGATGTGAAGCATAGCATGAAGCATTCATACGCATATAAGGGATATTTAAATGACTGCATTCATATGCCATTTAAAAACCGAAAACTGATGAGGTTTGATTTATGGTAGTTTGTCGTGGCTTATTAATTGTGGAAACGACTGGTGGTTGTGTATGTATGAAACTATTGATGATGTTTATTTGTTCGTAGTTGAAATAACTTGTTAAACTGTTTGCTTGCTGAGATTTTTATCTCAACCTTGTTTTCCCCTCCCCACAGGTGGACTTTGAGCATGCATTGGGAAGGGTAGAGCAGCACCACAATGATGCACATGGATTTTGTCTTAATGCTGAAATAATATCATAAGAATTCTCGTTTTGCTTAGCTGTCATAAGGAAGATTACTTCAATGTTTAATTTGGAACCGTTCCTTTGGTTATTATGTTAAGTTGAGTTTCGAATATTTCATTGTTCTCCTTATTCGGTTATTTTCTTGTAGTTTATGCTTCCGCTTATATTATCATGTTAATTAAATGTTGCCAGTTTAATTTTTCTTGCAAATTGGCTAGTGGTAGAGTAGTTCAGTAGCATCCCAGGGTAATGTGGGTCTTGGGGTGTTACAGTTGGTATCAGAGCGGGCTTTAGGTCCGTGTTAATTGAACAATTAAATTGACACACTTGCACATGTAGGTTGGGGAAGGGTTTACATATCTTGCATATACCCTGTTGAATTCATTGCTTATTTGCTTGTGCTTTTTTTGGCTTGATGTTTTGTTCTTGCTTGAGCGTGGATGGTGGTGGCTGCAGGATGTCGTCTACGCGTAGAAGTCGTGGCCGTGCAGCTACGCCAGTGGCGCAGCCAACGGTCGGGGAGGCCGAGGTTACTCAGTCAGCGGGTGGGAGTCAAGAGGAGTTGTTGGCCACTGTGAGGGCCATGAAGCAAGAGCTGAGTGCATTGAGGCAAGAGCAGCAGACCCCTGGTGTTCTTGCCGTTCCAGTGTCAGATGTTGCGACAGTTGGAGCAGTTAGCGGCCTCTCGCTCCGTGAGTGGGTAGGTCCGAGGTCGGGCGCTTTAGTGGTGCGCCCCTCCCGTTCGGGCCGCAGATGGGCGTCGCCGTGGAGGACAAGATGGAGGCTTTCGAGGTGATTGCCTCCGATCGTGTGCGCTTTGCGGTGCAACTTCTGAAGGGAGAGGCTCAGATCTGGTGGAAGGGAGTGCAGACTGCTCGTACAGCTGCTCATGGAGAACTGTCGTGGGAGGAGTTTGTTCAGCAGTTTGAGAGAAGGTTCTACCCTGATACCTTTCTGGACAAGATGAAAGTCGACCTGAGCAAGTACTCGCAAGACAAGCTATCTGTGGCAGAGTATGAGGTTGGCTTCAACCAGATAGTCCGTTTTGTTTCGCATGTGGCGCGGGATGATGCGGAGAAGGCCAGGCAGTTTCGTCAGGGGCTCAGACCTTCGATCCGCCACCTGTTAGGTGCTTTTCCGATCATGGATTTTTGTACCATGGTGGAGCGGGCTTCAGGGATCGAGATGCAGCAGGTTTACACTGATGAGATCCGCAAGGCCACTGGAGGAGATCAGCCTCGTGGTCATAGCGAGAAGAAGGGCTTCTCTGGAGGCCCTGTGCACAAGAAGGGGAAAGGTCATCGCCACCAGCCCTACCGAGGCAATACAGGCGATCCAAATCTGGGAGGGAGCTCTCTCTCGATCTGCAGTGCCACGGTGAAGCCCGGGCTGGGCTTGGTGTGTTTTCGGTGTGGAGATTCGCATCGTAGGGCCGACTGCACTTGGAGCGGATAGTGTTCTATCTGTGGCAATAGCCACAAGGATGTGGTGTGCAGGTAGAATCCCAAGGGAAAGCTGCAATAAGAGTTAGCGCCTTCACCTTCAGCAGGCTCGACTCGTCTTGACGGCACCGTGCGTATGATGGATGCGGCTCCTACCCCGCAGTTCTTGCCCGCGGCCCCTATACCGCGGTTCTTGCCGGCGCCATCAGCACCTTCGCCGCCCGTCTCGGCGCCTCCACCTGGAGGATACTGGGTCCAGCTTCCAGCGGCGCCTGTACCTTAGTGGACTCCTACGCCGACTTTCGTGGGCGCGGGAGGTTCTTCTTCTCCAGCTGTTCTGGCATATGCCATGCCAGCGTCTGATGGCAGGGATCGTGGAGACGTGGTGACAGGTACCTTATTTGTTGATTCTCACGATGCTTCGTTCTTTTGATTCCGGCTAGTTTCTCTTTTGTCTCGGAGGTTTTTGTTCGTGAGCGTGTCTGTCTGCGGTTTGTGGGGAGAGCTGTGGTTATTAGTTCTCCCAATGGGCTTATTTCGATGCCGTGTTTGCCCTGGTTGCGTGGTGGTTCTAGCAGATGAGGAGTTCGTGGCGAATCTGGTGGTTATACCTTTGGAGCCTTTCGATGTGATCCTTTGCATGGATTGGCTCGCGCAGCATCAGGCTGTTATTTCTTGCTTCTGGAAGATGGTCACGTTGCGGTCTCCGTCTGGGTGTGAAGTTGTCTTCCAAGGGAGTGCCCCGCAGTACACTCTCTCGTTGCTGTGCCAGTTGTTCCCCAATCGGCGAATGCAGAAGTCAGGACTTCTGTGGGCCATGGTTGAGGGACACGAGGCTGTTTTGAGGCTGGAGGATATACCTGTGGCTTGCAGGTACCCAGATGTTTTTCACGCGGAGCTTCCAGGTATGCCACCAGAACGGGAGCCAGATTTCCGCATTGACCTTGTTCCGGGTACGCGGTCTATTTATAAGTCCCCGTATCGGATGGCACCTGTGGAGCAGGAGGAGTTGAAGAAGCAGTTGGACGAACTCCTAGCTAAGGGGTTTATTAGACCGAGCACGTCGCCTTGGGCTGCTCCGGTCTTGTTTGTGGGAAAGAAGGATGGCACTAAGAGGCTTTGTGTGGATTATCGCGCACTTAATCAAGTGACGATCAAGAACAAGTACCCTTTGCCACGCATTGAAGATCTTTTCGATCAGTTGAGAGGTGCCAAAGTATTCTCCAAAATTGATTTGTAGTCTGGTTATCATCAACTGCGGATCAGGGAGGAGGATATAGAGAAGACAGCTTTTAGCACAAGGTATGGGCACTTCGAGTTTGTCGTTATATCTTTTGGACTAACAAATGCCCCTGCTGTCTTTATGGAAGCCATGAACAGGATGCTCCATGAGTACCTGGATTCTTTTGTGGTGGTTTTCATCGATGACATTCTGATTTATTGCAAGACGGAGGAGGATCACGAGTTGCATCTCAGTCTGGTCCTGGAGGCCCTTCGGAGGAATAAATTCTATCTGGCCCAAGAAGTGTGCTTTCTGGCTGTCCAAGGTTGGATTTCTTGGTCATACCATCAGTCAGCATGATATTACAGTGGATCCGAAGAATCTGGCAGCGGTGGTGCAGTGGCGTAGGCCAACCAATGTGTCAGAGATCCGGAGTTTTCTTGATCATGCCGGTTATTATCGGCGCTTTGTACAGGATTTCTCCATCATCGCCAAGCCAATGACCCGACTCACGCAGAAGGGTGTTCCTTTCGTGTGGATAGATGATTGCGAGTCTGGTTTTCAGACCCTGAAGAGCAAGCTGGTGAATGCACCTATTCTATCCTTGCCCGAGAGTGGCAAGCGCTTCACGGTGTACACGGATGCTTCGCGTATTGGTCTTGGTTGTGTGTTGATGCAAGAAGGGCGAGTTATCGCTTATGCTTCTAGACAGTTGAAAGTTCATGAGCAGAACTATCCTACTCACGATATGGAGTTGGCGGCTGTTGTTTTTGCGCTGAAGTCTTGGAGGCATTATCTGTACGGGGAGTAGTGTGACATCTTTACTGATCACAAGAGCCTTAAGTACATATTCACTCAGCGAGAGCTGAATTTGAGGCAGCGGAGGTGGTTGGAGTTGATCAAAGATTATGATCTGACTATCCAATATCATCGTGGTAAAGCCAACGTAGTGGCTGACACCTTGAGCAGGACATGAGTCCCTCAGACAGCGATGTATTTGATCTCGGAGTTTGAGAGGATGGGTATCTCTTTTGTCTCACTGGAGTTGCCCAAGCAGAGACACAGATGATTATTCAGTCCGCCATTCCCGAGCGTGTTCGAGAGGCTCAGCAGCACGATCGGCTCCTTTCGGAGGTGCGGAGGAGGATCTCGGAGGGGCGTTCCCGAGATTTTAGTTTGGACGAGTGTGGTGCAGTTCGCTTCAGAGGCTGGCTGTGTGTACCCCAGAAATCAGAGGTGAAGGATGATATTCTTCGTGAGGCTCACCGGACTCCGTACACTGTACATTCGGGAGAGACCAAGATGTATCAAGATCTGAAGCAGGTCTTTTGGTGGAAACGCATGAGAGTGGACATCGCTAAGTATGTCGCTTCTTGTGGCGTTTGTCAGCAGGTGAAGGCCGAGCATAAGTGGCCTGCCGGTTTGTTGCAGCCTTTGGAAATTCCTGAGTGGAAGTGGGAGCACATCACTATGGACTTTGTGGTCGGTTTGCCGCGCTCTTCTCGGGGGCGAGACGCTGTTTGGGTCGTGGCGGACAGGTTTTCCAAGTCTGCACACTTCATTCCAATGAAGACAACCAATACCGCGCAGGATCTGGCTCTGTTGTATATCCGAGAGGTGGTGAGACTGCATGGTGTGCCTAAGTCAATTGTTTCCGACCGGGATGCCAAGTTTGTCTCTAAGATCTGGCAGAGTCTTCAGGCTGCGTTGGGCACGACAGTATCCCTCAGTATGGCTTTTCATCCTCAAACAGATGGTCAGTCAGAGTGGACCATTCATACTTTGGAGGATATGCTCTGTGCTTGTGTACTGTCTTGGAAGGGCAGTTGGGAGGACCATCTGCCTTTGGTAGAGTTCGCTTATAACAATAGTTATCAGGCGAGCATCAAGATGGCTCCTTTTGAGGCTTTGTATGGCTGGAGGTGTGTGTCTCCTCTTTGCTGGGATGCAGTGGGTGAGAGATCTTTGCTTGGTCCAGACCTTGTTCAGCAAACTGTGGAGAAAGTGCGGGAAGTTCGTCAGAACTTGTTGGCTGCTCAGAGCCGACAAAAGAGTTATGCGGATATTCGACGCCGTGAGTTCGAGTTTGCGGTTGGTGACCTGGTGCTCCGTCGAGTGTCGCCAACTAAGGGCATTGTTCGTTTCGGTACCACCGGGAAGCTTAGCCCACGGTTCATTGGCCCTTTTCCAGTGGTTGCTCGTGTGGGCAGTTTGGCCTATCGTTTGGAGTTGCCGAGCTCATTGAGCGGTGTGCACAATGTTTTTCATGTGTCTATGCTGAGGAAGTATTTGCGGGATCCCGAGCACAAGATCGACCTGGGGCAGGTCACGGTGGATCAGGATCTCACGTTGGAGAGTCGCCCAGAGTGTATCTTGGATACTTCTGAGAAAGTCTTGAGGAATAAGACCATCAAGTATGTGAAGGTCCTTTGGACGTTTTAGTCTGAGAGGGATGCTACGTGGGAGCTGGAGGACCAGATGCGGAAGAAGTACCCCGAGCTTTTCGAGGCTGGTGAGTACTCGTAGTTGAGGTCTTTTGTGGATTGCTCTTTCTTTTGGTGGATCTTTCCTTCATTGCTCTTTTCTTCGATGTTCTCTTGCCTGAGGTTTGAGGAGCGAGATTCGAGGACGAATCCTTTTTAGGTGGGGCGAATGTAATACCATGTTTGTCGCTTCGGCGTAAGTCTTTAAAAAAGAACAATCGCGGAGTCGCCGGTTTATCCGTAAATCGCGGGAAGGGAAAAATATTAATTGAAGAGCAATAGAAAAGAAATAAAATATAATATAAATTATATTTAAATTCAGCGTTGGGCTGCTAGGGAGGTGGGCCAACCACCCTTGGGCCAAGGGCCCAAGGGGGTGCGCCACCCACCGCCCCAAGCCGCACCCCCCCTTTAACCCTAGCCCTTTTCCCCCCTCCCCTCCCTACAGCCGCCACCCTCCCTCCACCTCCTCTTGGCGCCCCTTTTCCCTTGTCGCCAAGGAGCTACCCCATTGCGCCCTTGGAGAAGGAGAAGAAGGAGAAGGCAAAGAAGAAGAAGGGAAGGAGAAGAAGAAGAGGAGGAATTGGGAATTTCTTCACTAGGTAATTTTTATCATCCCAAACCCTCTGATCTTAGGAGTAATTAGGGTTTTGGGACGGATTTTGATGGGAGAGTTTAGATTAATTGCCCGATTAAGGTTTACCTCATCGTCTGTTAGTAGATCGATTCAGCGAGCGCTGGCCGCTTCTGTGGTTTCGATCTAGAAAACGATTTTTCCTGCGGGTCTTCCCAAAAGGAAAGTTGTAGAGGATTGCCAGATGCATCTGTTGTATTTTTTTTTCAGTTTTTTTCTATTGTGGGATCTGGGAGATACGGAGTCGGCAATACCGTTGTCCCTCAGGCGGGCAGATTGGTACAGACCGACTGTAATTCAGGTTTTAAAAATAGTAGATTAATTTTATGGTTAGAGCCGTAATTGAGAAAGTTGTAGATAATTCATAGTTCTAGTTGTTGTAAAAGTTTTAGAATTTTTGGACCTTTGTGCTGTCGTGGGGACGCGATTTAGTGTCACTGTCCAGTCTGCCAGATCAGAAAGTTTGCTCTGTTTAGGGCACTAAATTAAAACTAGTTATAATCCGAATAAAAATAGGAGTTCTACATGAAAATCGTAGGTTTTTAAGTCATGATTCCAGAAATGTATCACTTGCTGTATTTGGTCCATTAGTTTAAAAGATACAAAATTGTGAACCATCACTGCCGCAGAAGGGTTCTTGCTGTTTTGCTGAGCGGAGAGGGTTTGTACGGGTTCGGAGTTTAGCGACGCTTACAATTATTTTTGTTGTGCTTGTTTGCTGTGGCTTGGTGCTGAGAGATGCCTTTTGCACAAATGGTCTCGACCTTGAGCGTTCTTGATTGTTTTTGCTTCGATTCGTCGGTTCGAGGCAAGTGATCATAGCGGTGGTTGCTACCGTTTAACTTGTTATTCCTTCTACTTGCATTTTACATTATTATCGTAATTTGATACATTATGCCATGATTGCAAGATATTTTTAATTGGGGAGTTGATAGCAAGACTTTATTTATTGTATGTTGTTAATATGATAGTAGACTTGTGTAATTCTTGCTTAAGGTTATAATGCGAACATGAAAATAACATGTGGTGGAGGTGGATATGTTGAGAGTATGTTAATGCTCCTTGTGGATGAATTAATGTGATTAATGGAATATCATATCATTCATGTCATATCATGTCATTTGCATATGTGGATGTCGCCGCACTTAGCCGCGACCGTACCGGTACAACATTGTTTATTGTCGTAATACGATGCACCTCTTCGCCCACGGAAGTGTCGTATATTGCCGTAATACGATACATTGCAATTCCTGCCCTGGCAAGAGTGATGTGGAGCATAGCATGAAGCATTCATACGCATATAAGGGATATTTAAATGACTGCATTCATATGCCATTTAAAAACCGAACACTGATGAGGTTTGATTTATGGTAGTTTGTGGTGGCTTATTAATTGTGGAAACGACTGGTGGTTGTGTATGTATCAAACTATTGATGATGTTTATTTGTTTGTAGTTGAAATAACTTGTTAAACTGTTTGCTTGCTGAGATTTATATCTCACCCTTGTTTTCCCCTCCCCATAGGTGGACTTTGAGTATGCATTGGGAAGGGTAGAGCAGCACCACAATGATGCACATGGATTTTGTCTTAATGCTGAAATAATGTCATAAGAATTCTAGTTTTGCTTAGCTGTCTTCTGGAAGATTGTTTAATGTTTAATTTGGAACCGTTCCTTTGGTTATTATGTTAAGTTGATTTTCGAATATTTCATTGTTCTCCTTATTCGGTTATTTTCTAGTAGTTTATGCTTCCGCTTATATTATCATGTTAATTAAATGTTGCCAGTTTAATTTGTCTTGCAAATTGGTTAGTGGTAGAGTAGTTCAGTAGCATCCCAGGGTAATGTGGGTCTTGGGGTGTTACAGAGGCTGTGTTGGCTCCCAAGATCAGCGACCAACATGCTCATACTCTCATGCAACGTTGATCACATCCATACAACCTCATACATTAACAATCCAAAAGACATGCAACATAATATTTAGGTCTACGACTATTACATAACAGCCAACCGGCCAAATTCAAATAAGAGTGATAAGTAATAGCGGAAGCAAGATAAATAAACCAAAAGGTCCAGTAAGGTATGCCCAAAACACAAGACAACCGACTGGGATTAGATAACAACACTACTCGTCAGTGTCACCTAATTCGGCACTACCTAGCTCGTCGGGCACGCAATCCTCCTCACTTGAAAGACCAGTAAACATTTGGCTGAGTATAAGTGTACTCGCAAGTCTTACACAAAGAAAAATTAGTTATGCATATCGGGCAATCAAAGGATAGCATTAGTGGCTTAGTTTTGCAGAAGAATGCAACCATTTCCAACCTATACATACTAGTTTTTCAATTACTATTTAAAAATCAGATTTGAAGTAGAAGTAAAGCATGTAATAAAGTGATACATTTGTAAAAAAATGAACAAACAAATACCAAAGTGGCAGCCCACTTTGATAAACTAAAGTACATGAACACCCATTCAAGCCAAATACCAAGTTGTAACCATCCAATTTTAATAGAAAAGACTAGCGATGATGTCTTCCCAAACCAAGTGTTGTCCATAACCGTGGACACGGCTATTCGAATAGTTTTATCTCTCCAGAGGTGCACTACTTTACATACATGACTCGACTAGCCCGTAAGCCACCGGATTAAACGCACTTCCTATGGTTTGTCGGCCGGGAACGTTGTCGGGACCCAAATATGCAAATCTGGACCCTCTGTGTATTCTGCACTAGTCCAGGATCACGCTAGTGCACACAGTATCAACATTGATGAAATATCACATCCATACAACGAATATAAGAATAAACGAGTACATTTGAATAACAAATAACTGTTGGGACCTTATGGTCGAGTGTTACATTTATTAAGCCATGCAAGGCTGACAATAAAGAAATAACTGCAGCGGAAACGAAATAAACTCCGGTGGCTCCCATCAATTTACCACAGGCAACCGACTGGGATCAAGACCCTAACGTTCAACCTTCGTAGAACTCCTCTTCAAAAGCAGGCGACGACTCCTCCACTTCTGTTGATTTGTTTAGCAAGAGTGAGTACACACCGTACTCGCAAGTCATACCACAGAATGCATTTATACATGATGGCTTATTCCAAAGGAATGGCTTCTGTGGTTATTTTGCAGAAATGCAACATTTGCAATTGAATACAAATAATAGATTGAAAGCGTAATTCAAAACAAATAGACAATAATAAGTTAACAATTGATTTCACAAAGGACACACAGTCTAATCAAGTTCTTTCACACAGCTGAACAAGTTATCTCACACAGCTGACCCTTCCCAATTGTTTTATGAAAATCTACCCCTCGTGTGAAATTCCCGAGCATGTCCATAACCGAGGACGCGGCTATTCGAATAGATTGGTTTAAACACTCTGCAGAGGTTGTACACTTTACCCACACGATGAAACCAACCGGATCAGAGTTGATCACAACAAAACCTTTCAGAGACTTCATCTCAAACAATGACACTCCTGGTGTGCTTTACTGCCGTCCAATTTGTACACACAGCCCTTGGAACGACACACACCATTGGACAGGGATGCAGCGAACCGTCCCGCGATGTGACATATCACACCTCCAGCCCATCACATAGCTTAAATACAACCTGAGTGGTCAATGTTAAGACTCCATAACTTACTAAGTCAGGCCCAGCCCATACTAGGCATGTGGTCGCATGCAGAAGGCCCAGCCAATGGCGCACAAAGTTAAGTCCTTAATTGACTAAGGCAAGACTTCCGTTTTTCCCAAATCACAAAATTTAGATCACACAGATCCACCACTCACACAGAATCCACCACTTGCCTCCGTCTAAATCTTTTCCCACCCTGTTGATTAAGTGCAACACATGCCATCAACGAGTAATAGCACACAAAGACACACAGATTCATCACACGCCCATAATCACTTAGTCAAATTTATAATTGCAACTCTCACATGAAATGATGACTCGTGGCATGGCTAAGCGCCTAATCGTATCTAACCAACCCACGTTGGTGCTACAATAATACCAACTAATAATTAATCAACCTAGGGTGACAAAAGATCATGGCATACAATAGACAAGGTGGCATAACAATTTGGATTAATAACTACACCCAAAAGCATTTAAATAAATACTTGAAATAGAATGCAATACATTGAAACAAAGTATTTTGAAAACTGGTTCAAAATGATCAAAGGTATAACTTGCCTTGGAATAGATCTAGATATTGGTCTTGGTCTTGAGGTGCTCCTTCTTACGCAAAATTCCCAAGTATCGACGTCTACTACATGAAACGAGACAAAAGAAAACAAAACAAATAAATAACAGAGGCAAAATAAACTCCAAAATTAAATAAAATTCATAAATAAATAGATCTGAATTTTATATGAATTTACAAATTTGAATGGGCTCAATTGGACTTCGGATGCAAAAGATATGGGCTTTGGAAGATTGGAAAATCAATAAAAACCCTAAATTGGATTTTCTCGAATTTCCCGAATTATTTTTATAAAGGAAAATCGATTTATTGCGCAATGCTTGCGTCAGCCGAGAATTTCCGGAAAAAGAATTAAAATTAAATAGAAAACTGACAGGTGGGCCCCACTGTCAGTTGCTCGGCCCACGGTGGACCAAACCCACCGAGCCACGGATCCGGGGCCGGTGGATCGAGCCACGCCAGCGCGTGTCTTTGGCGACATGGCGCCACGCGGCTGACAAGCACGCATGTAAGCCGAGGTGGATGCCGACGCGGCCGCCACATCGGCCGACGGCAGCGGCGATGGCTCGGGAACCAATGGCAACGGCGAACGGCGGCTCTTCGCCGGCGGTGAGTGGTACCAATGTGAAGAGAGGGTTATTGCGCATCTATGGGCACTGGTTTGAGTACCTGGGGTGGTCGGAGATGACCGGCGGCGAGGGAGAAGCGGCGGCGACGTCTCGGGTTTGTCGGACGGAAGCTCCGGCAATGCTCCGGCGACGAGGAGGTGCGCACGAGGTGGCTCGAGGCTTCGCGATCACGATGGTGCAGTTGGCGAGGCAAGGGCGACGAAGACGGCGGCGCAATTCACCGGAGAAGAAACTCGGCCGAAACCCTAAAACTCGAAAATGCGGCAGCGCTAGGGCGATCGGGGCGACGAGAGCGGCGGCTTTGGATTGCGGAGGTGGTGGCGATGTTAAGGGAGGTATTTATAGGCCCGGGGGACGCCGGATTTGGAAATCCCCAAATCGGGTCCGAAACGGCCGGATTTTGAATTCCTCGATTCTCGGAGATTGAAACCGATTTGGAAATTGAAAATAACCGAACGGGCGCGGAGAGATAAGGCTTCGAGCGTTGTCCGCGCACAAAATCGAACCGTTCGCAATTGTCTGACGGCTCGAGGTCCAAAGAATGGCGGCGAGCGAGCGCGGCCATGGAGAAGAAGATAGCGCGGAGACGACCTGTGGCGGTCCCACTGCGAGAGAGCGAGGCGAGTGGGTGCGCCGTCGCGATGGAAATCCAACGGCTAGAAGCGAACGCGGCGAGCGAGCGAGCGAGATCGTGGCGGCCACGCGCGGCGAAATCCAACGGGTCAAGGCGGGTTGAGCGCGTCGTCCGACGGAGACGAGGGCACGCGTCGAGCATCCAACAGACGAGCGCGGCGGGCGAGATGGTCGGGCGCGGTGAATAGTCTTGGGCTTCGCCCAAGATCGTTCAAGGATTTAAAATAGGTTTTTCTTTTAAATAAATCCGAAAATGCAAATAGCAATTAGAAAATAGCAATTGACTTTGGAAAAATTCCAGAAAATTCTATAAAATATATCCAAGCATATAGAATCTAAATAAAATAGTTTTGACAATTGTTGATGTTGGAATTAAGCACATTAAATCAATTTGTTCTAAAAGTCCATATTAAGCTTTTTAATTTAATATTCAAATAAATCCAAATGATGAATTTTCCTGCTACCAATATTTAAAAGATTTTTAAAGCTCTGAAAATTGGGATGTTACAAACCTCCCCCCCTTAAACGAATCTCGTCCCCGAGATTCTGGCTAGCTAGAGAAAAGGCTAGGAACTCGGCTTTAACTCTTCTTCACGCTCCCACGTTGCTTCTCCTTCAGTGGTTACTCCACCGACTTTGCGTAAACGAACAGTCTTGCTTCTGGTGCGGCGCTCTGCGACATCCAAAATCCTAACAGGTTGCTCTTTGTATGTGAGATCTTCCTTCAGTTCAATTGACTCCAATGGGGTCTGCTCTTCTGGCACACGAAGACACTTCTTCAGCTGAGAGACATGAAAGACATCATGCACTCCTGCTAACGACTGTGGTAGCTCCAACTGGTACGCAACTTCTCCACGGCGTTCCAAAACCTTGAATGGACCCACATACCTTGGAGCAAGCTTCCCTTTGGTGTGGAATCTCTTAACACCTCGGCGGAGTAACTCAAGATACACAAAATCCTCTGGTTCAAAGTCGAGGTCACGACGACGATTATCGGCATAACTCTTTTATCCGGATTGGGCTATCTTTAGTCTCTCTCTGATCATAGCAACTTGTTCTTCGGCTTCCTGAATAATATCTGGCCCGAACACTACACGCTCAATGGTCTCGACCAATTCAACGGAGTTCTGCGAGCACGACCGCATGCAGCTTCAAATGGTGACATCGCAAACCGGCTTGATAATCTGTTGTTGTATGAGAATTCGTGATACGGTAAACTTTTATCCCAACTGGTAGCATTAGCTAAGGCACGTGCTCTTAACATATCTTCTAATATCGGTTAACTCTTTCATCTGTCCATCCGTCGTGGATGATAAGCGATCTTGAAATTTAGATGAGTTCCTGTGGCTTCATGTAGACTCTGCAAAACGAGAGGTGAATTGAGATCCTCGATCCGACACTATCTTCTTAGGCACACCGTGCGGTACGATTTTCGACATATACAATTCGCCAAGCGGTCTCTGAATAAGTGGTTTTGATGGCAAGAAATGGGCAACCTTAGTCAAACGATCCACTATTACCCAAATCGAATCATAACTGATTGAGTCTTGGGTAATCCGTAATAAAATCCATACCGATCTCTTCCCACTTCCATTCTCGTATCTTTAGCGGTTGTAGCAAACCCGCCGGTCTCGATGCTCGCCTTTACTTTCGACACACGTCGCATAAAGCAACGAACTCGCAGCGCCTCGCTTTAAGTTTGGCCACCAAAACTTACTCTTAACATCCCGATACATCTTAGTACTTCCAGGTGAATTGAATACTTTGAGTCATGGGCTTCCTTGAATCACCGTCTTAATCCATCAATATCCTGTACACGATACGCCCATTGATCCATAGTATATCCCGATCATCTATGGTAAAGTCTTTAAATTTTCCTTCGACATCTTCTTCTTGAGATCGACAAACTCGTAATCCTTAGGTTGAGCTTCACGAACTGCTTCTCCGAGTAGACTGTACTTCCAAATTGGCCACAAATCCTTCCTAACAACTTCTAGTCAGTAGCTTCGGAATTCCTCCCAAGTTCTCAACACAACTCTTTGCTTCGAGCATTGCGGAGCTCTTGCGACTCGGTGCATCTGCAACTACATTGGCCTTACCAGATGGTAATGGATTCCAAGATTATAATCCTTTATTAATTCCACCATCTTCTCTGCCTCATGTTCAAATCGATCGAGTGAATATGTACTTGAGCTCTTATGATCTGTGTAGACTTCACAATGACACCGATGAGATAATGACGCCAAATCTTCAAGGCATGCACTACGGCAGCTAGTTCCAAATCATGGGTAGGATAGTTCTCTTCATGAGGCCTTAATTGCCTTGACGCATAAGCGACAGCTCTTCCTTCTTGCATAAGGACACATCCTAATCCTTGACGCGAAGCATCACAGTAGATATCAAAATCCTTACTAATATCCCAAAAACTAGCATCAATCAAGTCGACGCTTCTTCAATTCTTGAAAACTTTCTTCACAAGCTGGGGTCCAAATAAACTTCTTCTCTTTCTTCAACAATTGCGTAAGAGGTTTAGCAATCGTTGAGAACCCTTCAATGAAACGACGATAGTATCCTGCCATTCCCAAGAAACTACGAATTTGAGTAACCGTCTTGGGTTGCTCCCAATTCATTACAGCTTTAACCTTCCCGGGGTCAACTGCTACTCCTTCGGCTGTCATTACATGACCGAGAAAATCAACTTTCTTCTTCCAAAAGTCACACTTGCTGAACTTGGCATACAACTGATGTTCTCTGAGCTTCTCTAGGATTAATCTCAAATGTTCTGTATGTTCCTCTTCTGACTTTGAGTATACCAAAATATCATCAATGAATACTACCACGAACTTATCCAAATATTCCATGAATACTTTGTTCATCATGTTCATGAAATAGGCAGGGGCATTAGTCAATCCAAAAGACATGACTAAAAATTCATAATGTCCATACCGGGTTGAGAAAGCGGTCTTTGGTACATCCTTAGGACAAATCTTCAACTGATGGTAACCTGATCGCAGATCGATCTTGGAGAATACTCCGGCTCCTTTCATCTGGTCGAACAAATCATCTATTCTGGGCAATGGGTACTTATTCTTGATGGTGACTTCGTTGAGAGAACGATAATCGATACACATTCTCATACTTCCATCTTTCTTCTTGACGAACAAAACAGGTGCTCCCCATGGCGACGAACTAGGTCTTACAAAACCTTTTCCAAAGAGTTCTTCTATCCGCTTCTTCATTTCCACAAGTTCATCGACCGCATCCGATAGGGTCTCTTGAAATTGGTGCTGTTCTCGCACTAGATCGATGACAAACTCAATGTCACGGTCCGGTGGCATTCCCGTAAATCTTCCGAAATACATCCGGGTAATCTCGACTACGTGTCGTCTTCCAAAGAAACCTTCGGTCGTTGACTACCAAATGTCCATCACGCATCGAGGTGGCTAGAAATTCAACTTTCTTTCCCGTGGTATCCTCAATTGTCACGCTCTTGCCACAATCTAGCATCGCTTTATGTTTGGATAACCAATCCATACCAAGGATGACATCTATGGTCCGAGTGTCTAGAACTATTAGGTTGGCTAGAAACTCAACTCCGCCTATGAGTAGCCTAGCTCCTAAACATCCAACTTTAGAACTTAGCTCGCTCCAGCGATCGGACTAACAGAGTATGCTTAAGATGCATAACTTCCAATTTGTTCTTAGTTGCAAAAATTCCAGAAACAAACGAATGCGAAGCTCGTAATCAAACAGTAATCGATGCGTCTTCGAATTTACTAGGAACTTACCCAGTACAACGTCAGGTGCTTCTTGGGCTCCTTCCAGAGTGACGTGGTTGACACGGCCTCTGACCACTGATGGCGGTGCTCCTCCGGATTGACCGGTAGCTTGAGAAGTTCCTTGATGGTTGCCTTGTACTGGCGTCTTGGCTGGTGTATTCCCAAGGTTGAAGCGTCATCGAGTGATAGTCCCATTCTGCGGACATCGGTTGGCGAAATGCCCGGCCGACGACTGTAAAGCAAACTCGTTGTATTCGTGGGTTGCTTATCGGATTGGGGTTGACCGTGCGGGGTTGCGGAAATTACGAGCAATCGGGCGAGGTTGAAGTTGGTGCGGTGGTCCGCGAGTCGTGGTGGAAAACGGCTAAACTGCGGTGGAATCATTCTTGCCCTTAGCTGGGGTTGGTGACTTCCTTGCTGAGCCATTCTGCGCTTACGATGATCTTCCAATTCCTTGCGCTTATCCTCTAGAATCAAAGCCTTGTTGATTAACTCTTGAAAATCGTGAAAGGTGTGGGCGATCAAGTTAACTTGAAGTCCAAAGTTCAATCCTTTGAAAACGACTGACGAGCCTTGTCGCTGGCGACATCTTCTGCAAAGATATCGAGCAAGTTGAGAGAATTTGTTGAGGTAGTCGATCATCGACATTCCTCCTTGCTTGAGAGCACGAATTCATCCTTCTTTAGATCCATGATTCCTTCGGTACATGATATTGGGCGAAAAGCGCCAGTGAACTCTTCCCAAGTAATGTCTTGCGGCGTTCCATGCGCAGCACAAAATTTTCCCACCATTCGGCGGCAATGCCTTCCATCCGTGAGAGGCGTGAGAACTTTTTCATGATCGCCGCATTGAGTGATCGCAGCTTCTCTCAATAACACGTAGCCAATCATCGCTTTCTCTTGTGAGACATGTCCGTAAAAGGTTGGTGGACGGTCCTCATAAACTCCGCCAACTTGGATGATCCATTGTGACCATGAGCAACTGGGCTCCATTGTGATGTTGATTGTTGTTGTTCGTTATTCATAGCTTGCATCCGATTCATCATGGTGTACATCACCGGTCCGAGTGTCATGAATGCTCCAAAATTCTGCAGATCGATCAAGGTGCTTGTGGTGGAATTGCTTCTCAGGATTTGCTCCGTCCTTCGACATCGAGTATCGTAACCACTTGCGCAGCCTTGACGAGTCCGAACCATCCGTGAATCTCCAAGGGTTAGATAAGGTAGCAAGCACGAGATAAGTTGTAGAACTAAGCGGGTAGGTAAAACCCAACAACATATTTTAAGAAAGCTCAATGAAACTCTTATATTGATTAAGATAATAGTATGGCTTGCAACAAATGCCTAAGGGCCTTTGCAGCTTATACTTGCACACAAAAATAAGGACGAACTTAAGCACACAAAACTACCGCCTAAAGGGCGACTCAAGACATAAAACTGGCTAAGCCTGAAACAACGCGAACAGACTACTCAATCAAATAGCCTCCGCAGCCTTGACGGTGCTCCCGCCTGCTGTAGACCTGAAAGTGAGCTGGCATCCTCGCGAACTGATCCTGATGTCCCGGGGATGGTGCAATAGGAGCAGTGTCCACCAGTGCAGTCTTCGCCGGTGCTTCGCTCTGCTTTGCCTCTGCTGCTCTTCGGCTCACCGGTCCATTAGCTTCTTCTGGGTCTTCCTCTTCAGTGTCTTCTTCGTGTCGTCCATAAAGAGTTTCTTCTAATATGGCGATCCTTTCTTCAGCTCTCTGAAGAGTCTCATAGGTACACTCCAGCTCTGTGGCGGCTAACTCCAACGATTCCTCCTGAGCAGCGGCGAACTGGGCGAGATGCACGACGGTGGCGTTGTCTTCTCCCTCAGACGGAAAACGTGCGCAAGATCCACGCCGATGTGCGGGATGATAACGGAAAACGTGTCACGAAGCTCGAGAGTAGATGTTGCGATCCTCGGGATGGCAAGGCGTGAAGACTCTGGATTGCTTCAATCCAAATACTCCTTCTAGCCGAGATGTGCAATGGTTTGCTTGCCTTGGTGTCTTTGCTCGGCGAGATGGTCAAATGGCGATCACTCCACGATCTCGGCCGTTCACGATCCAAGCACCGCCACGGTACAATGGACGATCGAACCCTCCAAGTACTTGTAGCAACTTCCAAAGCTCAAGCAAGTCCTCCCTTGCGCTCTCCATAACTCAAGACGAGGCATCTGTCAAGATGGACAAGGATATGAAAACAACTTTAAAACAGCGGGGAGAGAAAGAATTTCAGCAATAGTTGAGTCAAGAGAGACATGAGATGAGTTAAGGAATTCAATTAATCTTGCAAGTTAATTTTGCTTTAGAAAATAGTTTGGACTCACTAAGAACGGCCAATCTAACTAGGGTCAAGACCTACGATCAAGATGGCTCGATACCACCTCCGTCGGGACCCAAATATGCAAATCTGGACCCTCGTGTATTCTGGCATTAGCCCAGATCACGCTAGTGCACACAGTATCAACATTGATGAAATATCACATCCATACAACGAATATAAGAATAAACGAGTACATTTGAATAACAAATAACTGTTGGGACCTTATGGTCGAGTGTTACATTTATTAAGCCATGCAAGGCTGACAATAAAGAAATAATCTGCAATGAAGCGAAATAAACTCCGGTGGCTCCCATCAATTTACCACGAGCAACCGATCGATCAAGACCCTAACGCTCAACCTTCGAGAACTCCTCTTCAAAAGCAAAGACGACTCCTCCACTTCATTGATTTGTTTAGCAAGAGTGAGTACACACCGTACTCGCAAGTCATACCACGTAATGCATTTATACATGATGGCTTATTCCAAAGGAATGGCTTCTGTGGTTATTTTGCAGAAATGCAACATTTGCAATTGAATACAAATAATAGATTGAAAGCGTAATTCAAAACAAATAGACAATAATAAGTTAACAATTGATTTCACAAAGGACACACAGTCTAATCAAGTTCTTTCACACAACTGAACAAGTTATCTCACACACCAACCCTTCCCAATTGTTTTTATGAAAATCTACCCCTCGTGTGAAATTCCCGAGCATGTCCATAACCGAGGACGCGGCTATTCGAATAGATTGGTTTAAACACTCTGCAGAGGTTGTACACTTTACCCACACGATGAAACCAACCGGATCAGAGTTGATCACAACAAAACCTTTCAGAGACTTCATCTCAAACAATGACACTCCTGGTGTGCTTTACTGCCGTCCAATTTGTACACACAGCCCTTGGAACGACACACACCATTGGACAGGGATGCAGCGAACCGTCCCGCGATGTGACATATCACACCTCCAGCCCATCACATAGCTTAAATACAACCTGAGTGGTCAATGTCAAGACTCCATAACTTACTAAGTCAGGCCCAGCCCATACTAGGCATGTGGTCGTACAGTAAGGCCCAGTTCAATGGCGCACAAAGTTAAGTCCTTAATTGACTAAGGCAAGACTTCCAGTTTTTCCCAAATCACAAAGTTTATATCACACAGATCCACCATTCACACAGAATCCACCACTTGCCTCAGTCTAAATCTTTTCCCACCCTGTTGATTAAGTGCAACACATGCCATCAACGAGTAATAGCACACAAAGACACACAGATTCATCACACGCCCATAATCACTTAGTCAAATTTATAATTGCAACTCTCACATGAAATGATGACTCGTGGCATGGCTAAGCAGGCTAATCGTATCTAACCAACCCACGTTGGTGCTACAATAATACCAACTAATAATTAATCAACCTAGGGTGACAAAAGATCATGGCATACAATAGACAAGGTGGCATAACAATTTGGATTAATAACTACACCCAAAAGCATTTAAATAAATACTTGAAATAGAATGCAATACATTGAAACAAAGTATTTTGAAAACGGGTTCAAAATGATCAAAGGTATAACTTGCCTTGGAATAGATCTAGATATTGGTCTTGGTCTTGAGGTGCTCCTTCTTCGCAAAATTCCCAAGTATCGACGCCTACTGCAAAACGAGACAAAAGAAAACAAAACAAATAAATAACAGAGGCAAAATAAACTCCAAAATTAAATAAAATTCATAAATAAATAGATCTGAATTTTATATGAATTTACAAATTTGAATGGGCTCAATTGGACTTCGGATGCAAAAGATATGGGCTTTGGAAGATTGGAAAATCAATAAAAACCCTAAATTGGATTTTCTCGAATTTCCCGAATTATTTTTATAAAGGAAAATCGATTTATTGCGCAATGCTTGCGTCAGCCGAGAATTTCCGGAAAAAGGAATTAAAATTAAATAGAAAATCGACGTGTGGGCCCCATCGTCGCTTTCGCCACGATGGACCAAACCACCGAGCCACGGATCTGGGAGCCGGTGGACCGAGCCACGCGCGCGTGTGCTGGCGCTGACATGGCGCCACGCGGCTGACACGCACGCACAGAAGCTGAGGTGGATGCTGACGCGGCTGCCACATCAGCTCGACGGCGGCGATGGCTCGGGAACCAATGGCAACGGCGAACGGCGGCTCTTCGCCGGCGGTGAGTGGTACCAATGTGTAGAGAGGGTTATTGCGCATCTATGGGCACTGGTTTGAGTACCTGGGGTGGTCGGAGATGACCGGCGGCGAGGAAGCGGCGACGTCTCGGTTTGTCGGACGGAAGTTCGGCAATGCTCCGCGACGAGGAGGTGCGCGAGGTGGCTCGAGGCTTGCTGATCACGATGGTGCAGTTGGCGAGGCAAGGGCGACGAAGACGGCGGCGCAATTCACCGGAGAAGAAACTCGGCCGAAACCCTAAAACTCGAAAATGCGGCAGCGCTAGGGCGATCGGGGCGACGAGAGCGGCGGCTTTGGATTGCGGAGGTGGTGGCGATGTTAAGGAGGTATTTATAGGCCCGGGACGCCGGTTTGAAATCCCCAAATCGGGTCCAAACGGCCGGATTTTGAATTCTCGATTCTCGGAGATTGAAACCGATTTGAAATTGAAAATAACCGAACGGGTGCGGGAGAGATAAGGCTTCGTAAGGCGTTGTCCGCGCACAAAATCAGAGCGTTGCGCAATTGTCGGACGAAGCTCGAGGTCCAAAGAATGGCGGGCGAGCGCGCGCCATGAGAAGAAGATAGCGCGAGACGACGCGACCACTGGCGGTCCCACCGGCGAGAGAGCGAGGCGAGTGGGTGCAGCGCCGCGCGATGGAAATCCAACGGCTAGAAGCGAACGCGGCGAAGCGAAGCGAAGCGAGATCAATGCCGCGGCCACGCGGCGAATCCAACGGGTCAAGGCGGGTTGAGCGCGTCGTCCGACGGAGACGAGGGCACGCGCCGAGCATCCAACAGACGAGCGCCGTGGCGAGATGGTGGGCGCGCCGAATAGTCTTTGGCTTCGCCCGATCGTTCAAGGATTTAAAATAGGTTTTTCTTTTAAATAAATCCAGAAAATGCAAATAGCAATTAGAAAATAGCAATTGACTTTGGAAAAATTCCAGAAAATTCTATAAAATATATCCAAGCATATAGAATCTAAATAAAATAGTTTTGACAATTGTTGATGTTGGAATTAAGCACATTAAATCAATTTGTTCTAAAAGTCCATATTAAGCTTTTTAATTTAATATTCAAATAAATCCAAATGATGAATTTTCCTGCTACCAATATTTAAAAGATTTTTAAAGCTCTGAAAATTGGGATGTTACAAACGTCGAGTTTCAGTACTTTTCAGCAAGAAGGGTGGTATTGAGCCAGGTCTCCCTTGCAAGATGAATCCCAAACTTAGTATAAACAACCGGTAGCATTTGCTAAGCGGCCCTGCAAGTTATGTTGGACATACTGATGAAATATAAATAATCGAAATTGGTGCTCCCATGCACCTACGAACAAATGATCAAACACAAATGTCCTCATAACCTGAAACCACCAGAAACCCAATTCAATAAAAACCTTACCCCTACTTGACTAAGAGGCTCCCACCCCACGTGTGGCAGCACGATAGTTACATGGAATGACAACCCATTGCTCGGACCTTAGTGTGCCGGACAAGTCAACCACATACCCGATCTGGTGCACGAAGACACCATCACTAGCAACCACTTGTCCAAACCCAAAACACTTTCAAAATTACAAAATTTAGCTTTATAAATAGATATGAAGATCTGGAATAGAAGGATAATACGAAAGTTGTGTCTCGCATGATCGTCGGGTTATTCCTGACAATCAAAACTACCGCACTAGACTTGCATGGCTAAGCAAACCCAGACCATATATTTCACCCAACATAACCTAAGCATGTAGGTACTAGAAATAATTGAAGTATAACCTCATGAATAGTATGTAACTAACTACACATCACAAAAATAGCGACATAACCAAAAGTAGCATGCAAGCAATTATCATTGCATCTAATAACAAAAACTGAGAGCAATATGATGCAAAAGAAAGTTCAAATGATGCTTGCCTTGCTGAAATTCAAGTTGTTCGGCCTCGGTGGCATATGAGTTAATAAAATTTGCTTCGGGATCTATATAAAGACAATATCGAATAAACATCGAGAAAATGCACAAAATACAAAATACTTAAAAATGCATGAGATTTCTACAGTAGCTAGATGCTGATTTTATATGAATTTAGGTGCAAGAATTATTCTATTTTCATTTAGTATGTGAAAGTTATAGCCGTTTGAATTTTTAATGTCCCGAAAATGCAATTTATTTAATTTAAAGTTTTGGCTAAAATTAGTAGAATAGTGAGGAGACCAAGGGTTACATAGATAAATTGAGAATATTATGATAAGTCCACTGCAACTTGGTTCATCTTATTTGCAGTTTCTATGTAAAAGTTATGAATTTTCAAAGTTATAACCATTTTTCTATTGTACAGATAATCGATTAAATGATCATTTTCCAAAACTCCATTTTATGCTAAAGATAAAAATGTGCAACCTATTTTGAAATAAAGTTCATCAAAAATAAAAATTACCAGCACTGGTTTCATCCAATATGGAGTTAGGATGAATTAGTTATGCATTTTTGAAGTTAATCATATTTTTCAATGTATAGATAAATGTATTCTGAATGTCATAGATTCTTCATTACTTTTCTTACCGACATTACTGCTAGCCACAACATCGACCTGTGGGCACGACAAACAAGACTGCTTTCTCTTTTACCTAGGATTTTTTTCTACCGACAGTGGCGCCTACTGTCGGCTGGCTTGGTCCACCACACAGTGTGTGGACTGCCAGTTCACTGC
Source organism: Hsuehochloa calcarea (assembly GCA_036346395.1). Lineage (NCBI taxonomy): Eukaryota > Viridiplantae > Streptophyta > Magnoliopsida > Poales > Poaceae > Hsuehochloa > Hsuehochloa calcarea. The sequence goes on along the minus strand of CM070609.1, from coordinate 53,870,745 downwards.
GGTCCACCAGCCCACGATTGTGTACTTAATCCCGTGGGACCCAGATGTCATACATACAATTGAAACGTTGTTAAATGATTGTTTTCTGTTCATGGGCCCACACACCATAGACACATTAATAACCTTAAGACAACACTTAACTTTTAAGTCGATGATTAGCAGTAAATGATGTTGGTTATCCCTCATGATGCTACTACAGTCATGCCGGACGGCCTGACACGACTGATCTCGTCTCGCTGGTGGATTGCCGGCGATCTCGGTCATGGTGGCGTCGGCCAAAACCAGAGATAGGTGCGCAATACCATTGCGTATGCTTGGGTGGTGGCGGTGACCTCAAGGGTGGCTTGTAGCGGTGGCGCACCGGAGAGGGGCGGCGGCGGTTCTATGGCAAGAATGCATACAACAATACAGCTCCGCGGTGTTCACTCAAGTGGGTGCCACAGCATCAACGGGGTGTAGTGAGGCTACCTGAACACTAGAGAGGAGTGGGGAAGCTCGGAGTTAGGCCAGCGTCGGTGGAGGTGATGGCGGCACGTCGGCTTCACGAGGGGAAGATGTCCTATGCAAGGAGAGTGACAATGAAGCATCGAGACAACTTAAGGATGGTCGGTAGATGCTCTAGCCACAAGGAATAAGAAGGTTCATTACCAGCCAGCGATGGAGACGATGAATGTGGTTCTCACTTGCCAAGAAGGAAACTACAATTACTCGATCTCCTGTGTGACATCCAACAAATTGACTGAGGGGAAAGATCACTCAAGACTTAGGACATGAGATGATGCACTTCCGAGAGTAAGGAGCTCACCGGACACGAGGATGGCTAAGATTGACACGGCGATGGCCTTTGGTGCGCACTCTGGAGACGAGGAAGACACGCTGGTGTTCTGGTAGCTACAAGCAAAGCCAAGTTTTCGGGTTAGCAAAAATGGAAATGGCATCAGAAGAGGAGGCTCGGAGACCCAGAGGCGAGGGGCTTACCGAAGAATGGAGCTCACGCTAGCTTCCCTCTCCTCGACAGCTAGAGGAGAAGTGAGGGAGAAACGGGAGCAGGGAGGCAGGTTAAAGGCGGGAACTGGACGGAGGAGAGGCGGCGTTACTCGGCGAAGCTCCAGGAGTGGTCGGGAGGGGCGGCGCATCCACGGTGTCAAGACAGGCGAGCAGGGGTTAGCAGCCGCATGGCGTTGTACTTTTGCAGTTGCTCCAGCGCGAGTAAGACGACGACAGGACGCCGAGCCCACTTGTCGGTTGTAGCGGGGAGGCGCAGCGCGCGGGCGAAGTGGTTAGAAGACCTGGTCGGGGGCCGTCCGGTCAAAATCGGACGATCCACGTTCTAGTGGGCTCGGCCGAGTCAGCTCGCCGGTCGGCTCAGCCGGGTTACTGTGCAGTGGGTTTGAGTCTGAGGAACAGTGTTCCCATTTGACTGGTTTTAAATTTTAAACCTCTAGTTTGACTGGCCTTCAAAAATATAGCAAATAAATTCATAAAAATGTGAAATAAATCAGGGGGTTACTAGGTTGACCTAGTACCCACATAAATTTGGAAAACATACTGTTCATTTTTTATTTGGTATAATTTAAATTCAAACTAGCATATGTTATTAATCGAGTTTGAATTTTCTGTGGTTCAAATTTTGTTCTAATAATTTTGAAAAATTATATTAAATCAAAATATATAATATAGTATTTGAATAAATTATTTCCAGGGGATGTTCATATGCTTTTATTACTGTTTTCTTTAGGACATACTTTTATAAGTGTAGGTTTATGTAATTGTATAAGAATTTCCTAGTGCAATATATAATATAAATGCTTGGAAACATTGTGTATGCTGATGAGATGCATAGTAATCCTCTTTATTAATTTTTTGCGGATGTGACAAACCTCCCCACTTAAAAAAGATCTCGACCCCGAGATCTGGGTAGAACGGAAAGTAGACAGGAGGATTCTAAAAGAAGATACACATCTGTTGTCTTGATTTCCTTCAAAGATAAGACTAAGATATTCTAGTAAGACTACAAAGTGTGGCTATTACAACTTTCTTCCTATTTCTTTGTTTAACCTTTCCTTTCTTGATACGAAGGCACTTCAATCAGAAGGAAATAGATCGGGATATTCAGTTCGCATTTTGTCTTCACGCTCCCATATTGCCTCATCTTTAGTATGGTTACTCCACTGAACTTTGATGAACTTGATGCTACAATTTCTTGTCTTGCGCCTGCTTCTTCAAGAATACAAATCGTGTTCCCAAACGAAGATCGGGTTGTAAGTCAAGCCCTCCCAACTCGGTCGGTTGTTTTGGCCGGACTCGAGACACTTCTTCGCCAGAGACATGAAACACGCCATGCACATCCGATAGTGATGGTGGAAACTCCAATCGAAAGGCGATCGATCCCAATTTTTCCGAATCCTAATGGTCCGATGTAGCGGGTGCCAACTTCCTTTGAATTGGAAACGATGTGTACCCTTCATCAGAGAGACTTTATGGTAAACATGATCGTCTACCTCAAAAATCAACTCTCAACGACGGCGGTCGGCATATGACTTCTAACGCGACTGAGCTGTCCGTAGTCGCTCACGGATGACACGAACTTGTTCTTTGGCATCCTCCACCATGGTTGGACCATAAAATGGCCTCTCCCCAGCTTCAGACCAGTTCAAAGGTGTCCTACAAGACCTTCCATACAACGCCTCGAAAGGTGACATTTGGATGCTTGATTGGAAGCTGTTGTTGTAGGAGAACTCTGCAAATGGCAAACACTTCTCCCAGTTCTTGCTATAGGACAGCACACAAGCATGGAGAAGATCTTCTAAAATCTGGTTCACCTTCTCAGTTTGTCCATCTGTTTGTGGGTGGTAAGCAGAGCTAACAGTCAGGTTGGTCCCCATTGCTTGGGGTGTAGGCATTTCCAAAAGTAGGATGTGAACTGAGGGCCTCGATCTGAAACGATTACTTTTGGCACACCGTGGAGACAGACTATTCTTGAGAGGTAAAGCTCTGCTAGCTTGACCCCGGTATAGGTGGTCTTGACAGGGATGAAATGAGCGACTTTTGTCACACGATTGACAATCACCCATATAGAATCGGACCCGATTTGAGTCCTTGGAAGGGCGGTGATGAAATCCATTCTGATCTCCTCCCACTTCCAACTAGGAATGGGCAAAGATTGGAGAGTACCCGCTGGTTTCAAATGTTCAGCTTTTACCCTTTGGCATACATCGCACTCAGCGACATAGTGCGCAACCTATCATTTCATGCAGCTCCACCATAGCCGCTTCTTCAAATCTTGGTAAATTATGGTACTCCCAGGGTGGATAGAGAATTGGGAGTCATGAGCTTCCTTGAGGATCAATTCCCTCAAATTTACGGTTGAACTGGACCACCAAACGATCCCCAAAAAACAAAGTGCCTTGGTCATTCTCTGAGGCACTTGGCTCTGCCTTGCTTCATTTCTTCCCGAATTTGGGCTGTTTCCATATCGGTCTCCTGGGCTTCTCTAATCTGGTCTTCCAATGTGGATTCCACATTTAAGGCAGCAAGAGACCCTTCCTCAGCTATTTCCATGTGCAGATGTTGCATCGCCCCACTCAAGCCTGCCGAAGTGGGAGTCACCGACAAACAGTTGCATTGAGATTTTCTACTCAATGCGCTCGGAACCACGCTGGCTTTTCCGGGTGTTAATGAAGTCCTATATCGTAGTTCTTGATCAACTCAAGCTACCTTCTTTGTCTCAGGTTCAGGTCGGCTTGGGTGAAGATGTACTTGAGGCTCTTATAATCAGTGTAGACCTCGCGACGGTTACCGATAAGGTAATGTCGCAAAATATTTAGAGCATGGACCACCGCGGCAAGCTCTAAGTCATGGGTGGGATAGTTAGTTTCATATGGCCTCAATTGCCTTGATGTGTACGCTACCACTCGGCCCTCTAGCATCAGTACACAGCCGAGCCCGTAGCTGGAAGCATCGCAATATATGTCGAAGCTCTTGTGGATATCTGGCAAGATGAACACGGGGTCTTTGGTCAGAAGGTCCTTTAAGATTTGAAAACTCATAGCACATTCTTCGACCACTCGAACTTTTTCTCCTTCTTTAGTAGCTGGTGAGAGACCATGTGAGTAGGGTCCCCGTTTGAGTGATGAGTATTTGACGCTGTGGTGAGAAGTTCGTGATTGAAATCATCGCGTTTGCGCTGCTGCTATTTTGTTTCTGGAAGTGCGGAACTTTCGGTTCTGGAAAACGGAACTTCCGATAATCGGAACTTCCGCTGTGGTAAAACGGAACTTCCGATTATCCTGACGTTTGTGTTTCGGTTGAGGTAATCGGAACTTCCGCACCTGGGGACGCGGTTTGTCTGATAATACTGGCGTGAGTATTCCTCTGTGACGAAAATCGGAATTGAAAATCTGGGAGTGCGGACGTTCCGATAATCGAAAGTTCCGCAATGGTAAGCGCGGAACTTCCGATAATCCTGACAAGTGCGGACGTTCCGGAAATCGAAACTTCCGCAATGGTAAGTGCGGAACTTCCGATTGTGCACAGAACTGTGCAGAGAAGCATAGTTTGTGATTTTGAGTTTGTATGAGTTTGAGTCTTGTTCAAATATTGATGCTATGATATTGGGCAAAGCTATGTGATGTGTTTTTGTCTGTGTTGACTACAGGACATCAAGACGAAGTCGTGGCGAGACACGAGGTGATCGGACTAGGTGCAGGCCGCGTTGAGGTCAGAACGGTCAGGATGTGTCGAAGACGGTGTGAATCTTGAGGTGGTTGCGAGTCAAGGACAGCACGGTGTACGGGAGGCTTCCAGAAGGTGCGCAAGGGGCGAAACGGTCTTTTCGCAAAGCGGCACAAGTGGAGGCGGTTCCGTTCGGGTGTAGCGGGCTTAATGGGTTGAGACCCGTTAGCCAAGGGCTATAAATAGAGGTGAACCCTCGGTGTTAGGGTTAGACTTTTGAGAGAGAAAATTAGGGTTAGCTTTAGCAAAAGAGCTTTTGGAGAGTTTGTTTTGCTTTTTGAGAGTTTGTTGAGTTGGAGAGGATGAACTGAAAACTTGTGTAATCATTCCTCTGTGTTTCCCTCTGTAATCGTTTGATTTCTATCAATGAAACTCTGAGGTTTTGATTACTTGTTTATGCCTCCTTTCTTCTCTCTGTTCTTCTCTTGAATAGCTAGGGTTTTGATGAAACTTTTGATTCGTCTTGTGAGATGGCATGAAACTTGATATCTAGAGTCGTATTGCTATTGCTAATCTATCCTCAAAGTTTCATGAGCTAAGAATTTGAGAATCTTGTCTATTGTGGTTTTTGGTCTTTCTTGCCCCTTCTTCAAGAAATCCGATTTTGCTTTGATTAATGGATTCTTGTCTGCGATTCTTCTCCATGAGGTGAAGATGTTGTTTAGGATGATGTCCTGTGAAACTTGATCTGAGAAGAGCATTCAAGATTTAGTATTTCGGATTTTTGGGCAAAACCCGAGCGCACTATTTTTCGGTCAGGACAATCAGAACTTCCGATTGTCCAAGGCGGAACTACCGCTAGGTAGAATCGGAACTTCCGATTTCCGGAACTTCCGCACTTGATCGGCCTAACTTCCGATTTCGATCGAACGTACCAAACTTATTTTCGTTCTCTGATTTTGCTTCACTCCCCTTCTTGAGATTTCCAGAGGGCTTTGTAGGTGTGTTTAAATACAGTAAAGGGGAGTTCTTAATTTTTAAGGCACCATTCACCCCCCCCCTCTGTTGCCATTTCGGTCCTTCAATTGGTATCAGAGCCGGTTAGCTCTTCCTTATAGATCTTAACCGGTCTGTTGAGCCATGGCAACGACAAGTATTCCACCAAGCCTCCGCCTTTGATGGCCGGATTACCCTTTCGAAGAGCCGAATGGAAACATACATCCGTGCCCAGGGTATGCCATCCGGAGAAAGGTGAAGGTTAGATTCGCTGCCTCGCCGATGAAAACATCAATGTGGAAACATGCCCGTGTTGAGGCCAATGCCAAGGCAAGGAACATTATCATTCATGCTTGAGCGTATGAGTTCGATCGATTTCTCATTTGTCTTCACATACGACATATGGGTGACCTCGATGCATACCATGAGGGCACCACCCAGATTAAGACGGTTCGACAAGACCAGCTTCAAGCGAGAATACAACAAATTTGAGATGCTTGTCGGTGAATCTCTTGACGAGTGCTTTTCGCTTTTCATAGGATTTTGAGCAACCTCCGAGCGGTCGGTCTTACATACCCCGACTGGATAACGCCGATGATGCTTTCGACTCGATCTTTGTGTTTGGGAGATGAAAGTGACTACCATCAAGGATAGCACGGACCTCTCGACGACTCTTGATGCGCTTTACTCGCGCTCAAGACTCACGAGATTGACATTGTCTCTCAAGGTCGAAGTCACGACGATGGCTTTAGTCACCGATCCCACCTCCGATCTTCTTCTCGAGTCGATACACGGGTTCTCCCTAGCGCTTCTCTCGTGACATAACTGATGATCCGTTAGAGCAGCTTGAGGATGAATAGTTAGCCCTCCTAGCTCGGAAGTTTTCCCATGCTTACAAGAGGAGGAGGGATGGAAAGAGAGGAGGTCCCGTGATTTGCTTCGAGTGTGGTGGCCCCAACCACATCCGAGCAACCGCCTAAGCCGGGAAGGGCAAAGGTGACTACGGCGGTTCGGGCAAGAACGACTACATCGACAAGAACCGCAACACGAAGCCCTCAGCACCTGACCAAGGTAAGAAGAAGTTCCGCAACTTTGGGAAGGCAAAGAAGCTGTTCCATCGCGTCCTCACCGCCCTCGACGAACTAGACACCAGCGAGGTGGAGGGTTGGAGTGACGATGATGGAAAGGACGATCATGATCCCAAGGACGACGGCAACTTCTCTGGCATGTGCTTCATGGCCCTCGGGGGCGATCTGAGCGACAGCGAGCTGTACTCCGACTCCGATGAGGTTAGTCCCACTTACGACCAGCTTAATGATGCTTTTCTTAAGCTAGGTAGATTTCATGCTAAGTCTAGGCTAAGTGTACTGAGTTGGAGAAGGAAGTAGCTAGACTATCACGGGAGCTTACCTTACTTACATCTGCACCCTCCCGTGATGATTGTGACACATGCTGTGCTTTGCTTGATGACATGGAAAAATTAATAACCTTGCATGATAGTGTGTCCTCTGAATTAGATATGATTAAAGTAGAGAACATTAGCCTTCTTGCTGAACTAGAGATAAGTAGAGTAGCACCTCCTTCATCTACTACTGTTGAGGCTACTGCTTGCACCTCCTGTGAGGTTAAGGACAACTCGTTTAGAGGTCTATATACCATGTTGCTCGATCTGCCTGAGACTTGTGAAAATTGTAATAATCTCAAGATGAACCTAAAACGAGCAGATCATAAAATTGCTGAATTTCAAGCTGCTTTATTAGAGCCTATTGTTTCTTGTTTAAACTGTCCTAAGTTAATCAATAACTAGAATCAGATTCAAACAGCTTTCAAGAATGATTGATCACAATAACAAATCTGCTCAAGATGCTTCTAAGGACCTTGTTAGCTCACCATGCAATCAGTGTAATAAACTAAAATGTGATTTGGTTGCTTTGGATGAAAAATGTGTGAAGCTAACTAAGGACCTTCTAGAAACACAATTATCTGCTTGTATTGTGTGTGCTGGGAAGAAGTCTAAGGATTTGGTAGAGACGCCTAGCAACGTGAACCAATCGCTAGCAAGAGGATCGTTTCAAAGTCGGCCGTGCATGCACAAGCCAATCTTTCCTCTCGCTGTTGGTTCTTCTTCGCTTCCCTTACCTTCTCTTTGTTCCTTCTTCCCGCTTCTTCTTGCACCTCTCTTTTTGAGTGTCGTGATTCGATGAACACTCTTGAGAAATTTGTAGGAGGCAAGAAGAAGCTCAATCTCATTCTAGACCAATCCAAGATTTGTAAATTTAATCAGGGTCTAGGATATGATTTCCATGAGGATATGAGGAAGCATCCATCTGTCGTGCTCAGAACCATAGCACCAGGTGTGATCAAAACTAAGCCCAGGACTGAGAAAGTAAATTTTAAATCAGCGGGTTTTGTTCAAAGGATCTCTGATAGCAAGGTGATTCCACCGCGCTTCTACCGTATATGGCGTATCATTGCATCTTCTGTCAGAAGGATGGACATTTGGTTGATCATTGCTTCAGGCGCGCCAAGATCGCGCGTAAAGATCATGTTGAGTCCTCTAGGCGTATTCAGGGTCAGCCCCAGACCATGAGTGCATCTAAGACTAACATGAGGTCTAGGTTTGCTACTGCTGATGATTTAGGGCAGCATCGAGGACTTGGTTTTTCCGAGTTTTTGATTTTCGCCCTCATGCTCCTTTTGGTCGTGACTTCCGCGCTTGAGGGTAGATCTCGCTTTCCTTTCGAGATGGCTACTCGCAGCGTGATCGACATGTTGCCGTAATTCACTCGCTCTTCCATAGCGATCGGATTCAAGAATCAGCCTTCGTGTCCGCATACGCACCTTCCGACTTGTTGAGTGACAGAGCGAGGGTAGATAGAGGTCACCTTGCTTGACTACTTCATCTGCTCGACGTGTTACTCAAGATTGGGTGCCAAAATCACCGCTGATTCACCCTAGTATCGAGACTTTACTCTTTGTTTGACTCGTGTTCGCGGGCCGGGAAGGAAAGGTCCGGATTGTAGACTCCGTGTTTTCGCCATATGACCGAGACTCGCTGGTTTTCTTCCCTAGCCCGTGCTCGAGGTGATGAGACGATCACCTTCGAGATGCTTCTTTTGGCGCGCCATCGCTAAAGGTACCGTGAGCATTAATGATTCTTTATTTTCAAAGATGTTGCCTTAGTAAGTAAGTCGCAGATAATCTGCCAGTCTCTCACCACCGATGACGGTTACGAGGTGAGCTTTAAGAAAACAATTGCAAAATGCTTGATTCTTCGTAGCCTAGTTTATGGATTTCGATATGGGAGGATCTTTCGTGCTGATTTTTCCGAGTCTTCCGTGATCCTCTCCGGTGTTTAATTGCTTCTGAATCCCGTGATTTGACTTTCTGGCATAGGAGACTAGGTCATATAGGCTTTGACCATTTGACACGAGTTAGCGGCCACGATCTCATTCGTGGTTTGCCAAAACTCAAGATGGTCAAGGATCTAGTTTGCTCTCCATGCCAAGACGCGCAAGATGGTTGCCGCTTCTCACTCTCCAATACAAAGGACAATGATCGATGCACTGTGATAACTGCCCATATGGATACAGCTTGGTCCAAATTTCGAGTGCAAATCAGCAGAGGAAGTGGTATGTTCTTGTTGTGGTCGATGACTTCTCGAGGTACTCTTGGGTGTTTTTCTTAGCCTTGAAGGATGAGACGTTTACTTATTTCCGTGGTCTTTTTAGTAGGCTTTCTGTTGAGCTCCCAGGTGCATTACGAGCAATTCGCAGTGATAATGGCACCGAGTTCAAGAATTCCTACTTTGAGAGTTTCTGTGGTGAGACAGGTGTAGAGCACCGCCTCTTCTCCATACGCCCCCAATGTAATGGCGCTGTGGAGAGGAAGAACCGTACTCATGGTCGAGATGGCCAGGACGATGCTTGATGAGTACTCTACACCTAGGAAGTTTTGGGCTGAGGCTATTGCTACTGCTTGTCATGTTTCTAACAGAGTTTTTCTTAGGGCACTCTTGCATCGCACTTCTTATGAGTTGAGATATGGGCGAAAACCCAGCATCTCGCATTTTCATGTGTTTGGTTGCAAGTGTTTTATTCTGAAGTCTGGGAACCTAGACAAGTTCGAGTCACGATCTTGTGATGGGATCTTTCTGGGTTACTCGACTTCTTCTCGTGCCTATAGAGTCTGGAACTGCGAGTCTAGCAAAATGGTAGAAACCTGTGAGGTGACCTTCGATGAGGCCAGTCCGGGGACTAGGCCTGATATCTCAGGTTCTCTAGAGCGATGCGAGTCCATCTTTGTGGACGATGAGGAAGACGGAGATGAGGGTTGTCTACCCGATCCAGCTTCTTCCTCCTCCTCTTGAGGTGCCTTCTTCCGCCGCACTCGAGGAGATCACCTTACCTTCTCGCTTCTTCTCGGCTAGTGGCTCTGTCCCTATCTCATCCGCCATGACATAGAGGCCACTTCTTCATCTCACCTTGGACCTCCTAGACACATTCAAAAGGACCATCCTTCAGAGCAGATCATTGGAGACCTTTTGAGCGTGTCACACGCTCCAAAGCCGGTTTGTCTCTCTTTGTCTCCATTCTCGCCTTGTCGCCTCATTTGAGCCCAAAGACGCTTGTCATGCTCTATCCGACGAGTCTTGGATAAACGCCATGCATGAGGAGTTGGAAAACTTTGAAAGAAACAAGGTCCGTCCTTGTTGAGCCCTCTCAAGGTCACAATATCATTGGGACCAAATGGGTGTTCAAGAACAAGCAAAGTGAAGATGGGTTAGTCATTCAAACAAGGCTAGGCCGGTAGCTCTGTGGGTACTCCCAAGTTGAGGGTCTAGATTTCGAAGAGACCTTTGCCCCTGCAGCTAGACTTGAAGCCATTAGAATCCTACTTGCCTTTGCAGCTTCTAAGGGTTTCAAGCTTTACCAGATGGATGTCAAGAGTGCTTTCCTCAATGGCCTTATTGAGGAAGAAGTCTATGTCGACAAGACCTCCGTGCTCGAGAACCCCAAATACCCTAACCATGTCTACAGGCTTTCCAAAGCTTTGTATGGACTCAAGCAGGCTCCCAGAGCTTGGTATGAAAGGCTTAAGTCCTATCTGCTGAGTCATGGTTTTGAAATGGGTAAAATAGATAAAACTTTGTTCATCCGCCGTCTTGGCACTGATCTTTTGCTTGTCCAGATCTATGTGGACGACATCATCTTTGGCGGCTCCTCACATACTCTCGTTTCCCAGTTTTCCGATGTTATGAGCTCGGAATTTGAGATGAGTATGATGGGTGAGTTGAGCTTCTTTCTTGGCTTCCAAATCAAACAGACTCGGGAAGGTACTTTTCTTCACCAAGGCAAGTACACTCGAGACCTCCTGAAGCGCTTAGACATGAATGATGAAAAGCCAGTATCAACTCCGATGGCATCTACAACTGCTCTCGATCCAGATGAAGACGGCGAACCTGTTGACCAAAAGGAGTTCAGGAGCATGATTGGCTCTCTCTTGTACCTCACAGCCTCGAGACCTGACATACACTTCTCTGTGTGTCTTTGCACTCGGTTTCAGGCTTCTCCTCGCGTATCTCACCGTCAGGCGGTGAAGCGCATATTTCGGTACCTTCGAGCTACCATTGACTATGGTATCTGGTACTCTTCCTCATCTTGTCTATCTCTTAGAGCCTTCTCGATGCACGATTTACCGGGTCAGTAGGATAGATAGGAAGAGCACCTCCGCACTTGCCAATTCATTGGCACTTCTCTTGTCTCCCGGTCTTCAAGGAAGTAGTCCTGTTGCACATCCCACCGCAGAGGCCGAGCACGTTGTCGCAGCCCGATTGTCAGTAGCCAAGTGCTTTGATGGTCTCGACCCTGCAGGACTTTGGGTTAGCAATCGATTGTGTCCCACTCTTTTGTGATAACACGTCTGCGATTTGCACTGCCAAAAGCCCAAGGCAACATTCTCGACCAAGCATATTGATATCGATATCACTTTCTTCGAGACCATGTAGAGAAGGGTGACATTGTGCTCCAGTTGTGGAGAGTGAGCACCAGCTATCGATATCTTCACCAAGCCTCCGACTGACTCTCGGTTTTATTTCTGGGAGAGCTTGGGTGGTTTGTCCTTACGGATCTGCAGAGGGGAGCTTGTGTTTTAGTATCAGATTATATTTTAATTATGCTATTTCTCCTTTCGTTGCATTTCATTTAAGTGCTTTGTGGGTTTAAGTCCTTCAAGCATAGGTTAGAGTGGTTCTCTTGCCAAAGTGCTTTGACTGCTAATTCTTATCTTGTGCTTCTAGGATGTCGCTTATTAGTCGCTTTCCTCTCTCTAAGTTGAGCTTACTCACTTCTTATAGGTTCTAGCAAGGGTCGGGCCACCCTTGGGTAGACAGGGACAGTGTTTGCTCCTTAGTGTGTGAGTTGATCAGCTGATAGTCCTGGAATCATATGGGGTAGATAAGAACCTGTCTGAGCGGTAGTATTCTCTATATCTTTTCTATGCTCTAAGGACTGCCTTTTCTGTTTCTCTTTCCAGTTTCTCGATTTTGTTCCTTTGGTTCAGGGGGAGTTCATCTTGTCTCTTCTAGTTCTTAAATTTGTCATAACTTAACCTGAATTAAAAGATGCATCTCATTCTGAAGAGGATCTGGATTTTCATGCATTTCATCCTGCATTGTAATATAATCATATGGAGCCTTGTCTATTATCCCTTATGATCTATTTTCACTGTTTTACATCTTGCCATGATTTATGCTAAACTGCTAGATTTATCATGACTTTTTATGTGTAGTTTAGTCTTTGCCATGCTAAGGTGATTAAAAATGCCAAACTTGAATTAAAATCTTGTCATAATAGCTCTTGAGACTAGTCTGTTGGAGTTATCCTTTTATGATTCTCGCCATGTCAAGTAGGCTGAGTTGAGTCTTGAACCTTTATTGAGTTTCAGAGTTGGCTATGTCAGTTCATTCAGAAACTTGACTTATCTTTAATCGTTGGTCTAAAAACTTCAAAAGCAAAAAAAATGATCTCTTTTGTGCGAAAAAACTGATCTCACCAAATCTTTCTCATGAGACTGCTTGCCATTGCACTAGGCATGAACTCAGGGGGATCCTTGGATGACCTAAGATCACTTCCTTAAGTCTGTTGCTTGGAGTGGTCGCATAAAGCTTGGGATCTAGCACATGGTTAAGATTTGAAAAATTGGCGTAAGCTTAGGAGGCAGTTGTGGATGGCACCTAGTCCAGGACTTGCTTCACTAAGATAAAGCCATAATTATGTTTCCAGAAAAAGAAACTTGTGCTAAAATTGCTTATCATTAAAAAGACCAAGTACTGTTCAATATGAGTCTTTCTTCAACTGGTAGCACTCTAAACTGTTCAATATGAGTCTTCTTGGTTCAACTTAGATTATTTGACATGGCTTGTATCATCCTTGGATACCTTTGCTAGACTACAATCTTGGTTTATTTGACTTGCTAAAGAATTGGATCATTAATCAGATTATGGATTTTCTGTCTTAGCTACTCTATACATCAATTGTCATGATCTTGATAGCATTCTTATGTGTTATGGCTTGGTGTAATACTCTAATAGTCATTTTGGATAATCTACATGGCTCCTAATGCTTAAAATAAATATCATATAGTCATTTCCTCTCTTTACAACTTCTTGATGTGTTTATTGCCAAAAGGGGGAGAACTTGGTTTGGAGAGAAAAAGTCTTCTGGAGAGCTTTGCAGAAAAATTTGCTCTTTCATTTAAAGCTCAAATCTTTCTTCTTTGACAAACTTGGTTTTGAACCTTCTTGATTTCTAGATTAGACCATGTTTGGCTTCTATCACAAACTCTTCTATATGCTTTTTCGTGTTTGTCAATATACTCATCAAGGGGGAGATTGAGAGACTATGTGAGTAGGGTCCCCGTTTGAGTGATGAGTATTTGACGCTGTGGTGAGAAGTAGGGTCCGCGTTTGCGCTGCTGTTGTTTGGTTTCTGGAAGTGCGGAACTTCCGGTTCTGGAAAACGGAACTTCCGCTAATCGAAACTTCTGCTGTGGTAAAACGGAACTTTCTGTTGGACCGTAAAGGCGACTAGAGGGGGGGGGTGAATAGGAGCACGCTCACTTTTTCACAAATTATGAACTCAATACAATTTTACTCCAGTAGCTATTAGAAAGCTATGAAGATCAATATACCAGTACAGCGGAAGACTAGCATTGAATCCAATTAAAACCCCTAAGCAATGTGATAAAAATCAGCAAGAATCAAAACTAACAGAGATCGGCGGTCGATCATTTGTTATATCAAGGTCCGACCGGTACCAAATTGGTCCGACTCGGTGTGGGGCGGTTGGACCGCACCAAAATCGGTCGACCTCTCGTGTGGGGCGGTCGACCGGCAGCTCGTAACAGTAAAAAAACAGCCGATGACGGTTGCAATTAGGTCTAACTTTTGATTCTCAACTCCAAACTTCACGAAACTTTGCACACACCTTCTCTATGATATTAAGGACCTATTCCAATCAACAATTATGATAATTCTTGGATGAACAAATATCTTTTACGATCTGATTGAAGAAGGGTGCAAAACCGGGCAAAAGAGAAAACTAGATCCAATCGCTTGCTTGTGGGTGATTGATGATCAAATTGATCCTAGATGGGTTCCCACACATCACAGCAAGCTAATCCACGTGAAAGAATCAATCAAAAACTCGTGGATCAATGAAAGCCCTAAAATCACGAAATTGAAAGCAAGAACGAAAAGAGACTTATCTCAAGCAAACCTTGCATAGATTGATTTCGTGATTGATGCTGGATTACATCCACACCATCATGGATCAGTGGACAATCAAAGATCACGAAATTCACCACAAACCATCAAGAGCCCTAGCCTCCACCTCAACTCCCCAAAAGACAATTAGGGTTTTGAAACATAAAAAGGCGAGAGAGAGGGGTGCAGCCACCACCTCCTCCTATTTATAGTGGAGGCCTAGAACTCCTAGGGTTTGACTCAATTGGGCTCCCGTTAAGGCCCACTAACAAACGGGTCACACACGCACGCTTCGCAAAGCGCCGTCTTTAACCTTTTGACCTAAACCGCTCCACCATGCGCTATGGATTCGCCAATAGGTCACCCTTGTCCATCTTGTGTCACGCTTGAGTCATTAACCTCACCCGCATCGTTGATCGCTCGACCTCAACTCTCCAAGTCTAGTCCCGATCCTCTTCGCCGCTGACCGTCGTTGACCACCAAGCAACCCGCACAACCACGCACAAGAAAACACGAATTGGGAACAAGTTCTTCAAAACTTGACCCATGTTAGTCAAAACATGCATCATGCAAAACATATGCCATGGAACCCATGTACTTGACCTAACAAAACAACATCGCCACGGTTGGCCGATGATCAAGTGGATACCGTCCGATCCGCTCCTTGTGAGCGGTCGGACCGCCTTCGCCGGCCGGACCGCTCCTCGTGAGCCGGTCGGACCGCCACCGGGACTTAGCCGAATTTCATACCTCAAAACCCGAAACCTTCGAAACTTAAACCAATAGAACTTCTTATCAAGACTCCAAAATCATGAGACCAAGTGCATTGGGATCCCTCACTTGCCTACAACACCTATTTTTGGCCCAAAGACGTTTTGACCACTTTTAGGTCACCGCCGGTCCAACCGCCCCACATGGCCGGTCCGACCGATTTGGGACCGGTCGGACCGCCGTGCTAGGACCGGTCCGACCGCCCCTGTCCAGTAAGCCTGAAACTTTGTCGAAAACACGTGAAACGACAAACCGTAAACGCCATTGCCAATTGTCACATCATCCTAAGATCTGGAACATATCCCCATGAAATCCACAATCTCCCCCTTGATGAACACATTGTCAATTATCCAGAAAATGTAAGTAAGAGGTTTGAAAATGAGTTTACTCATAGTTTTTAGACAAAGGCACAACTTGGTCCATAAGCAAGAAAAAGCAATGAAAATGACCAAGCTGGCATCAGAATAGTATAGGCATGTGAGACAAGGCAAAAGAAAGCATAAAAATTTTGATTTCCAGAAAAGGGTCAAAATTCTCACATGAGGTCCATATGAAAGAACAATTGTTCAATTGACCTATGATCATTGTGAGAATAAAAGAATGCAATTCAAGTTCAGAATATTCAATAAGACAATAAGAATGCAACTCAAGAACTCCCCTCACTATGATCCTCAATTTTCAAATTTTAAGTTTCTCCCTTTGTATAAACTTCTCCCCAATAAAGAAATATCTTCTTATTAACACATCTTCTCTTCTCATTTAACACATCTTCTCCCCTTTGACAATGGATTCATCAAGGAATCACGCCTTCCTCTCATCCAGAGATAATAAATATAGAATAAAGGAAGAAGCAGAAACAAAAGAAGCATAAAGAGGAATATGCATGAAGTGCAATGGAGTGGCTTCAATTTTTGTATTTTTCAATATTTGATTACAGGAAGCTTTGGAGATTACCCAAAAGAACAAGCTAGTATCTCTAATATTGCACAAACAAGATATCAAGCCCGACACAATAGCAAGATCATGGTAAGACATATATATCAAAGCTAAGCACAAAGGCTCAAAAGTAAAGCGATAGATTTGATCAATTTAAGCAACGCTTCAAATTCAAAGAAGTTCATCAACAGGATCCTAAAGTGAAATTGGCCATGTCAAAATGTCAAAGTGAGATCAAAATCTAACAAAGACCACATTAAGAGTCAATCAAGTCCCGTATTGAATCATTGTCAACATTTTTCTCATTTGCATTGAATATTGAAGTTGACTAATGATCTAACTTAGTGACAAGATCCCGGACTAGGAGCCATCCACAAACTCATCCTAAGCTTCACCAAAAGTTGATTAAAGGTATATCTTAGTAAAGAAGATCCTGACTAGGAGCCATCCACAAACTCTTTCTAAGCTTCTACCGGGCGACAAATCTTGAGGTTCATGTCATTTCGACAAGCAATCCCCATGAGATCGTCTGTTCATCAAACTATCTCCAAGTTCATGTCATTTGACAAGCGCCTCGTAAGAATAGTTTGGCACAATTTAAGCATAAGACAATCTTGATTTTCATTTTTCACATGAGCAGCTTTAGAATCTCAAGAACACAAAAGCTCAAGTAATGGTCAATTTTAGATCAAAGAGCTAACAAAGCAATTACACAGGCCAATGTCACAAGAGGAGCACTAATTGCGCAACTCGCTAAAACATCCACAAATTACAATTTCTTAGTTTGAGTTGTTTAAAAGGTTCTAGCTCATATAGCAAAGACTTAGCTACACATGTAAAAGCATGATAATTCTAGCAAGTCAAAGAACTAGACATGACATTGAGCAAGAATTGAAATACAAAAGCTCTAAAGGGTAATAGGCAAAGCTTCATCAATTTTAAAAATAAGCGTAAAATCTTATATTACAATGCATCTTTTGGATTTTTCATACCATTTGTTGTAACCACTTGTTGGAGTTTTCATATGAATGCAATATGACACAATGAGATGCAATTAAAAGCCTAAAAACCTAAAAAGTTCAAAAGATCACTAAGTTCGTAAAAAGAACAATAAAAGATCAAAAGAACATGGAAAGATAAGAAAAAGATCAAACTCCCCCTCAAACCAACCCATAAGGATAAATTACCCCTAACTCGCTTCATAAGGAGGAAAATCTGATTTGATCTAAAGGCTTGGTAAGAATATCTGCCAATTGAGCTTGGACTCACAAGTGCATCACAATATCACCTTTTCAACATGATCTTTAAGGAAGTGAAAGCGAATGTCTATGTGCTTAGTCCTAGAATGTTGCAATCGGGTTTTTAGCAATATTAATAGCGAAGTGTTATCACGTAAAAGAGGAACACTAGCAAAGTTTAACCCATAATCTTTCAAAGTGGACGCCATCCACAAAATCAAGCTGAAAGAACTAGCAAAGCAGCTACATACTCCGCCTCGAAGAGTGGATTGTGCAATGTAAGACCGCTTCCTAGAAGACCAAGATACAAGAGAAGTGCCTAGGAAGTGACAGTGCCCGAGGTACTCTTCCTATCTAACCGACACCCGCAAAATCGAATCAAAACCCCTAATGGACAAAGTCAAGAGCAGAATACCAAATGCCATATAAAAGGGTAGAGTGTAAATACCGAATATGCGCTTAACGGCTTGGCGATGGGAAGTTCTCGAGACGCTCAAATCTTGCACAAAGGCATACCGTGAAGTGAATGTCCGGTCTCGAGGTCAAATACGTAGAGGGCCCGATCATGCTTGCGGTACTCGCGTTGATCCACGACTTCTCCTTCCTCATCCGGATCCAAAATAATCGGTTGCCATGGGAGTGGAAATTGGCTTGCAATCACCCATGTTGAAGCGCTTGAGTAGATCTTTAGTGTACTTCGTCGATGGATGAAAGTTCCTTCCTTGCATTGCTTGATTTGAAGTCCCAAAAGTAATTAAGCTCTCCCATCATACTCATCTCAAATTCCACGGACATAGTGTCGGAAAAGTCGAAACAAGAGCATTAGAGGAACCACCAAAGATAATATCATCCACATAAATTTGAGCAAGCAGAAGTCATTGTCACGCCTAAGAATAAATAGAGTTTTATCCACTTTACCCATCTCAAAATTATTTTTAAGCAAGAAAGTCTTAAGTCTATCATACTGGGCTCTAGGGGCTTGTTTAAGACCATACAATGCTTTAGATAGCTTGAAAACACGATTTGGATATTTAGGATCCTCAAAACCGGGGTTGCTTAACATACACTTCCTCATCTATGAAACCATTTAAAAGGCACTTTTAACATCCATCGAAATAATTTAAAACCTTTTGATGCAGCAAATGCAAGTAGAATGCGAATGGCTTCTAGTCTAGCAACAGAGCAAATGTCTCATCAAAATCTAACCCCTCAACTTGGTGAAACCACGAGCTACCAATCTGGCCTTGTTTCTAACCACGTAACCATCCTCACCTTGTTTATTTTTAAACACCCAATGGGTTCCTATAACATTATGACCACTAGGGGGTTCTACTAGGTTCCAAACTTTGTTTCTTTCAAAATTTTCTAACTCCTCATGCATGGCATTTACCTAGCTAGAATCGGATAAAGCATGTGATATATCGCGGGTTCAAAAGAAGCAACAAAAGCCGAATGAGAGTAGAGATTTGGATCATTATACCGAGCGAGTGACTCGCTCATGTAGATTACCTATTATCATTCTCCGAGGATGCCGTCTCTGAATGCGAAGTGGGCGCCGGGTGAGATACCGCTTCTTCGACCTCCGCAGTATCTGCTGATGATGAAGATGCAGCAGAGCCTCAATCAAGGTGAAGTAGACGTAGCGAGTTCTTGTATCAAGATGGGCGCTTGAGCGCAGATGAAGGAATGATATTAGCTTCGTCCTCATCTTCCTCCACAAAAATGCTCTCACACACTGTAAATCATCTCAGAGTAATAGATCTAGCTCGTGGCTAGTCTCATCAAAAGTGACATTACAAGTCTCCCGAATAATGTTAGTCTCAGATTAAAAACCCAAAACCCTCGAATGAGCAGGATAACCCGTAAATAACCCATCAAAAGTTCTTGATTCAAATTTATCTAAGTTGCTGTCTTAAGAATAAAACATTTTGATCCAAAAACTCAAAATGCGAAGCAGAGGGTTTTCTACCAAAACGAAGCTCATAAGGAGTCTTGCCTAAAGAAGGTCTCAAAAGACACGATTTGCAATATGGCAAGCAAGAGCAATAGCTTCGCCCAAAATCTCCTCGGTGTGTTATACTCATCTAGCATCGTCCTAGCCATTTCGACCAAGGTCCTATTCTTCCTTTCCACCACGCCATTTTGTTGAGGGACGGTGGAGAGGAGAACTGATGCTCAATACCACGCCAAAGACAAAAAGAAGCAAAGAAGCATTTTTGAACTCCGTGCCATTATCACTGCGAATCGCTCTCAAAGCACCAGGAAGCTCAGAAGCCAAACGAAGAACAAGGTCATGAAAATAACCAAAAGCTTCATCTTTTGAAGTAAGAAAGAACACCCAAGTATATCTAGAAAGATCATCGACTATGACAAGAATATACCATTTTCCACCGATCGACGGACTCTAGCAGACCAACAAGATCCATATGAAGCAACCGTCCTGGTCCGTCAGTCATAACCATAGTCACAGAAGGGTGTGAGGCGGCAACTTGTTTGCCATGCCTACAGGGCGCACATACAGCATCCTTGACAGCTTTGAGTTTGGGCAAACCTCTCATGAGATCAAGGTTGCTAACTCGTGTCAGATAATCAAAACCAATGTGCCCCAAACGTCGATGCCAAAGCCGTAAATCGAAGAAGATGTAAGCAAACATTTAAGAGATCCAAAGAAGAGATTACAAAAATCACTCCAAAAATTCTACCAACTCTAGATATTCCAAACACAAGCTCACCAGTAGAATCAAGCACACGACAAGCATTTTTCTTAAAAACAGTCTCATATCCATCATCAAGAAGCTGAGAAACAGAAAGGAGATTATACCTAAGCTTGTCCAAAAGAGCGACATCCTTTAGAATGAATTTGTTGTTTACCCTAATTGATCCTGTTCCTTCAATTCGCCCTTGTGTATCATCTCCAAAGGTGATGAAGTCATCACCGCTGCTGCGCGTGAAAGAGGTGAACCATTTTGAGTTTTCGGTCATGTGGCGTGAACACCCGGAGTCAACGAACCACGTGTTCTTCCCCTTTCCACGGTAGTCCTGAAAATCAAGGAACAAAAGAACGATGTGTCTCAATATCAAGGGTTAGATAAACAAGATTTAGGAATCCAAAGATCGAGACACACGCCCGCAAAGAGTATACAAACCGTAAGTACTATCCTTGATTTCATCTAACATTCGGTTATGAGCAATGTTTAAATTAACATGAGACTTAAACTGTCCATGGGCGGTCTGACCGGCGTTGTGCTGGCGGTCAGACCGGCGACCAAAACGGTCAGACCGGTGACCACCAGCGGTCAGACCGACAGTCTGATAAACATTAGAATTAGGATATCTAGAAACATAATGATTTGCATGAGAGAAAATCCTAATCCGTGTTTATTCTTTTCGGTGTTACCATGTCTCATAGAAGCTCTAGGTTGCATGAATGAAATTCTATCAAAATTTTCCTATCATTTTTCAACCTACGCCAACAGAATTCAATCAAATGCCCACCTTTCTTGCAATAAGTGCAATGGTACTTGGTACCACTAGAAGAAGCACCATTTGAATTAATACAAGGTTGGGCAAAACTGCAGATTTAAAAGATGTTTTTGCAGTTGGGTTTTGAATTCAATCAAACCTTTTCCAAGACTTGAATGACTTTTGGGTTTGAATTGTCTTGAGAAGAATTGAATCCTAAACCTTGCTTCTTATAAGGAGTTTTAGACTTGTCAAGAATCATGTTTAATTGTTTCTTACCTTTAGAAAATTTCTAATGTATCATGAAGGTAAGCATTTTCTTTCTCAAGTTAACACAAGCATCACAAGTTTTATCCATAGATTTCTCCTTATACAAAGCAATTTCAAGCTTAAGAGCGGAACATGAAGCACAAGTAGTATTTTCAATATTGTCCTTAAGCTTAGCATATTTGACTCTAGCGACTTCTAAGATATCTTTGATTTCACGCTCTTTTCTAAACATGAAGTGCAAGGGCTAGAATCAAATACATCAAAAGCAATCAATTTACTAGATTCTAAACATTTTTCACAAGGAGCACTTTTAATTTCATTTAGTTCAGATCTAGCATTCTCAAGTTGTTGTACATAAATATTATGAGCAGATTGTAACTTGGTAATTTCTGAATGCATAGCATGACAAGATAAACATTCATCAGGTTCAAGAGTCTTAGCATTTTTAAGCTCTACTTTCAGTTTGCTAATTTTTGACTCTAATTTCTTATTTTTTGTCATCACAAATTCTAGTGCTTCATCTTGACTAAGCAATTGCTCAACTATAGAATCATATTTAGCAGAAAGCTCATCATAAGAAAAAGATACCTCATTATCATCAATGTCGCCTCGTGTCACCCATGAAGCACATGCCGGTGAAGTCTTTGGCCTTCCCTTTCTTTTGCCTTGAGGATCTCCTCCTCCTTGTCCTCCTCACTCCCGGTATCCACATCGCTCAAGGATTGATCCTCAAAAGCGGCAAGGACCCGGTGAGCACCTTCACAAGCTTATTAGCCTCATACCTTGATTTGTTGAAAGGAGGCTTCTTCCAAGTCGGCTTTCCTTCCTTATGATTGCTCTTACCTTTCACTTGGGGCAATTTGTCTTGATATGATTGAGCTCACCACATTCATAGCATCTCACCTGACCACCTCTCTTTTGTTTCTCACATTATTGTAGGCCCGTGTGAATTTTTTAGCTAGAAGAGCTAACTCGCTTCAGAATACTTTCAAGCTCCTCTTCATGAATAGCGGATAAACAAGCAAATGAAAATCCGTAAGAAGATTCAAAAGAGTCATCAAAAGCCTTTTGAGAGGATCTGCTACCAAAGCTAAATTATCTTTCTTGGGATGATCAACTCTTTTAATTTCATGAGTCTTGAGTTTACTATAAAGCAATTTTAAAGTAAGACTTGAAAGATCAACATTTTCCTCTATAGCAAGAGCCTTCATCTCCCACTCCTTGGTGTTGATTGCAGCCAAGAGATGGGTGGCATTTTCAGATTGAGAATATTCAATATCAACAATTTTCATTTGATTAATTACTTTATTAAAGCGACGAAAATGTCATCGATGCTCTCTCCAGACGATCTCGAATTTATTGTATTCACGCTTGTAAACTGCTTGGCGACCTTTTGATTTGAGACGAACCTCATGATATGTTTCGAGAGTGTTCCAAATTTCATGCGCAGTTGAAAGATTACAAATTCTATCATATTCTTGTCTACCAAGTGCACCATATAAAAGATTCTTAGCCTTCTTGTTGTTAGCCAAAAGAATTGCGTAAGTGTAGCAATTTCAGAATAACCGGTGGGCTCTAACAACATCCCAAATAGCTTGTCCTCGCTCTCAAGAAAGACGCATACGATTCTTCCAATAGGCATAGTCGTGCCCATCGAAGATATGCGGTTTAGTAGAAAACTTATCCATCGCCAAAGTTCGGTGACCGGTTAAGATCAAGATTGAACTAACCGGCTCGATACCACTTGTTGGACCGTAAAGGCGACTAGAGGGGGTGAATAGAGCACGCCACTTTTTCACAAATTATGAACTCAATACAATTTTACTCTAGTAGCTATTAGAAAGCTATGAAGATCAATATACCAGTACAGCGGAAGACTAGTATTGAATCCAATTAAAACCCCTAAGCAATGAGATAAAAATCAGCAAGAATCAAAACTAACAGAGATCGGCGGTCGACCACGTTATCTTGGCGGTCGGACCGTACCAAATCGGTCCGACCTCTGTGTGGGCGGTCGGACCGCACCAAAATCGGTCGACCTGTGTGTGGGGGCGGTCGACCGGCAGCTCCGCAACAAAGAAAAACGGCCGATGACGAAGTTGCAATTAGGTCTAACTTTTGATTCTCAACTCCAAACTTCACGAAACTTTGCACACACCTTCTCTATGATATTAAGGACCTATTCCAATCAACAATTATGATAATTCTTGGATGCACAAATATCTTTTACGATCTGATTGAAGAAGGTGCAAACCGCAAAAGAGAAAACTAGATCCAATCGCTTGCTCGTGGGTGATTGATGATCAAATTGATCCTAGATGGGTTCCCACACATCACAGCAAGCTAATCCACGTGAAAGAATCAATCAAAAACTCGTGGATCAATGAAAGCCCTAAAATCACGAAATTGAAAGCAAGAACGAAAAGAGACTTATCTCAAGCAAACCTTGCATAGATTGATTTCGTGATTGATGCTGGATTACATCCACACCATCATGGATCAGTGGACAATCAAAGATCACGAAATTCACCACAAACCATCAAGAGCCCTAGCCTCCACCTCAACTCCCCAAAAGACAATTAGGGTTTTGAAACATAAAAGCGCGAGAGAGGGTGCAGCCACCACCTCCTCCTATTTATAGTGGAGGCCTAGAACTCCTAGGGTTTGACTCAATTGGGCTCCCAAGGCCCACTAACAAACGGGTCACACACGCACGCCGCAGCGCCGTCTTTAACCTTTTGACCTAAACCGCTCCACCATGCGCTATGGATTCGCCAATAGGTCACCCTTGTCCATCTTGTGTCACGCTTGAGTCATTAACCTCACCCGGCAACGTTGATCGTTCTGGACCTCAACTCTCCAAGTCTAGTCCCGATCCTCTTCGCCGTTGACCGTCGTTGACCACCAAGCAACCCGCACAACCACGCATAAGAAAACACGAATTCGGAATAAGTTCTTCAAAACTTGACCCATGTTAGTCAAAACATGCATCATGCAAAACATATGCCATGGAACCCATGTACTTGACCTAACAAAACAGCATCGCCACGAAGTTGACCGATGATCAAGTGGATACCGGTCCGACCGCTCCTTGTGAGCCGGTCGGACCGCCCCTCTGGCCGGTCGGACCGCTCCCTGTGAGCCGGTCGGACCGCCACCAGGGACTTAGCCGAATTTCATACCCTCAAAACCGAACCTTCGAAACTTAAATCCAATAGAACTTCATCAAGACTCCAAAATCATGAGACCAAGTGCATTGGGATCCCCACTTGCCTACAACACCTATTTTTGGCCCAAAGACGTTTTGACCACTTTTAGGTCACCGCCGGTCCAACCGCCCCACATGGCCGGTCCGACCGATTTGGGACCGGCGGATCGCTGCATAGGACCGGTCCGACCGCCTCGTCCAAGAAGCTCAAACTTTGTCGAAACACGTGAAACGATAAACCGTAAACGCCATTGCCAATTGTCACATCATCCTAAGATCCGAACATATCCCCATGAAATCCACAATCTCCCCTTGATGAACACATTGTCAATTATCCGTAAAATGTAAGTAAGAGGTTTGAAAATGAGTTTACTCGCAGCTTTTCGACAAAGGCACAACTTGGTCCATAAGCAAGAAAAAGCAATGAAAATGACCAAGCCGCATCGTAATAGTATAGGCATGTGAGACAAGGCAAAAGAAAGCATAAAAATTTTGATTTCGAAAGGGTCAAAATTCTCACATGAGGTCCATATGAAAGAACAATTGTTCAATTGACCTATGATCATTGTGAGAATAAAAGAATGCAATTCAAGTTCAGAATATTCAATAAGACAATAAGAATGCAACTCAAGAACTCCCTGTAACATCCCAAAATTGGTTTGTGTTTCAAATGTAATAAAAATGAGGAGAAATTAAAACTTTTCTCCGATCTTGATTTTTGTAATCAGTTCCATAATTGTTGTAAAGGAATTATGGAAATCAAAAATCAAATTGCCATTTGGACACCAACACAAATCTCCTTCATGAAAATCTTGTGCCCAACCCCAAAACAATTTTCTTTGAACCTAGGAGTGATGTTTAACACCTCGTAATTATTTCATAATTTTCAGGAATTATTTGATAATTTTTGAGACAAGTCAAACATTAGTCAAAATCCTAAATGGCCCTCTGAATTTTTAGAGAAAATGCATTGCATAAAACTCTCTGAAAATTTTATATGAGGTTCCTCCTGCAATCAAGAAGCTCCAGCTTGAAATTTCATAAATTTTGGAGTTTGTTTGCTACCCCATATAATTCCTCCAAAATCGCTTATTCAAATTCAAACTCTAACTGGTTTTCACTGCTCTGTTCGGATCGACTCGGCTCGAGCCACTTGACTCGCCTACCAACTAATCGCACCGCTCGGTCGGTCCGGCGCGAGTGTGGTGCACCGTTGATCGGGCCGAACGGTCCACGATCGCGTGAACGCTCGACCGCCAACGCGCCGATCCATTTGAACCGCTGGATTCTAAATCAAGGGTCCACAATCGCGTGAACGTCGACCGTCCGAACGCCGCGCAACGTGAACCGTAGGATCCAAATCAACGCCCAGATCAAGTTAGCGCTCAAACCGTTCTAATCGCCGTGTTTCTTTTGAACCGTCCGATTGAAATCCAACGGCCGCGGCTATCGCTTTCCTCCTTCGCCAAGGCCACCAAGTCAACAAAGGGTCGGTGAAAATTGCAGAGCGTGCAAATCGTCGGGTCACCTCGCCTTTTGGCCAACGACTCAAGATTTAATGCCCCGCTCCACCGCCTCCATAGTCGCCGCCCCACCGATTTCACTTGCTCCCATCGCCTCACCGCCTCACACCGTGAGCTCCCCATTTTCATGCCGCTGCTTCTTCTTGCTTCTTCGCCTATAAAACTCTCCAAGGGCTTCCTTATCTTTCTTTGAACACCCTTGAGCTCCAGAGCCACCGTAGTGTATTGCTTGAGCTCAATTTCGAATTTTCACCTTGACGCCATTGCCGCTAGTGCCGAGCTTTTGAGTTCTTCTGAAAGTGGTGCTCTGCCTTTCCTTCTCAAATCCTCGCTTCCTTAGCTCCTCTCCTCTCTAAGAGAAATAGCCTCACTCAATTTTTTCGCTTGCTTGCAGAGAGCAGTTAATTTTGATTTCCCTTTCGGCCAAGTCCCCATTCTTCTTCATTGGAGCCAATCAACCCATCTTTGTGCCTTCTTTGGGCTCGTGTAAACCCTCTTAGTCCCTAGTTGATTGGCACCCGCTTGCTTGGACCGCAGCAGAGCTCAATTGCTATTTTCGCTTTTGACCGCTTTCGGTCATCTCTCATCTCCGCTTGCCGGCGTTCTAAAACGCCGCACTGGAATTATTAGTTCCTTTGGGTGCGAGTTTGTTAGCAACCCATTTTAGGCCTTTGCTCGCACCGCCAGTGACCGAGTCACCGCGATGAGCCGCTCTTTCCCGCCATTTTGTCTGACGAGAACAGGCGAACGCTTGAGCGTAGGTCATTGTGGACCGTTGATCCAAGATCAACGGTCCCGATTCGAGTGAACGCTCGACCGTCCGAAAGGTTCGATCCATGTGGACCGTTGGATCCAAGATCAACGGCTCCTATATGCGTGTGAACGCTCGACCGCCCGAACGCCCCGATCCACGCGAACCATTGGATCCGCATCCAACGGTGAGCGCTTAGGGTTTGTTAACGCGCTGCGTTAATGCTGAACGCGACCGTCGGATCCGAGATCGACGCCTCGCTCGCCACGCCTTTTAAAAATTCTGATTTTCCCGAAAGGATTTAGTTATCAATCAAAATGTGATAACTTGTAAAATACATAACTATTTCATTTCAAATCCTTTTCGTTGATTCAAATTTTGTTGGTTATGTTTTTAACTAGACTTTGATTTAAAAATGTTTCCAAATCCAGTATAGCTTCAGAAATTTTCGCTAATGAATAGTAGCATTTTTGATTTATAAAAGCTGAGCAAAATTGTTTTGGTCATATCTTTGGCATCAAGAATCCAAATCAATTGGTTCTTGTTGCTAAATTCTTTATAAATCAGGATCTTGCTACTGTAAAGTTTTTGGAATTTTTGGAGAATGTTTACTGTTGAGTCTTTGCATTTTATTCGTTCTTATCGGTTGCTTTTGCTTTCTCGTTAGGATCCGAAGAGCACGTTGATAATATTATTGATCCTCAAGAAGACCTTGACCCCAAAGCAGGTGCAAGCGCTTGATCATGTTAATCCTATTATTTTACAAGTTTAATATTTTGAATTCAATCGTATGTATGCATTGCTACTTTGTGTTAAATTATGGTTAGTTGATCCTATAGTTGCATAATCCGTAGGATATTGTTTATTCTCTACTACTTGAGCCTAGGTTATTTGCTGTGATTAGAGTTCGTTGGATGAGCTCTTGTCACTTAGTAGCATACGAGTCTTTATGCTTAGCCATGCTTAGTTCGGTAGCTTTGGGCGATCATCGACTTAGTCGATGGTCTTGATCACACAAAAATTATTATTCTTTCATTATGTCCAAAGACTTTGTGCTTTGTTAATTTTGCAAATCGTAAACTCAAAATGAAAACTGATTTGGACTTGGGCATAATGGTATGTTGGTGTGGTGTTTTTGGGTGTGATCGAATGGTGCCCAAGTCATCAAGGACCGAACATCTTGTTACACTAAACCAAGACTATTGCGCACTAACCACATGAGGGATATATGGGACCCTCTTGACTTAGTACTTTGGCGTGTGTTATCTCCGAGTCGCAGGAGGAAAAGTTTTGTGTGTGTGCTGTGAAACAGTCAGTGTGTTCTTGTGTTTGTGTTGGGTGTGCGGTGGTGGGGATTGCCGGAAGGTTCTCCACCTCGAGGGGCGCCGCAGCTTGTCCAAGGCTTTACCCGTGATTTGTAGTTGTCCGAGGTCGGGCCACGACTCCGACACAACGTATGGGTTTCTATCCATACGGCGACTCGGGTTAATACATAATATTGGAAACGCCTCAGAGGACTTAGCCGTGCTTAATACCAAAGGTAGTGTGCTTAATCATGTGGCAAAAGGCGGTCCGACATGTGGGTAAGTTGGTACACCTGCGCAGGATAAAACTATTCGAATAGCCTCGCCCTAGGTTATGGACACGCTTGGGGAGGTCTTCCAAGAGTTAGACTACAA
Source organism: Hsuehochloa calcarea (assembly GCA_036346395.1). NCBI lineage: Eukaryota > Viridiplantae > Streptophyta > Magnoliopsida > Poales > Poaceae > Hsuehochloa > Hsuehochloa calcarea. Next base: position 53,842,473 of record CM070609.1, on the reverse strand, counting down.
CATTTGTTTTTAAAATTTAAAACTTGATATGGTTGGTATGAATGGGTAATTCATACTATTGTTGTGGTGACTATTGGGTTAGTCACTTCGGGATCTGTTGTTGTCTATTTACCGTTATTAATATTGTTCTTTCTGTTATTTGAACATTAAAAACAGATTTGTTAAATTGCTTTCAATCTATTATATTATTGCAAATGAAAACTTGCTTTATGCTAAAATGAAACCTACAAACCTCATCGTTGATTAAGCTTGCATGTAGTATATGTACAGTGTGTTATTCCACATGTAAGTCTTATGCGAGTACATTCAAAGTACTCACCGCTTTTGCCTACCGCTTTTGTTTGTAGGGAAGAAGGTGAGCCCCAAGGGCCTCACTTTTGTGAGATGTGCTTCGGTTTGGCGACTAGCTTGGCGGTCCGGTCGGTTGCCTTGTGGGTTAAAGGCACACTGATTGGCTCTTTGTTGTAGCCATCTTATGGCACTTTTGCTTCACTGCTTAACTATTGTTGTCTCTTTTATTGTTGGCCGGTTGGCCTCTCTTTTGTAATGACTCGGTTTAATGTTATTAATACTTCTGTTCTACTCGATGTTTCGGTTCTATGTGGATGAATGGAATTGATACATAAATTTTGTGATGAGGTGTGTATATCGCACTGGGAAGTATACATGTCTCGAGTCTCTGATTATCTGCTTTGTGATGCTAGGACCGAAAGGATGGTTAAGATTACAAGCGGATAAACCGGGTCTCACAAGGTTTGCATCGAGCCATACCGACCGTAGTAACCCAAGTTGGTTGTCGCTTAGGATATTTTGAAAATATTATTTTCAAAGTATCAAATGATTTTGAAAGCTTAAGTAAGTTCTCGATTTTATTCCTTACCTATCTTAGCTTTCTCCTCTCATCTTGCTCTAATTTGAGTTTTGAAAATTGTTTACCTCTCCTTTTCAAAGATAGTGTTATCGATTAAATGGGTTTTGGGAACCACCGAGTTTGGCAAATTGAAGTGCTTAGGGTTTTGAAGTTTCGGATCAAGATTTCGCTAGAGACTTGATGCGAATCTGACAAAGACGCTCAATTTCCGACAAATGAGCTCAATGGTTTCGATGGGACCACTAAGCTTGGCAAGTTGAAGTGTGCCGATTTTGAAGTTTCTAGGATGGAAGACTTCTACCGAGCTTGATGCAAAATCACTACAAAGAACTTCCATTTCCTGACAGCAAGCTCGATGGTTTCTAATGGGGTAGAAAATGAGAGTTTAATCAACTAAAACTTGTGGGAATAAAAGGGTAAGATGTGATACTAGTTAGCTAAGTATCTAACACTATTTTCGCGATTGAACCTTGCTCTTTAGTGGTAATAGATCTTACCTTAATCTTCCGCTTTTATCTTCTCAATCAATTACTCGCTCATTCAATACGGGCTAGTTGAATTGGGAAGTTGAGCTTTGGTTTTATGATTCCTTGCCGCTTTTGGAGTCTTTTTATAAGGTGTTTAAGATTATACACATACTGCTTTTTGGCTTTCGGTTAGGGTGATATTCCATTCCCCTAGTCGCTAGCCTTTCGCTTTCTTTCGGCTTTTAATCTTTGAGTCTAGTTTTAACCAAAGTTTCTTGTTACAGGATGGCCGGACGCACTCGTAGCGGCCAAGGCCGGCCACCGTCCGACGAGGATCTTCCTCCTCCTCCGACCATGGCCGAGGTCCTTCTTCGATCGAGCGCAACCGCAGAGGGACAGAGGGTTCTTCGACGCCATCGCGCAACACTTCCGCCTCTTACCGTGCATCGTGATCCGCAAGGGAGTGGTCATCACCGCGTGGGGACTAGCGGAGTTTCTTCGCACTCACCCCTACGCTCTCCGTGTCCGAGGACTCGCTTGACGCAGCACGATTGGCTTCGCCGTTGAGCGCAAGCTTCGCATAGCGCAGTGCCAGGAGCACGAGAAGGCGCTGTTCGCATCGCACCAGCTGGAGGGTGCAGCTTTGTCTTGGTGGGAGAGCTTCCTCGCCATGCAGCCTGACGGCCACACCGTCACTTGGGAGGAGTTCCAGACGCTTCCGCCGCTCTCATATTCCTTCCGCTTGATGAAGTCAAGAAGAAGGAATTCTTATCGCCGAGCAAGGGCGCTGCTCACCACGGAGTACCTGACGAGTTCAACCATTTGGCTCGTTATGCTCGGAAGAGGTGGCCACCGATGAGGCCAAGCAAGAGAAGTTCAAGGATGGTTTGTCCGAGGAACTTCAAGACAAGCTATCTATCGCTGACTTCCTCGATTTCCGTGCCTTGGTGGACAAGGCCATCGTTGCCGAAAGCACGCAGGAGAGCACTTGTGGATTCCCGCAGCGCAAGTGGAGGCCCACAAGTCAAGACAGCGCCTCTTTCCGCTCGTGTTGGGCGCCTCCGGTCCCGCCTTCACCTTCAAGACTTCGAGATCGCCACCGCCTCGCCCTTCGCAGCCGTGCCCCAATCACGCACCGCGAAGTCACCAGAGGCCTCCGCGACACCGCGGATGTCACCGCTTCTTCAGCAACAACAAGGGGCATTATGCGAATAATTGCCCCAAGAAGACAGAGCAGCCCCGTCCTAATGGAGGACGCGGCAAGGAGGTGGTTCTTCGCGGGATCTGAAGATAGTCCCTGCTACCCAAGGTGTGGGTAGTGGTCACGTCAACCTCATCTCAGCTGAGGAAGCACAGGAGGTACCCGATGTTGTGCTGGGTACGCTTCGTTAACTCTCATTCACCTCTCGCTTTGTTTGATTCAGAGCATCTCATTCTTTTGTTTCGAGTCTTTGTCGCTATTAGTAAGCTCCTCTTACTCCATTATTGGTCCCGTTGCTCATTCGCTCTCCCGGTTCGGGTTGAGAGTCAACTGAGTGTAGGGATGTCCCAATCGAGATTGAGGGAGTGAGATTCTTTGCGAATCTTATCCTCCTTCATTCAGCAAGTATAGATGTAATTCTTGGTATGGATTGGTTGTCTCGGATAAGGGACACATCGATTGTGCCAAGAAGTGCGTCTTCTATCTAGTCCTTCCTGCGAGCAGGTTCGCTTTTAGCCGAAGCTGCTAGGCCCGCATCTCTTCGCGCTTGAAGCGAAGCCCGCTCTAGATATTAGTGAAGTCCCAACAGTTCGTGACTTCATTGATGTCTTTCCTGAAGCTCTTCCAGGGATGCCACCAGTTCGAGACCTAGAGTTTGTCGTTGAGTTGGTTCCTGCATCGCCCGATTTCAAAGAGGCACTATCGGATGCCACCGAACGAGTTGGTGGAATTGAAGAAGCAACTTAATGAGCTTCAAGAAAAGGTTTCATCCGCCTAGCTCATCTCCGTGGGTTGTCCAAAGAATCTTCGTAAAGAAGAAGGACAATACTTTACGCATGTGCGTTGATTACCGTCCGCTTAATGAGGTAACGAGAAAGAACAAGTATCCATTGCCCCGCATTGATGATCTCTTTGATCAATTAATCGGAGCTCGAGTTTTCTCAAGATTGATTTGAGAATGGGATATCATCAAGTTCGATACGACCGAGGATATTCCAAAGACGGCTTTCTACTCGCTACGGCTTGTATGAGTACACCGTCATGTCATTTGGCTTAACCAATGCTCCCGCTTTGTTCATGAACCTCATGAATTCGGTATTCATGGAGTATTTGGATAAGTTTGTCGTGGTCTTCATCGATGATATTCTCATCTATTCCAAGGATGATGAGCAACACGATGAGCATCCGAGGCTTGTGTTAGGCAAGCTTCGTGAGCATCACCGTATGCAAAGTTCAGCAAGTGCGCTCGTTGAAGGAAGTGGCCTTCCGGGCCATGTTCTTTCAAAGAGAGGCGTGGCCGCTGACCCTAGCAAGGTCAGCGATGTTCTTTCATGGTTCACCTACTTGCAACCGGCGCGGAGTTTTCTGCTTAGCGGGATATTATCGCCGCTTTATCGAGAACTTCTCCAAGATCGCGGCCGATGACGAGTTGCTCAAGAAGGACAAGAAGTTCTTGTGGTCCGATGCTTGTGAGGAAAGTTTCCAAGTACTTAAGGAGCGCTTGACCACCGCCTCCCGCTCTCGTTCTTCCCGATATTCATCGGCTTCGATATCTTTGCGATGCTTCTCGGCGAGGACTCTGCTTGTGTCCTTATGCAAGAAGGCAAGGTAGTGGCCTATGCATCAAGGCAATTGAGGACTCATGAACTCAACTATCCTACCCATGACTTGGAATTAGCCGCAGTGATTCATGCACTTAAGATTTGGCGACATTACCTAATCGGTAATCGCTAAGGCGTATTCGGATCACAAGAGCCTAAAGTATTTGTTTACCCAACCGGATCTGAACCTCGTGCAAAAGAGATGGTTGGAGTTGATCAAGGACTATGACATGGGTATTCACTACCATCCGCAAGGCTAATGTCGCTGCCGATGCGCCACGCAAAGCGCATTGCAATGCCTTGTTGCTCCAGGATGTCAACCCACCCTTCAAGGAATTTCAGCGCCTCAACTTAGGTCCGTTGAGCATGGTTCCTCGCTACCTCGGTTGTGCAACCAACCTTGGTGGATCGGGTTAAGGTCGCCAACAATGATGTTGGAATAAGCCGCATCAAGGAAAATGTCAAGAACGGAACAACCAAGTGCTTCTCCGAGGATGAGCATGGTGTTGTAAGGTTCGCAACGCCTTGTGGTTCCAAAGGACATGGAATTGCGGAATTTGATTCTCCGCAAGCCCATGATTCGCTTTTGTCTATTCATCCCGGCCACAAAGATGTATCAAGATCTCCGTCGAGGATTTTGGTGGACCCGAATGAAGAGGGAAGGCGCGTTCGTTGTCGAGCGCGACGATGTCGTCGTCGTCAAGGCCGAGCATCGCCGCCAGCAGATCGCTTCACCTTTGCCTATTCCTCGAATGGAAGTGGGATTCGATCGGATGGATTTTATCACCGGTCCGCCTCGTATTTCCAAGGGCAATGATGCCATTTGGGTCGCCATCGATCGCTTGACGAAAGTGGCTCATTTCATTCTCGCAAGACGCAGCCTTCGTGGGACTCCTAGCCGAGCTCTATATCGCTGTAATTGTGAGTTTGCATGGGATCCCAAGACGATCATTTCGATCGTGGTTCCTGCTCACTTCTCGATTTTGGCATAGTCCGCAAGTGGCTATGGGAACCCATCTTAACTTTAGCACCGCATATCATCCTCAAACCGATGGTCAAACCGAGAGGGTCAACCAAGTGTTGGAAGACATGCTCCGTGCTTGTGTTCTCACATATGGAAAGCATTGGGAAAATGCTTGCCATTCGCCGAAGTTTTCTTATAACAACAGCTTTCAAGCCCAGCCTCGGATGGCACCTTCGAGGCCTTATACGGAGAAAGTGCAGAACCCGTTGAATTGGTCCGAGACCGCGAAGACCATTCTTTGGCCCGACTCGATCAATGAGGCCGAGAGTCAAGTCCAAATTATCCGTGATCGTTTGCGCACACCAATCCAGCAAAAGAGCTATGCGGATCGCCGCCGCCGTGAGTTGAGCTTTGAGCCTAATGACTTTGTTTATCTCAAAGTCTCTCCTTTGAAGGGTCATCGATTCGCGCCAAGGGCAAGTTAGCTCCTCGATATGTCGGTCCTTACCGTGTTATCGAGAAGAAAGGAGCCGTTGCCTATAAGTTGGAGTTGCCACCGCACTCGAAGGGTACATGATGTTTTCCATGTGTCCCAATTAAAGAAGTGCCTCCGTGTTCCAACAGAGGAAGCTCCGTTGGAAACTCTCGATGTCCAGGAAGATTTGACCTACAAGGAGCACCCTGTTCGCATCCTTGAAGAGACTGAACGAAGAACGAGGAATCGTGCCATCAAGTTCCTTAAAGTTCAGTGGTCAAACCATTCTGAAGATGAAGCTACTTGGGAAAGGGAAGATCGTCTCCGTGCGAACTATCCATCTTTCTTTACCGAGTGAGCCAAATCTCGGGACGAGATTTTTGTAAGGGGGGGAGGTTTTGTAACATCCCAAAATTGGTTTGTGTTTCAAATGTAATAAAAATGAGGAGAAATTAAAACTTTTTCTCTGATCTTGATTTTTGTAATCAGTTCCATAATTGTTGTAAAGGAATTATGGGAAATCAAAAATCAAATTGCCATTTGGACACCAACACAAATCTCCTTCATGAAAATCTTGTGCCCAACCCCTGAAAACAATTTTCTTTGAACCTAGGAGTGATGTTTAACACTCGTAATTATTTCATAATTTTCAGAATTATTTGATAATTTTGAGACAAGTCAAACATTAGTCAAAATCCTAAATGGCCCTCTGAATTTTTAGAGAAAATGCATTGCATAAAACTCTCTCAAAATTTTATATGAGGTTCCTCCCGCAAAAGAAGCTCCAGCTTGAAATTTCATAAATTTTGGAGTTTGTTTGCTACCCCATATAATTCCTCCAAAATCAGTTATTCAAATTCAAACTCTAATCGGTTTTCACTGCTCTCTGTTCGATCGACTCGCTCGAGCCACTTGACTCGCCCGACCAACTAATCGCACCGCTTTGGCCGGTCCGCGCGAGTGTGGTGCACCGTTGATCGGCGCCGAACGGTCCACGATCGCGTGAACGTTCGACCGCCCGAACGCCGCCGATCCATTTGAACCGCTGATTCTAAATCAAGGGTCCACAATCGCGTGAACGCTCGACCGTCCGACGCCGCGCAACGCGGAACCGTAGGATCCAAATCAACGCCCAGATCAAGTTAGCGCTCAAACCGTTCTAATCGCCGTGTTTCTTTTGAACCGTCCGATTGAAATCCAACGGCTGGCGGCTATCGTCTTCCTCCGCTCGCGCGCGCTCAGCCGCCACCGAAGTCAACAGTGGCCGGTGAAAATTGCAGAGCGTAGCAGCGTCGGGTCACCTCAGCTTTTGGCCAACGACTCTCGATTTAATGCCCCGCTCCACCGCCTCCATAGTCGCCGCCCCCACTCGATTTCACTTGCTCCCATCGCCTCACCGCCCTCACCCGTGAGCTCCCCATTTTCATGCCGCTGCTTCTTCTTGCTTCTTCGCCTATAAAACTCCTCCAAGGGCTTCCTTATCTTCCTTTGAACACCCTTGAGCTCCAGAGCCATCAAGTTAGTGTATTGCTTGAGCTCAATTTCAATTTTCACCTTCACGCCATTGCCGCTAGTGCCGAGCTTTTGAGTTCTTCGGTGAAAGTGGTGCTCCGGTCTTTCCTTCTCAAATCCCTCGCTGCCTTAGCTCCCTCTCCTCTCTGTGAGCAATAGCCCTCACTCAATTTTTTTCGTTTGCTTGCAGAGAGCAGGTTAATTTTGATTTCCCCTTCGCCAAGTCCCCATTCTTCTTCGTTGAGCAAATCAACCCATCTTTGTGCCTTCTTTGGGCTCGGTAAACCTCTTAGTCCCTAGTTGATTGGCACCGCTGCTTGGACCGCAGCAGAGCTCAATTGCTATTTTCGCTTTTGACCGCTTTCGTCATCTCGCTATCTCGACTTGCCGGCGTTCTAAAACGCCGCAGCCTAAAATTATTAGTTCCTTTGGGTGCGAGTTTGTTAGCAACCCATTTTAGGCCTTTTGCTCGCACCGCCGCGACGAGTCGCCGCGGCGAGCCGCTCTTTCCCGCCATTTTGTCTGACGAGAACAGGCGAACGCTTTGAGCGTAGGTCATTGTGGACCGTTGATCCAAGATCAACGGTCCCGATTCGAGTGAACGCTCGACCGTCCGAAAGGTTCGATCCATGGACCGTTGGATCCAAGATCAACGGCCTCCTATGCGCAGGAACGCTCGACCGCCGAACGCCCCGATCCACGCGAACCATTGGATCCGCATCCAACGGTGAGCGCTTAGGGTTTGTTAACGGCAGCGCTACAGCATGCTGGAACGCGACCGTCGGATCCGAGATCGACGCCTCGCTCGCCACGCCTTTTAAAAATTCTGATTTTCCCAAAGGATTTAGTTATCAATCAAAAATGTGATAACTTGTAAAATACATAACTATTTCATTTCAAATCCTTTTCGTTGATTCAAATTTTGTTGGTTATGTTTTTAACTAGACTTTGATTTAAAAATGTTTCCAAATCCAGTATAGCTTCAGAAATTTTCGCTAATGAATAGTAGCATTTTGATTTATAAAAGTCGAGCAAAATTGTTTTGGTCATATCTTTGGCATCAAGAATCCAAATCAATTGGTTCTTGTTGCTAAATTCTTTATAAATCAGGATCTTGCTACTGTAAAGTTTTTGGAATTTTTGGAGAATGTTTACTGTTGAGTCTTTGCATTTTATTCGTTTTATCGGTTGCTTTTGCTTTCTCGTTAGGATCCAAGAGCACGTTGATAATATTATTGATCCTCAAGAAGCACCTTGACCCCAAAGAAGGTGCAAGCGCTTGATCATGTTAATCCTATTATTTTACAAGTTTAATATTTTGAATTCAACTGTATGTATGCATTGCTACTTTGTGTTAAATTATGGTTAGTTGATCCTATAGTTGCATAATCCGTAGGATATTGTTTATTCTCTACTACTTGAGCCTAGGTTATTTGCTGTGATTAGAGTTCGTTGGATGAGCTCTTGTCACTTAGTAGCATACGAGTCTTTATGCTTAGCCATGCTTAGTTCGGTAGCTTTGGGCGATCATCGACTTAGTCGATGGTCTTGATCACACAAAATTATTATTCTTTCATTATGTCCAAAGACTTTGTGCTTTGTTAATTTTGCAAATCAGAAACTGAAAATGAAAACTGATTTGGACTTGGGCATAATGGTATGTTGGTGTGGTGTTTTTGGGTGTGATCGGAATGGTGCCCAAGTCATCAAGGACCGAACATCTTGTTACACTAAACCAAGCACTATTGCGTACTAACCACATGAGGGATATATGGGACCCCTCTTGACTTAGTACTTTGGCGTGTGTTATCTCCGAGTCGCAGGAGGAAAAGTTTTGTGTGTGTGCTGTGTGAAACAGGCTGTGTGTTCTTGTGTTTGTGTTGGGTGTGCGGTGGTGGGGATTGCCGGGAAGGTTCTCCACCTCGAGGGGCGTCGCAGTTGTCCAAGGCTTTACCCGTGACGGGTAGTTGTCCGAGGTCGGGCCACGACCCGACACAACGTATGGGTTTCTATCCATACAGGCGACTCGGGTTAATACATAATATTGGAAACGCCTCGAGGACTTAGCCGCGCTTGCATACCAAAGGTAGTGTGCTTAATCATGTGGCAAAAAGGCGGTCTGACATGTGGGTAAGTTGGTACACCCTGCAGGGATAAAACTATTCGAATAGCCTCGTCCTAGGTTATGGACACGCTTGGGGAGGTCTTCCAAGAGTTAGACTACAACATTTGTTTTTAAAATTTAAAACTTGACATGGTTGGTATGAATGGGTAATTCATACTATTGTTGTGGTGACTATTGGGTTAGTCACTTCCAGGACTGTTGTTGTCTATTTACCGTTATTAATATTGTTCTTTCGGTTATTTGAACATTAAAAACAGATTTGTTAAATTGCTTTCAATCTATTATATTATTGCAAATGAAAACTTGCTTTATGCTAAAATGAAACCTACACCTCATCGTTGATTAAGCTTGCATGTAGTATATGTACAGTGTGTTATTCCACATGTAAGTCTTATGAGTACATTCAAAGTACTCACCGCTTTTGCCTACCGCTTTTGTTTGTGGGAAGAAGGTGAGCCCCAAGGGCCTCACTTTTGTGAGATGATGCTTCGGTTTGGCGACTAGCTTGGCGGTCCGGTCGGTTGCCTTGTGGGTTAAAGGCACACCGATTGGCTCTTTGTTGTAGCCATCTTATGGCACTTTTGCTTCACTGCTTAACTATTGTTGTCTCTTTTATTGTTGGCCTGTTGGCCTCTCTTTGTAATGACTCGGTTTAATGTTATTAATACTGCTCTACTCGTGTTTCGGTTCTATGTGGATGAATGGAATTGATACATAAATTTTGTGATGAGGTGTGTATATCGCACTGGGGAAGTATACATGTCTCGAGTCTCGGATTATCCGCTTTGTGATGCTAGGACCGAAAGGATGGTTAAGCATTACAAGTTTGGATAAACCGGGTCTCACAAGGTTTGCATCGAGCCATACCGACCGTAGTAACCCAAGTCGGTTGTCGCTTAGGATATTTTGAAAATATTATTTTCAAAGTATCAAATGATTTTGAAAGCTTAAGTAAGTTCTCGATTTTATTCCTTACCTATCTTAGCTTTCTCCTCTCATCTTGCTCTAATTTGAGTTTTGAAAATTGTTTACCTCTCCTTTTCAAAGATAGTGTTATCGATTAAATGGGTTTTGGGAACCACCGAGTTTGGCAAATTGAAGTGCTTAGGGTTTTGAAGTTTCGGATCAAGATTTCGCTAGAGGCTTGATGCGAATCGACAAAGACGCTTCAATTTCGACACAATGAGCTCAATGGTTTCGATGGGACCACTAAGCTTGGCAAGTTGAAGTGTGCCGATTTTGAAGTTTCTAGGATGGAAGACTTCTACCGAGCTTGATGCAAAATCACTACAAAGAACTTCCATTTCCTGACAAAGAAGCTCGATGGTTTCTAATGGGGTAGAAAATGAGAGTTTAATCAACTAAAACTTGTGGGAATAAAAGGGTAAGATGTGATACTAGTTAGCTAAGTATCTAACACTATTTTCACTGATTGAACCTTGCTCTTTAGTGGTAATAGATCTTACCTTAATCTTCTCGCTTTTATCTTCTCAATCAATTACTCGCTCATTCAATACGGCTAGTTGAATTGGGAAGTTGAGCTTTGGTTTTATGATTCCTTGCCGTTTTTGGAGTCTTTTTATAAGCAGGTTTAAGATTATACACATACTGTTTTTGGCTTTCGGTTAGGGTGATATTCCATTCCCCTAGTCGCTAGCCTTTCGCTTTCTTTCGGCTTTTAATCTTTGAGTCTAGTTTTAACCAAAGTTTCTTGTTACAGGATGGCCGGACGCACTCAGAGCGCCAAGGCCGGCCACCGTCCGACGAGGATCTTCCTCCTCCTCCGACCATGGCCGAGGTCCTTCTTCGATCGAGCGCAACCGCAGAGGATGAGGGTTCTTCGGACGCCATCGCGCAACACTTCCGCCCTTACGGCATCGTGATCCGGCAAGGGAGTGGTCATCAGCCGCGTGGGGGACTAGCGGAGTTTCTTCGCACTCAGCCCCCTACGTTCTCCAGGTCTGAGGACCCGCTTGACGCAGACGATTGGCTTCGTCTGGTTGAGCGCAAGCTTCGCATAGCGCAGTGCCAGGAGCACGAGAAGGCGCTGTTCGCATCGCACCAGCTGGAGGGTGCAGCTTTGTCTTGGTGGGAGAGCTTCCTCGCCATGCAGCCTGACGGCCACACCGTCACTTGGGAGGAGTTCCGTACTGCCTTCCGCCGCTCTCATATTCCTTCCGCTTGATGAAGTCAAGAAGAAGGAATTCTTATCGCCGAGCAAGGGCGCTGCTCACCACGGAGTACCTGTACGAGTTCAACCATTTGGCTCGTTATGCTCCGGAAGAGGTGGCCACTGATGAGGCCAAGCAAGAGAAGTTCAAGGATGGTTTGTCTGAGGAACTTCAAGACAAGCTATCTATCGTTGACTTCCCTGATTTCCAGGCCTTGGTGGACAAGGCCATCGTTGCTGAGCACGCAGGGAGAGCACTTGTGGATTCCCGCAAGCGCAAGTGGGAGGCCCACAAGTCAAGACAGCCGCTCTTTCCGCTCGTGTTGGGCGCCTCCGGTCCCGCCTTCACCTTCAAGACTTCGAGATCGCCACCGCCTCGTCCTTCGCAGGCCGTGCCCCAATCACGTGCACCTGCGAGTCAGCCAGGAGGCCTCCGCACAGCTGCGGATGTCACCTGCTTCTTCTGCAACAACAAGGGGCATTATGCGAATAATTGCCCCAAGAAGACAGGAGCAGCCCCTCGTCCTAATGGAGGACGCGGGCAAGGAGGTGGTTCTTCGCGGATCTCAAGATAGTCCCCGCTACCCAAGGTGTGGGTAGTGGTCACGCCAACCTCATCTCACCGAGGAAGCACAGAGGCACCCGATGTTGTGTTGGGTACGCTTCTGTTAACTCTCATTCACCATCGCTTTGTTTGATTCAGGAGCATCTCATTCTTTTGTTTCTGAGTCTTTTGCTGCTATTAGTAAGCTCCTCTTTACTCCATTATTGGTCCCGTTGCTCATTCGCTCTCCTGGTTCGGGGTTGAGAGCTGAATCTGAGTGTAGGGATGTCCCAATCGAGATTGAGGGAGTGAGATTCTTTGCGAATCTTATCCTCCTTCATTCAGCAAGTATAGATGTAATTCTTGGTATGGATTGGTTGTCTCAAATAAGGGACACATCGATTGTGCCAAGAAGTGCGTCCTCTATCTAGTCCTTCCGGAGGGTTAGTTCGCTACCGGTCGCTAGGCCCGCATCTCTTCGCGCTTGAAGCGAAGCCCGCTCTAGATATTAGTGAAGTCCCAACAGTTCGTGACTTCATTGATGTCTTTCCGGAAGCTCTTCCAGGGATGCCACCAGTTCGAGACCTAGAGTTTGTCGTTGAGTTGGTTCCCGGTACCGCCCCGATTTCAAAGAGGCACTATCGGATGCCACCGAACGAGTTGGTGGAATTGAAGAAGCAACTTAATGAGCTTCAAGAAAAAGGTTTCATCCGCCCTAGCTCATCTCCGTGGGGTTGTCCAGCAATCTTCGTAAAGAAGAAGGACAATACTTTGCGCATGTGCGTTGATTACCGTCCGCTTAATGAGGTAACGGTAAAGAACAAGTATCCATTGCCCCGCATTGATGATCTCTTTGATCAATTAACTGGAGCTCGAGTTTTCTCCAAGATTGATTTGAGAATGGGATATCATCAAGTTCGTATACGACCTGAGGATATTCCAAAGACGGCTTTCTCTACGCTACGGCTTGTATGAGTACACCGTCATGTCATTTGGCTTAACCAATGCTCCCGCCTTGTTCATGAACCTCATGAATTCGGTATTCATGGAGTATTTGGATAAGTTTGTCGTGGTCTTCATCGATGATATTCTCATCTATTCCAAGGATGATGAGCAACACGATGAGCATCTGAGGCTTGTGTTAGGCAAGCTTCGTGAGCATCAGCTGTATGCAAAGTTCAGCAAGTGCGCGTTCTGGTTGAAGGAAGTGGCCTTCCTGGGCCATGTTCTTTCAAATAGAGGCGTGGCCGCTGACCCTAGCAAGGTCAGCGATGTTCTTTCATGGTTCACCTACTTCGTAACCGGCGCGGAGTTTTCTCGCTTAGCGGGATATTATCGCCGCTTTATCGAGAACTTCTCCAAGATCGCGGCCGATGACGGAGTTGCTCAAGAAGGACAAGAAGTTCTTGTGGTCCGATGCTTGTGAGGAAAGTTTCCAAGTACTTAAGGAGCGCTTGACCACCGCTCCCGCTCTCGTTCTTCCGATATTCATCGAAGCTTCGATATCTTTTGCGATGCTTCTCGGCGAGGACTCGGTTGTGTCCTTATGCAAGAAGGCAAGGTAGTGGCCTATGCATCAAGGCAATTGAGGACTCATGAACTCAACTATCCTACCCATGACTTGGAATTAGCCGCGTGATTCATGCACTTAAGATTTGGCGACATTACCTAATCGGTAATCGCTATGAAGTGTATTCGGATCACAAGAGCCTAAAGTATTTGTTTACCCAACCGGATCCAACCTCGTGCAAAAGAGATGGTTGGAGTTGATCAAGGACTATGACATGGGTATTCACTACCATCCGGCAAGGCTAATGTCGCTGCCGATGCGCCGATCGCATAAGCGCATTGCAATGCCTTGTTGCTCCGTGGATGTCAACCCACCCTTCAAGGAATTTCAGCGCCTCAACTTAGGTCCGGTTGAGCATGGTTCCTCGCTACCACGGGTTGTGCAACCAACCTTGGTGGATCGGATTAAGGTCGCCAACAATGATGTTGGAATAAGCCGCATCAAGGAAAATGTCAAGAACGGAACAGCCAAGTGCTTCTCTGAGGATGAGCATGGTGTTGTAAGGTTCGGGCAACGCCTTGTGGTTCCAAAGGACATGGAATTGCGGAATTTGATTCTCCGCGAAGCCCATGATTCGCCTTTGTCTATTCATCCCGGCCACAAAGATGTATCAAGATCTCCGCTGGATTTTGGTGGACCCAATGAAGAGGGAAGTTGCGGTTCGTTGTCGAGTCGACGTGTGTCGTCGTGTCAAGGCCGAGCATCGCGCCAAACAGATCGCTTCACCTTTGCCTATTCCTGAATGGAAGTGGGATTCGATCGGGATGGATTTTATCACCGGTCTGCCTCGTACTTCCAAGGGCAATGATGCCATTTGGGTCGTCATCGATCGCTTGACGAAAGTGGCTCATTTCATTCCTGTCAAGACGCAGCTTCGCGTGGGACTCCTAGCTGAGCTCTATATCGCCAGAATTGTGAGTTTGCATGGGATCCCGAAGACGATCATTTCTGATCGTGGTTCCTGCTCACTTCGATTTTGGCATAGTCTGCAAGTGGCTATGGGAACCCATCTTAACTTTAGCACCGCATATCATCCTCAAACCGATGGTCAAACCGAGAGGGTCAACCAAGTGTTGGAAGACATGCTCCGTGCTTGTGTTCTGTCATATGGAAAGCATTGGGAAAAATGCTTGCCATTCGCCGAGTTTTCTTATAACAACAGCTTTCAGGCCAGCCTCGGCATGGCACCTTTCGAGGCCTTATACGGGAGAAAGTGCAGAACCCCGTTGAATTGGTCTGAGACCGGCGAAAGACCATTCTTTGGCCCGGACTCGATCAATGAGGCCGAGAGTCAAGTCCAGCTTATCCGTGATCGTTTGCGCACAGCTCAATCCAGGCAAAAGAGCTATGCGGATCGCCGTCGTCGTGAGTTGAGCTTTGAGCCTAATGACTTTGTTTATCTCAAAGTCTCTCCTTTGAAGGGTCATCAGCGATTCGGCGTCAAGGGCAAGTTAGCTCCTCGATATGTCGGTCCTTACCGTGTTATCGAGAAGAAAGGAGCTGTTGCCTATAAGTTGGAGTTGCCACCGCACTCAAGGGTACATGATGTTTTCCATGTGTCCCAATTAAAGAAGTGCCTCCGTGTTCCAACAGAGGAAGCTCGCTGGAAACTCGATGTCCAGAAGATTTGACCTACAAGGAGCACCCTGTTCGCATCCTTGAAGAGACTGAACGAAGAACGAGGAATCGTGCCATCAAGTTCCTTAAAGTTCAGTGGTCAAACCATTCTGAAGATGAAGCTACTTGGGAAAGGGAAGATCGTCTCCGTGCGAACTATCCATCTTTCTTTACCGAGTGAGCCAAATCTCGGGACGAGATTTTTGTAAGGGGGGGAGGTTTTGTAACATCCCAAAATTGGTTTGTGTTTCAAATGTAATAAAAATGAGGAGAAATTAAAACTTTTTCTCTGATCTTGATTTTTGTAATCAGTTCCATAATTGTTGTAAAGGAATTATGGGAAATCAAAAATCAAATTGCCATTTGGACACCAACACAAATCTCCTTCATGAAAATCTTGTGCCCAACCCCAAAAACAATTTTCTTTGAACCTAGGAGTGATGTTTAACACCTCGTAATTATTTCATAATTTTCAGAATTATTTGATAATTTTGAGACAAGTCAAACATTAGTCAAAATCCTAAATGGCCCTCTGGAATTTTTAGAGAAAATGCATTGCATAAAACTCTCTGAAAATTTTATATGAGGTTCCTCCCGCAATCAAGAAGCTCCAGCTTGAAATTTCATAAATTTTGGAGTTTGTTTGCTACCCCATATAATTCCTCCAAAATCGCTTATTCAAATTCAAACTCTAACTGGTTTTCACTGCTCCTCGTTCGGATCGACTCGGCTCGAGCCACTTGACTCGCCCGACCAACTAATCGCACCGCTTCGATCGGTCCGGCGCGAGTGTGGTGCACCGTTGATCGGCGTCGAACGGTCCACGATCGCGTGAACGTCGGACCCCGAACGCGCCGATCCATTTGAACCGCTGGATTCTAAATCAAGGGTCCACAATCGCGTGAACGTTCGGACCGTCCAACGCCTCGCGCAACGCGTGAACCGTAGGATCCAAATCAACGCCCAGATCAAGTTAGCGTTCAAACCGTTCTAATCGCCGTGTTTCTTTTGAACCGTCCGATTGAAATCCAACGGCTGGCGGCTATCGTCTTCCTCCGCTTCATGGCATCGCTAGCCAAGTCAACAAAGGGTCGGTGAAAATTGCAGAGCGTAGCAAATGTCCGGGTCACCTCGCTTTTTGGCCAACGACTCAAGATTTAATGCCCCGCCCCACCGCCTCCATAGTCGCCGCCCCCACTCGATTTCACTTGCTCCCATCGCTCTCGGCCGCCTCACCCGTGAGCTCCCCATTTTCATGCCGCTGTTTCTTCTTGCTTCTTCGCCTATAAAACTCCTCCAAAGGGCTTCCTTATCTTTCTTTGAACACCCTTGAGCTCCAGAGCCACTGTTAGTGTATTGCTTGAGCTCAATTTCGAATTTTCACCTTCGGTCGCCATTGCCGCCAGTGCCGAGCTTTTGAGTTCTTCGGTGAAAGTGGTGCTCCGGTCTTTCCTTCTCAAATCCCTCGCTGCCTTAGCTCCCTCTCCTCTCTGTGAGCAATAGCCCTCACTCAATTTTTTCGTTTGCTTGCAGAGAGCAGGTTAATTTGGATTTCCCTTTTACCAAGTCCCCATTCTTCTTCGTTGGAGCTGAATCAACCCATCTTTGTGCCTTCTTTGGGCTCAGGTAAACCCTCTTTAGTCCCTAGTTGATTGGCACCCGCTTGCTTGGACCGCAGCAGAGCTCAATTGCTATTTTCGTTTTTGACCGTTTTCGGTCATCTCTGTCATCTCCGGCTTGCCGGCGTTCTAAAACGCCGCAGCTGGAATTGTTAGTTCCTTTGGGTGCGAGAGTTTGTTAGCAACCCATTTTAGGCCTTTGCTCGCACCGCCGTGACCAGAGTCACCGGCGGCGAGCCGTTCTTTCCCGGCCATTTTTGTCGGACGAGAACAGGGCGAACGTTTGAGCGTAGGTCATTGTGGACCGTTGGATCCAAGATCAACGGTCCCGATTCGAGTGAACGTTCGGACCGTCCGAAAGGTTCGATCCATGTGGACCGTTGGATCCAAGATCAACGGCTCCTATGCGTGTGAACGTTCGGACCGCCCGAACGTCCTGATCCACGCGAACCATTGGATCCAGATCCAACGGTGAGCGTTTAGGGTTTGTTAACCGCTACAGCGTAAGCGCTGAACGCGGACCGTCGGATCCGAGATCGACGCCTCGCTCGCCACGCCTTTTAAAAATTCTGATTTTCCGAAAGGATTTAGTTATCAATCAAAATGTGATAACTTGTAAAATACATAACTATTTCATTTCAAATCCTTTTCGTTGATTCAAATTTTGTTGGTTATGTTTTTAACTAGACTTTGATTTAAAAATGTTTCCAAATCCAGATAGCTTCAGAAATTTTCGCTAATGAATAGTAGCATTTTGATTTATAAAAGCCGAGCAAAATTGTTTTGGTCATATCTTTGGCATCAAGAATCCAAATCAATTGGTTCTTGTTGCTAAATTCTTTATAAATCAGGATCTTGCTACTGTAAAGTTTTTGGAATTTTTGGAGAATGTTTATCGTTGAGTCTTTGCATTTTATTCGTTCTTATCGGTTGCTTTTGCTTTCTCGTTAGGATCCAAGAGCACGTTGATAATATTATTGATCCTCAAGAAGACTTTGACCCCAAAGCGGTGCAAGCGCTTGATCATGTTAATCCTATTATTTTACAAGTTTAATATTTTGAATTCAACTGTATGTATGCATTGCTACTTTGTGTTAAATTATGGTTAGTTGA
The DNA here is from genome assembly GCA_036346395.1 of Hsuehochloa calcarea. Taxonomy (NCBI): domain Eukaryota; kingdom Viridiplantae; phylum Streptophyta; class Magnoliopsida; order Poales; family Poaceae; genus Hsuehochloa; species Hsuehochloa calcarea. Next base: position 53,824,624 of record CM070609.1, on the reverse strand, counting down.
TCCTATAGTTGCATAATCCGTAGGATATTGTTTATTCTCTACTACTTGAGCCTAGGTTATTTGTCGTGATTAGAGTTCGTTGGATGAGCTCTTGTCACTTAGTAGCATACGAGTCTTTATGCTTAGCCATGCTTAGTTCGGTAGCTTTGGGCGATCATCGACTTAGTCGATGGTCTTGATCACACAAAAATTATTATTCTTTCATTATGTCCAAAGACTTTGTGCTTTGTTAATTTTGCAAATCGAAACCAAAATGAAAACTGATTTGGACTTGGGCATAATGGTATGTTGGTGTGGTGTTTTTGGGTGTGATCGAATGGTGCCCAAGTCATCAAGGACCGAACATCTTGTTACACTAAACCAAGCACTATTGCGTACTAACCACATGAGGGATATATGGGACCCTCTTGACTTAGTACTTTGGCGTGTGTTATCTCCGAGTCGCAGGAGGAAAAGTTTTGTGTGTGTGCTTTGTGTGAAACAGTCAGTGTGTTCTTGTGTTTGTGTTGGGTGTGCGGTGGTGGGGATTGCCGGAAGGTTCTCCACCTCGAGGGGCGCCGCAGCTTGTCCAAGGCTTTACCCGTGACGGTAGTTGTCCGAGGTCAGGCCACGACCCGACACAACGTATGGGTTTCTATCCATACGGCGACTCGAAGTTAATACATAATATTGGAAACGCCTCGTAGGACTTAGCCGCGCCGCATACCAAAGGTAGTGTGCTTAATCATGTGGCAAAAGGCGGTCCGACATGTGGGTAAGTTGGTACACCCCGCAGGATAAAACTATTCAATAGCCTCGCCCTAGGTTATGGACACGCTTGGGGAGGTCTTCCAAGAGTTAGACTACAACATTTGTTTTTAAAATTTAAAACTTGACATGGTTGGTATGAATGGGTAATTCATACTATTGTTGTGGTGACTATTGGGTTAGTCACTTCCGAGATCGTTGTTGTCTATTTACCGTTATTAATATTGTTCTTTCGGTTATTTGAACATTAAAAACAGATTTGTTAAATTGCTTTCAATCTATTATATTATTGCAAATGAAAACTTGCTTTATGCTAAAATGAAACCTACAAACCTCATCGTTGATTAAGCTTGCATGTAGTATATGTACAGTGTGTTATTCCACATGTAAGTCTTATGAGTACATTCAAAGTACTCACCGCTTTTGCCACGCTTTTGTTTGCAGGGAAGAAGGTGAGCCCCAAGGGCCTCACTTTTGTGAGATGTGCTTCGGGTTTGGCGACTAGCTTGGCGGTCCGGTCGGTTGCCTTGTGGGTTAAAGGCACACTGATTGGCTCTTTGTTGTAGCCATCTTATGGCACTTTTGCTTCCGCTGTTTAACTATTGTTGTCTCTTTTATTGTTGGCCGGTTGGCCTCTCTTTTGTAATGACTCGGTTTAATGTTATTAATACTTCTGTTCTACTCGATGTTTCGGTTCTATGTGGATGAATGGAATTGATACATAAATTTTGTGATGAGGTGTGTATACTGCACTCTGGGAAGTATACATGTCTCGAGTCTCGGATTATCTGCTTTGTGATGCTAGGACCGAAAGGATGGTTAAGCATTACAAGCCGGATAAACCGGGGTCTCACACTCCCCCTCACTATGATCCTCAATTTTCAAATTTTAAGTTTCTCCCCTTTGTATAAACTTCTCCCCCAATAAAGAAATATCTTCTTATTAACACATCTTCTCTTCTCATTTAACACATCTTCTCCCCCTTTGACAATGGATTCATCAAGGAATCACGCCTTCCTCTCATCCAGAGATAATAAATATAGAATAAAGGAAGAAGCAGAAACAAAAGAAGCATAAAGAGGAATATGCATGAAGTGCAATGGAGTGGCTTCAATTTTTGTATTTTTCAATATTTGATTACAGGAAGCTTTGGAGATTACCCAAAAGAACAAGCTAGTATCTCTAATATTGCACAAACAAAGATATCAAGCCCGACAAGCTAGCAAGATCATGGTAAGACATATATATCAAAGCTAAGCACAAAGGCTCAAAAGTAAAGCAGTAGATTTGATCAATTTAAGCAACGCTTCAAATTCAGCAAGTCCATCAACAGGGATCCTAAAGTGAAATTGGCCATGTCAAAATGTCAAAGTGAGATCAAAAATCTAACAAAGACCACATTAAGAGTCAATCAAGTCCCGTATTGAATCATTGTCAACATTTTTCTCATTTGCATTGAATATTGAAGTTGACTAATGATCTAACTTAGTGACAAGATCCTGGACTAGGAGCCATCCACAAACTCATCCTAAGCTTCGACCAAAAGTTGATTAAAGGTATATCTTAGTAAAGAAGATCCTGGACTAGGAGCCATCCACAAACTCTTTCTAAGCTTCTACCGGGGCGACAAATCTTGAGGTTCATGTCATTTCTGACAAGCAGTCCCCATGAGATCGTCTGGTTCATCAAACTATCTCCAAGTTCATGTCATTTGACAAGCAGTCTCATAAGAATAGTTTGGCACAATTTAAGCATAAGACAATCTTGATTTTCATTTTTCACATGAGCAGTTTTAGAATCTCAAGAACACAAAAGCTCAAGTAATGGTCAATTTTAGATCAAAGAGCTAACAAAGCAATTCAGCAGGCCAATGTCACAAGAGGAGCACTAATTGCAACTCGCTAAAACATCCACAAATTACAATTTCTTAGTTTGAGTTGTTTAAAAGGTTCTAGCTCATATAGCAAAGACTTAGCTACACATGTAAAAGCATGATAATTCTAGCAAGTCAAAGAACTAGACATGACATTGAGCAAGAATTGAAATACAAAAGCTCTAAAGGGTAATAGGCAAAGCTTCATCAATTTTTAAAAATAAGCGTAAAATCTTATATTACAATGCATCTTTTGGATTTTTCATACCATTTGTTGTAACCACTTGTTGGAGTTTTCATATGAATGCAATATGACACAATGAGATGCAATTAAAAAGCCTAAAACCTAAAAGTTCAAAAGATCACTAAGTTGAGAAAAAGAACAATAAAAGATCAAAAGAACACGGAAAGATAAGAAAAGATCAAACTCCCCTCAAACCAACCCATAAGGATAAATTACCCTAACTCGCTTCATAAGGAGGAAAATGATTTGATCTAAAGGCTTGGTAAGAATATTCGCCAATTGAGCTTGGACTGCATTTAAGTGCATCACAATATCACCTTTTCAACATGATCTTTAAGGAAGTGAAAGCGAATGTCTATGTGCTTAGTCCTAGAATGTTGCCTTTGGGTTTTTAGCAATATTAATAGCGAAGTGTTATCACGAAAAGAGGAACACTAGCAAAGTTTAACCCATAATCTTTCAAAGTGGGCGTCATCCACAAAATCAGCTCTGACAACTAGCGGCGACTACATACTCCGCCTCGAGAGTGGATTGTGCAATGTAAGACCGCTTCCTAGAAGACCAAGATACAAGAGAAGTGCCTAGGAAGTGACAGTGCACGAGGTACTCTTCCTATCTAACCGACACCGCAAAATCGAATCAAAAACCCTAATGGACAAAGTGAAGAGCAGAATACCAAATGCCATATAAAAGGGTAGAGTGTAAATACCGAATATATAAACAACGGCTTGGCGATGGGAAGTTCTCGGAGACACTGAAATCTTGCACAAAGGCATACCGTGAAGTGAATGTCGGTCTCGAGGTACATCAAATCTGAAGGGAGCCGATCATCTTTGCGGTACTCGCGTTGATCCACGACTTCTCCTTCCTCATCCGGATCCAAAGCGATCGAAGTTGCCATGGGAGTGGAAATTGGCTTGCAGTCACCCATGTTGAAGCGTTTGAGTAGATCTTTAGTGTACTTCGTCGATGGATGAAAGTTCCTTCCTTGCATTGCTTGATTTGAAGTCCCAAAAGTAATTAAGCTCTCCCATCATACTCATCTAAAATTCCTGGACATAGTGTCGTAAAAGTCGAAACAAGAGCATTAGAGGAACCACCAAAGATAATATCATCCACATAAATTTGAGCAAGCGAGAAGTCATTGTCACGCCTAAAAATAAATAGAGTTTTATCCACTTTACCCATCTCAAAATTATTTTTAAGCAAGAAAGTCTTAAGTCTATCATACCGGGCTCTAGGGGCTTGTTTAAGACCATACAATGCTTTAGATAGCTTGAAAACACGATTTGGATATTTAGGATCCTCAAAACCGAGGGTTGCTTAACATACACTTCCTCATCTATGAAACCATTTAAAAGGCACTTTTAACATCCATCCGAAATAATTTAAAACCTTTTGATGCAGCAAATGCAAGTAGAATCACGAATGGCTTCTAGTCTAGCAACAGAGCAAATGTCTCATCAAAATCTAACCCCTCAACTTGGTTTGAAACCACAGGCTACCAATCTGCCTTGTTTCTAACCACGTAACCATCCTCACCTTGTTTATTTTTAAACACCCAACGGTTCCTATAACATTATGACCACTAGGGGTTCTACTAGGTTCCAAACTTTGTTTCTTTCAAAATTTTCTAACTCCTCATGCATGGCATTTACCCACTAGAATCGGATAAAGCATGTGATATATCGCGGGTTCAAAAGAAGCAACAAAAGCCGAATGAGAGTAGAGATTTGGATCATTATACCGGAGCGAGTGACTCGCTCATGTAGATTACCTATTATCTGCTCCGAGGATCTTTGTCTCTGAATGCGAAGTGGAGCGCCGGGTGAGATACTGTTTCTTCGACCTCCGCAGTATGCGATGATGAAGATGCAGCGAGAGCCTCAATCAAGGTGAAGTAGACGTAGCGGTGTTCTTGTATCGATATGGGCGCTTGAGCAGCAGATGAAGGAATGATATTAGCCGTCCTCATCTTCCTCCACAAAAATGCTCTCTGTCACTGTAAATCATCTCAGAGCAATAGATCTAGCTCGTGGCTAGTCTCATCAAAAGTGACATTACAAGTCTCTGAATAATGTTAGTCTCGATATTAAAACCCGAAAACCCTCGAATGAGCGGGATAACCGAAATAACCCATCAAAAGTTCTTGATTCAAATTTATCTAAGTTGCTGTCTTAAGAATAAAACATTTTGATCCAAAACTCAAAATGCTAAAGCAGAGGGTTTTCTACCAAAACGAAGCTCATAAGGAGTCTTGCCTAAAGAAGGTCTCAAAAAGACACGATTTGCAATATGGCAAGCGTAGCAATAGCTTCGCCCAAAATCTCCTCGGTGTGTTATACTCGTCTAGCATCGTCCTAGCCATTTCGACCAAGGTCCTATTCTTCCTTTCCACCACGCCATTTTGTTGAGGGCGTGTGGAGAGGAGAACTGATGCTCAATACCACGCCAAAGACAAAAAGAAGCAAAAGAAGCATTTTTGAACTCCGTGCCATTATCACCGTGAATCGCTCTCAAAGCACCGGAAGCTCGAAGCCAAGCGAAGAACAAGGTCATGAAAATAACCAAAAGCTTCATCTTTTGAAGTAAGAAAGAACACCCAAGTATATCTAGAAAGATCATCGACTATGACAAGAATATACCATTTTCCACCGATCGATCGGACTCTAGCGGGACCAGCGGTATCCATATGAAGCAAGCGTCCCCGTCCGTCGGTCATAACCATAGTCACGAGAAGGGTGTGAGGCGGCAACTTGTTTGCCATGCCTACAGTGGCACATCTGACATCCTTGATACTTTGAGTTTGGGCAAACCTCTCATGAGATCAAGGTTGCTAACTCGTGTCGATAATCAAAACCAATGTGCCCCAAACGTCGATGCCAAAGCCAGAAATCAGAAGAAGATGTAAGCAAACATTTAAGAGATCCGAAGAAGAGATTACGAAAAATCAGCTCCAAAAATTCTACCAACTCTAGATATTCCAAACACAAGCTCACCAGTAGAATCAAGCACACGACAAGCATTTTTCTTAAAAACAGTCTCATATCCATCATCAAGAAGCTGAGAAACAGAAAGGAGATTATACCTAAGCTTGTCCACAAGAGCGACATCCTTTAGAATGAATTTGTTGTTTACCCTAATTGATCCTGTTCCTTCAATTCGCCCTTGTGTATCATCTCCAAAGGTGATGAAGTCATCACCCGTTGCCCGCGTGAAAGAGGTGAACCATTTTGAGTTTTCGGTCATGTGGCGTGAACACCCGGAGTCAACGAACCACGTGTTCTTCCCCTTTCCACGGTAGTCCTGAAAATCAAGGAACAAAAGAACGATGTGTCTCAATCAAGTTAGATAAACAAGATTTAGGAATCCAAAGATCGAGACACACGTCTGCAAAGAGTATACAAACCAGAAGTACTATCCTTGATTTCATCTAACATTCGGTTATGAGCAATGTTTAAATTAACATGAGACTTAAACTGTCCATGGGCGGTCTGACCGGCGTTGTCTTCAAGGTCGACCGGCGACTAAACGGTCGACCGGTGACCACCAAATGATCGACCGACGATCTGATAAACATTAGAATTAGGATATCTAGAAACAAAATGATTTGCATGAGAGAAAAATCCTAATCCAGGTTTATTCTTTTCAGTGTTACCATGTCTCATAGAAGCTCTATGTTGCATGAATGAAATTCTATCAAAAATTTTCCTATCATTTTTCAACCTACGCCAACAGAATTCAATCAAATGCCCACCTTTCTTGCAATAAGTGCAATGGTACTTGGTACCACTAGAAGAAGCACCATTTGAATTAATACAAGGTTGGGCAAAACCTGCAGATTTAAAAGATGTTTTTGCAGGTTGGGTTTTGAATTCAATCAAACCTTTTTCCAAGACTTGAATGACTTTTGGGTTTGAATTGTCTTGAGAAGAATTGAATCCTAAACCTTGCTTCTTATAAGGAGTTTTAGACTTGTCAAGAATCATGTTTAATTGTTTCTTACCTTTAGAAAATTTCTCTAATGTATCATGAAGGTAAGCATTTTCTTTTCTCAAGTTAACACAAGCATCACAAGTTTTATCCATAGATTTCTCCTTATACAAAGCAATTTCAAGCTTAAGAGCGGAACATGAAGCACAAGTAGTATTTTCAATATTGTCCTTAAGCTTAGCATATTTGACTCTAGCAGCTTCTAAGATATCTTTGATTTCACGTTCTTTTTCTAAACATGAAGTGCAAGGGCTAGAATCAAATACATCAAAAGCAATCAATTTACTAGATTCTAAACATTTTTCACAAGGAGCACTTTTAATTTCATTTAGTTCAGATCTAGCATTCTCAAGTTGTTGTACATAAATATTATGAGCAGATTGTAACTTGGTAATTTCTGAATGCATAGCATGACAAGATAAACATTCATCGAGTTCAAGAGTCTTAGCATTTTTAAGCTCTACTTTCGGTTTGCTAATTTTTGACTCTAATTTCTTATTTTTGTCATCACAAATTCTAGTGCTTCATCTTGACTAAGCAATTGCTCAACTATAGAATCATATTTAGCGTAAAGCTCATCATAAGAAAAAGATACCTCATTATCATCAATGTCATCCGTGTCACCATGAAGCACATGCCGCTGAAGTCTTTGGCCTTCCCTTTCTTTTTGCCTTGAGGATCTCCTCCTCCTTGTCCTCCTCACTCCCAGTATCCACATCGCTCAAGGATTGATCCTCAAAGCGGCAAGGACCGGTGAGCACCTTCACAAGCTTATTAGCCTCATACCTTGATTTGTTGAAAGGAGGCTTCTTCCAAGTCGGCTTTCCTTCCTTATGATTGCTCTTACCTTTCACTTGGGGCAATTTGCCTTGATATGATTGAGCTCACCACATTCATAGCATCTCACCGACCACCTCTCTTTTTGTTTCTCACATTATTGTAGGCCCGTGTGAATTTTTAGCTAGAAGAGCTAACTCGCTTCAGAATACTTTCAAGCTCCTCTTCATGAATAGCGGATAAACAAGCAAATGAAAATCCGTAAGAAGATTCAAAAGAGTCATCAAAAGCCTTTTGAGAGGATCGCTACCAAAGCTAAATTATCTTTCTTGGGATGATCAACTCTTTTAATTTCATGAGTCTTGAGTTTACTATAAAGCAATTCTAAAGTAAGACTTGAAAGATCAACATTTTCCTCAATAGCGAGAGCCTTCATCTCCCACTCCTTGGTGTTGATTGCACCAAGAGATGGGTGGCATTTTCAGATTGAGAATATTCAATATCAACACTTTCATTTGATTAATTACTTTATTAAAGCGATCGAAATGTCATCGATGCTCTCTCCAGACGCATCTCGAATTTATTGTATTCACGCTTGTAAACTGCTTGGCGCACCTTTTTGATTTGAGACGAACCTCATGATATGTTTCGAGAGTGTTCCAAATTTCATGCTGTGATTGAAAGATTACAAATTCTATCATATTCTTGTCTACCAAGTGCACCATATAAAAGATTCTTAGCCTTCTTGTTGTTAGCCAAAAGAATTGCGTAAGCGGTGTAGCAATTTCAGAATAACCAATGGGCTCTAACAACATCCCAAATAGCTTGTCCTCGCTCTCAAGAAAGACGCGCATACGATTCTTCCAATAGGCATAGTCGTGCCCATCGAAGATATGCGGTTTAGTAGAAAACTTATCCATCGCCAAAGTTCAAGTGACCGTTAAGATCAAGATTGAACTAACCGGCTCGATACCACTTGTTGGACCGTAAAGGCGACTAGAGGGGGTGAATAGAGCACGCCACTTTTTCACAAATTATGAACTCAATACAATTTTACTCTAGTAGCTATTAGAAAGCTATGAAGATCAATATACCAGTACAGCGGAAGACTAGTATTGAATCCAATTAAAACCCCTAAGCAATGTGATAAAAATCAGCAAAAACAAAACTAACAGAGACTGGCCGGTCTGACCGCTGTTATACTAGCGGTCTGACCGGTACCAAATCGGTCTGACCTCTGGTGTGGGGCGGTCGGACCGGCACCAAAATCGGTCTGACCTCTGGTGTGGGGCGATCGACCGTGAGCTCGAGCAATAAAAATGTACCGATGACGGTTGCAATTAGGTCTAACTTTTGATTCTCAACTCCAAACTTCACGAAACTTTGCACACACCTTCTCTATGATATTAAGGACCTATTCCAATCAACAATTATGATAATTCTTGGATGAACAAATATCTTTTACGATCTGATTGAAGAAGGGTGCAAAACCGGGCAAAAGAGAAAACTAGATCCAATCGCTTGCTCGTGGGTGATTGATGATCAAATTGATCCTAGATGGGTTCCCACACATCACAGCAAGCTAATCCACGTGAAATAATCAATCAAAAACTCGTGGATCAATGAAAGCCCTAAAATCACGAAATTGAAAGCAAGAACGAAAAGAGACTTATCTCAAGCAAACCTTGCATAGATTGATTTCGTGATTGATGCTGGATTACATCCACACCATCATGGATCGATGGACAATCAAAGATCACGAAATTCACCACAAACCATCAAGAGCCCTAGCCTCCACCTCAACTCCCCAAAAGACAATTAGGTTTTGAAACATAAAAGGCGAGAGAGAGGGTGCGACCACCACCTCCTCCTATTTATAGTGGAGGCCTAGAACTCCTAGGGTTTGACTCAATTGGGCTCCGTTAAGGCCCACTAACAAGCGGGTCACACACGCACGCTTCGCAGCGCCGTCTTTAACCTTTTGACCTAAACCGCTTCACCATGCGCTATGGATTCGCCAATAGGTCACCCTTGTCCATCTTGTGTCACGCTTGAGTCATTAACCTCACCCGCAACGCGTTGATCGCTCGACCTCAACTCTCCAAGTCTAGTCCCGATCCTCTTCGCGTTGACCGTCGTTGACCACCAAGCAACCTCGCACAACCACGCATAAGAAAACACGAATTCGGGAACAAGTTCTTCAAAACTTGACCCATGTTAGTCAAAACATGCATCATGCAAAACATATGCCATGGAACCCATGTACTTGACCTAACAAAACAAAGATCGCCACGGTTGGCCGATGATCAAGTGGATATCGTCCGACCGCTCCTCGTGCGGTCGGACCGCCTCCGCCGGTCGGACCGCTCCTCGTGAGCCGTCGGACCGCCACTGTGACTTAGCCAATTTCATACCCTCAAAAACCGAAACCTTCTGGAAACTTAAATCCAATAGAACTTCTTACTGAAGAGTCCAAAAATCATGAGACCAAGTGCATTGGGATCCCCTCACTTGCCTACAACACCTATTTTTGGCCCAGCACGTTTTGACCACTTTTAGGTCACCGCCGGTCCGACCGCCCCACATGGCCGGTCCGACCGATTTGGGACCGGCCGACCGCCCGCCCAAGAAGCTGAAACTTTGTCGAAAACACGTGAAACGACAAACCGTAAACGCCATTGCCAATTGTCACATCATCCTAAGATCTGGAACATATCCCCATGAAATCCACACTTTCGATTATCCTGACGTTTCTGTTTCGGTTGAGGTAATCGGAACTTCCGCACCTGGGGACGCGGTTTGTCCGATAATACTGACGTGAGTATTCCGCTGTGACGAAAATCGGAATTGAAAATCGGGGAGTGCGGACGTTCCGATAATCGGAAGTTCCGCAATGGTAAGCGCGGAACTTCCGATAATCCTGGCAAGTGCGGACGTTCCGTAAATCGGAACTTCCGCAATGGTAAGTGCGGAACTTCCGATTGTGCACAGAACTGTGCAGAGAAGCATAGTTTGTGATTTTGAGTTTGTTTGAGTTTGAGTCTTGTTCAAATATTGATGCTATGATATTGGGCAAAGCTATGTGATGTGTTTTTGTCTATGTTGACTACAGGACATCAAGACGAAGTCGTGAGGAGACACGACGTGATCGGACTAGGCGCAGGCGGCGTTGAGGTCAGAACGGTCGGGATGTGTCGAAGACGGCGTGAATCTTGAGGTGGTTGCGAGTCAAGGACAGCAAGGTGTACGGGAGGCTTCCAGAAGGTGCGTAAGGGGCGAAATGGTCTTTTCGCAAAGCGGCGCAAGTGGAGGCGGTTCCGCTCGGGTGTAGCGGGCTTAATGGGTTGGAGACCCGTTAGCCAAGGGCTATAAATAGAGGTGAACCCCTGGTGTTAGGGTTAGAATTTTGAGAGAGAAAATTAGCGTTAGCTTTAGCAAAAGAGCTTTTGGAGAGTATGTTTTGCTTTTTGAGAGTTTGTTGAGTTGGAGAGGATGAACTGAAAACTTGTGTAATCATTCCTCTGTGTTTCCCTCTGTAATCGTTTGATTTCTATCAATGAAACTCTGAGGTTTTGATTACTTGTTTATGCCTCCTTTCTTCTCTCTGTTCTTCTCTTGAATAGCTAGGGTTTTGATGAAACTTTTGATTCGTCTTATGAGATGGTATGAAACTTGATATCTAGAGTCGTATTGCTATTGATAATCTATCCTCAAAGTTTCATGAGCTAAGAATCTGAGAATCTTGTCTATTGTGGTTTTTGGTCTTTCTTGCCCCTTCTTCAAGAAATCCGATTTTGCTTTGATTAATGGATCCTTGTCTGCGATTCTTCTCCATGAGGTCAAGATGTTGTTTAGGATGATGTCCTGTGAAACTTTACCTGAGAAGAGCATTCAAGATTTAGTATTTTGGATTTTTGGGGAAAACCCGAAGATGCTGTTTTGTCAGACAATCGAACTTTCGATTGTCCAAGGCGAACTACTTGATCTTGGAACTACCGCTAGGTAGAATCGAAACTTCGATTTTCTAACTTCCGCTTTTGACCGGCCGAACTTCCGATTTATTGAATGACCAAGCTTGTTTTCGTTCTCTGATTTTGCTTCACTCCTCTTCTTGAGATTTCCAGAGGGCTTTGTAGGTGTGTTTAAATACAGTAAAGGGGAGTTCTTAATTTTTAAGGCACCATTCACCCCCCCTATGTTGCCATTTCGGTCCTTCAGCTGCGTCATTGGTCTTGTGATTTTTGAGAAGTTCTTGATGAACCTGCGGTAATAGCCCGCAAGCCCATGAAAACTGTGAGTGTCGGTGACGCTTTTGGGTTGTTTCCAATCAAGTACATCTTGCACTTTGCTAGGAACAACAGTGACACCGCCCTTGGATAACACATGACCCAAAAAGCTAACTTCATGAAGCCAGAACTCGCATTTGGTGAATTTTATATAATGTTGATGTTGACGAAGCTTCTCCAACACAAGCCGCAAGTGCCGCTCATGTTCTTCATCAGACTTGGAGTAGATGAGGATGTTGTCTATAAACACGATGATAAACTGGTCCAAGTACTCCATGAAAACCGAATTCATTAGGTTCATGAAGTAGGCCGGAGCATTGGTCAGGCCGAAGGACAAGACAGTGTACTCGTACAAGCCGTAACGAGTGGAGAAAGCCATCTTCGGGATGTCTTCAGCCCTGACCTTGATTTGATGGTAGCCCAATCTCAAATCAATCTTGGAGAATACTTGGGCTCCATTAAACTGGTCAAATAGATCATCGATCCGCGGAAGTGGATACTTGTTCTTGACAGTGACTTCATTTAACGGACGGTAGTCCACACACATCTGTAAACTCTTGTCTTTCTTTTTGGTGAATATAGCTGGGCATCCCCAAGGTGAGGTGCTCGGCCTAATGAATCCCTTATCTTGAAGTTCCTTGAGTTGCTCCTTTAACTTTGCCAACTCATTTGGAGGCATTCGTTACGGTTGTTTTGAAATTGGCGCCGTACCGGGTGCAAGTTCGATGACGAACTCGACTTCACGGTCAGGGGGCATGCCTGGGAGTTCTTCATGGAGTACATCGGGATATTCACATATCACTGGTACCTTCTCCAATTCAAGAGAGGCATAAGCTTCCAAGGCTTAGAGAAGAGAACTGCCCACTAGTGCTACAAGAACGACTTGATTGCCGTCTTCGCTTGTGACTGAAATAGACCGTTGAGCACAATCAATTTTCCCTTGATTTTTGGATAGCCGATCCATTCCTAATATACCATCAATACCCACTGAAGTTATTAGTATTAAGTTTGCCACAAAATTAACCCCGTTGATCTCCACTTTTACGTCTCGGCAGACTCGATCGGTTTGAAAGACCGATCCCGACGACTGAATTTGATAAGGTGACTTAAGTGTTTGCATGTCAAAATGATGATGGGAGGCATAATCCTTTTTGATGAATGAATGAGATGCTCCTAAATAAAAAAATACGGAAGCTGGACTTGAATTTACGAGAAGCATACCCAGAACGACGTCGGGTGCGTCGCTCACCTCCTCTGTAGTGACGTGGTTCACTCGGCCACGGTTAGGAATCTTAGGGGGAGTAGACGCAGCCCTCGGGGGTGGTGAGGGTCTTGCTGGAGCTGGAGGTGGGGTAGGAGCTTGATACGTCAGTGGCATTCCCTGTTGCCTCACAAGGCATTGATGTGCATAGTGGCCAGGGCGGCCATAATGGAAGCAAGTGATGTTGGGCTTGAATGTGCTACTGTTTTGGGGTTTTTTGCCCCCAATATACTACTGTACCGCCGGTGGAGAAGGTCTAGGTATCGCCGGTGGAGGTCTCGGTGGTGCTAGAGCTTGGAAACAGGGCGCTTGGGGCAGCCCGGTGCGTGGTCGAAGGGAACTACCGCTTGCTGAAATTTGGGCAGCCCTCTTCCTCTTCCTCGACTCTTCCAAAGCCACACTCTTGTGTTATACCACAATGGCTTTATTAACCATGTGCTGGAAATTGCGAAAGTCGTGGACTGCAAGAGCTAGCTGCATCTCTTCCATCAAGCCGTTGATGAACCGGCTCTAACGACGCGCGTCAGTGGAGACGTCATCTAGAGCTCAACCAGCTAAAAAGTTGAACTTGTGCAAGTACTCCACGACGGTCTTCCTCCCTTGCTTGAGGGCCCAAAACGGTTGCTGCTTGATCATTAACACCCCCTTAGGGATGTGAGCTTCGCGGAAGGCCACTTGGAACTCGTTCCATGCTGGAGTGTCTCCGTTGGGTTGCATGGCATAAAAATTATCCCACCACGCACTCACGGCGCTTTCCAGCTGATAGCTGGTAAATAGAACCCTCTCAATGCCAGTGCACTGAGCGATAGCCAACTTCTTCTCTATGGTGTGGAGCCAATCTTCTGCCTCCATAGGGTCCTCGGTGCTAGAGAAGGTCGGGGGATTTGTTCACTGAAAATCAGCGACTCCCCCATGTGCTCGAGGCGGCCCTGATGGTCTGGGAGCTGAAGATGTGTTGCATGTAATGGCTTCCAAGATCCGCGTTTGATCCATACGGTTTCTTTCAATCTGGGCTAGCACCTCCACCATTGTGGGCGGCGAAGGGAGCACTTCTTCTGATGGGCCACCTTGCTGATTATTTTGGGGAGGGGGCTTGTTAACCCTTCCCCGGGCGTAGAACTCATCGATAGAGCGAGCCCGATGGGGTGGTGACCCTCCCTCTTGTTGCTGTGCTTTCGACGTGTGTTAGGCCCTGTCATCCTGAGGTGACAAGGAGAGTTAGCGAAAGAGGCCAGAGGTACTTTCTTTTTAAAGGAGATACAATTTTGGGACAGCAGGCATATCATACCTAATTATTCATGCATGATGGTAAATAATGCGTAAAAACTTAACCCCAAATAGGGGTACAAAGGCACTAGGGCTAGTACAAGATCCAATACTTAAATCGTAGTTTTCCAGCACAATTACATCCATGTAGGCCCGTAGGCAAATGGTAACTGCCCGAAACAAAAGTATCTGCAAAAGAAAACATTAAAGGTTCAGCAACTACTAGCCGATTGCATGAATAGAAAGATACATACTCGCTGGACACACGTACGGATAGCGAGCGCACTACTCTAACACTCTATTTATTTTCCTGATTGAAATTCAGCGGGAACTCACCCAGAAGGTGATACCCAGGAGATCCCGTATCGTCGGGGTCAAGTTGATTTGTGAGGCGTAGAGGGGATCCTATGATGAGTCATTCTACAGGTTCCGACCTTTGAGTGCGGGGAAAACCCACTGACATGCAAGCCTAACGCCGCAGTCCATGATTGGGAATTCTCCCATTTTAGGAAAATGATACTCCGATGGTGCAGATGCATATGGGGAGACCTCGTTCTCCCTATAAAGCACATGTCGGGCTACAAGCCCCATAGTGCAAAGGGGTTGCAGATGCTCCTGAGCTATGATGAGACGACGCTGTGTCTCCCAAAGCTCATGTAAGACGCATCGACGCATTTGGTTCGTGATGCGAACCAACCTTGCAAGTTGCCGAACATGGGGATCCTCCCCGTACTGAATCCCGGCGAAGGTGTTCACCTCCACGCCATGCGCATGCATAGGGAAGTGGTCGTAGGGTGGCCGAGACAACTCTGCCAAGTCATAACGAAGACGACTCATGGCCATACGAGCCACCTCTTGCAAAGCCATGGCCTCGGAAGTGCCACGAGCCTAGAAACGGTATGGAATACTCCCTGTAATTTATCTTGCAATGAGATGGATCACAGCCCAGTAGTCTTCCATTCGTGGTCTTAGATCTCAATGGTAGATGAAGTACACGGGTTGGTACGTGAAGTTCGCCCTCCACATCATATCTCGGAGGAGCGCCGGGAACCCATCCATATCTTCAGCTTGAGTCTCTCTGACCAGATACTGATGACTCATCTAAGGACAAGAATAGACAAGGTAAGTTAGTTTTGCAAATCAAATGTGACTAAGGTGAGGAATGATACTAAGATGGAGGAGGAATAAAAAATATTCTCACTTAGCTTTAGGAAATAAATTTGATAATTTAAAGTATTTTGACCCAAGAGGCTTACTAAAACTAACGCCAGTGCTACTTCTAACCTACAGTCAGTATGGCTCTGATACCAACGCTGTGAGGTCCCCTGGTTATTTCCGTAATACCGAGGTTTACCTGGTCTTATAGAAATAACTCTGGGCCTCAACTAAATGAATTCCACCTTAACTTCATCTAATTGAGGAGACCGACCGAATCTAAAGCCCCGTGATCATGCGGGCTGCTCCTCTACAAACACTACATGATTATCGGTTCTCAAAATGGTCGCAGCCAATGCTTAGAAAAGTTAAAGTGGGATTCATAACAGCGAGTATGAGGCTGTGTTCGCTCCCAAGATCAGCGACCAACACGCTCATACTCTCATCCAACGTTGATCACATCCATACAACATCATACATTAACAATCCAAAAGACATACAACACAATAGTTGGTCTACGACTATTACATAACAGCAAACCGACCAAATTCAAATAAGAGTGATAAGTAACAGCAGAAGCAAGATAAATAAACCAAAAGGTCCAGCAAGGTATGCCCAAAACCCAAGGCAACTGACTGGGATTAGATAACAAAACTACTCGTCAGTGTCGCCCAATTCGGCATTGACGAGCTCGTCAAGCATGCAATCCTGCTCACCTGAATGACCAGCAGACATCTGGCTGAGTACAAGTGTACTCGCATGTCTTACACAAAGGAAAATTAGTTATGCATATGGGGCAATCAAAGGATAGCAGTAGTGGCTTAGTTTTGCAGAAGAACGCAACCATTTCGAACCTATACATACTAGTTTTTCAATTACTATTTAAAAATCAGATTTGAAGTAGAAGTAAAGCATGTAATAAAGTGATACATTTGTAAAAAAGTGAACAAACAAATACCAAAGTGGTAGCCCACTTTGATAAACTAAAGTTAATGAACACCCGTTCATGCCAAATACCAAGTTGTTACCATCAAATTTTAATAGAAAAGACTAGTGATGATATCTTCCCAAACCAAGTGTTGTCCATTATCGTGGACACGGCTATTCAAAAAGTTTTATCTCTGCAGAGGTGTACTACTTTACGCACACAACTCGACTAGCCCGTAAGCCACCGGATTAAACGCACTTCCTATGGTTTGTCGGCCGGGAACGTCGAGTTTCAGTACTTTTCAGCAAGAAGGGTGGTATTGAGCCAGGTCTCCCTTGCAAGATGAATCCCAAACTTAGTACAAACAACCAGTAGCATTTGCTAAGTGGGCCTACAAGTTATGTTGGATATACCGATGCAATGTAAATAACCGAAATTGGTGCTCCCATGCACACTATAGAAAATTACATCGGCTCCTACGAACAAATGATCGAACACAAATGTCCTCATAACCTGAAACCAACAGAAACCCAACTCAATCAAAACCTTCTCCCAACTTGACCAAGCGGCTCCCACCCCGCGTGTGGTAGTACGATAGTTACTTGGAATGATAACCCATGGCTCGGTCCTTAGCGGTCCGGACAAGTCAACCACATACCCGATCTCGTGCACGAAGACACCCTCACTAGCAACCACTTGCCCAGACCCAAAACACTTTTAAAATGACAAAATTTAACTTTAGAAACAGATATGAAGATCTGGAATAGAAGGATAATACGAAAGTTGTATCTCTCATGATTATCAGGTTATTCCCGACAATCAAAACTACCGCACTAGACTTGCATGGCTAAGCAAATCCAGACCATATATTTCACCCAACCTGACCTAAGCATGATACGTCACGGGGTCCCGATCTTCACGATGTAGGATGATCACCATATAACTAGCTTCAAAGAAGCCAAGATAACTTGCTGCAAGCAGCGATAACTAGTGCAACCTGACAAATAAAACTCGAAGCCAACCACCGTCTTTAACCGGCAACCTGAATCGAGCATTCGCCCAACCACACTCTCAAGAAACCAACCAACACAGCCTACAATCAATCGAGAAACCTCGAAGGGAGTAGGAGCACCAATTGGGAGCGGATGAAGCCGCCGCTGCTGTAATCCCGCGAAGGAAATCACAAGAGCAAAGGGGTAGAGATCAACTCTCAAAGGTTTGTTAGCACACACCGACAAAGGGTTCAGATTTCGTTTTCAAAGTCTGTGGTTTCTATGAGGCAATGAGGTATTTATACTAGGAACATCCCTCCTAGATAGGTGTAAACACGAAATGAAAAAGATAATATAGACTATGTGAAAGGGCCTCGTGGTTGTTGGTATTCTCATGCAGCTTCGTGTTTTGTCAATAACTCCACCTTGGGAAGTCCAAAAGATGTGCCGTCAGTTGCGTTGGAAAGTTAACTTGATAAGATTTCACACCATGTGCAGCATGCACCACGAAATAATGTAGAATGGTACAGTTTTGCATAGGAAGTTGAACGTCCGCGATCGTTGACCTTCTCGACCAGTCTTCACTAAAGCTGGTCGGCTCTCAAATGGAAATTCCAAACAGCTCGGCTCTGGTGGCATTGAAAACTAGACTTAATAAGCTTTCCAAAATGTCCTCATGGACCTCCATAACCTTTGGAAATCAAGAGTTATGACTGCTTTTTCGAACTGCTCACTGGACTGGTCCGGTTCGAGTGTGGTCCTTCTCTGTAGTCATCTCTTTGTATGTTCTGTCATCCTTCTTGGTGAACCTAAGCAATAGCAATGTACACGACTTAGGCAATATAATTCTCATTGATGTTAAAATGATTCTCACAAAGTAGCGCGCTCACCTCTTGTTGTAGCTTCTTTGCTCGACTACGTGTAATCGGTCCATCAATGACTTGGGCTGGTGTCGATGTAGGTGAGACTTGAGTTGGTGTAGCTTGATTTGGAGGTTGTAACATCTTGCTTGATAGCGTGGTCATATCATCCTCCCCTTGAAAAGGAGTCGCCCTCGACTCAAGTGTCTTCACTTGTGAATGGTAAGAGGTCAAGAACATTGAAGGTGTTGCTCACACCA
The DNA here is from genome assembly GCA_036346395.1 of Hsuehochloa calcarea. Classification (NCBI taxonomy): domain Eukaryota; kingdom Viridiplantae; phylum Streptophyta; class Magnoliopsida; order Poales; family Poaceae; genus Hsuehochloa; species Hsuehochloa calcarea. The sequence goes on along the minus strand of CM070609.1, from coordinate 53,805,982 downwards.
TAACTTGGTCGGAAGATCTATCTTGTATGCATTATCATTGATCTTCTCGAGAACACGAAATGGACCATCTCCTCGTGGCAACAATTTTGATTTGCGCTAATGAGGGAAGCGATCCTTGCGCAAGTGTATCCACACCAAGTCCCCGGGCTCGAATAACACTTCCTTCCTATGTTTGTTCATACTTATAGCCTTGCGTCTTGCCTTGAGTTCAATTACTTCCTTGGTCTTTTCATGTATCTTCTTTACATATGCAGCACGCTTGGAAGCTTCCATGTTGGTCCTCTCCTGCAATGGAAGGGGCAACAAATCTATCGGAGCAATAGGTTTGAAACCATATACAATTTCAAAAGGACATAAGTTAGTGGTAGAGTGTACTGCCCTGTTATAAGTAAACTCCACATGTGGTAAGCATTCCTCCCAAATCTTCATGTTCTTTTTCACCATTGTTCGCAGCAACATTGATAATGTTCGATTCACCACTTCAGTTTGTCCATCGGTTTGAGGGTGACAAGTGGTGGAGAATAGGAGCTTGGTTCCAAGTTTGGCCCATAATTTTTGCCAAAAATAGCTCACGAACTTGACATCTCGATCAGACACAATTGTCCTGGGCATCCCATGTAGCCTCACAATTTCAAAAAATAAATTAGCAATATGTGAAGCATCGTCGGTCTTGTTGCAAGGGACAAAATGAGCCATCTTTGAAAATCTATCAACCACAACAAAAATAGAATCCTTTCCTTTACGAGTTCTACGTAATCCCAAAATAAAGTCCATGCTTATGTCTTCCCAAGGGATATTAGAAACAGGTAAAGGAGTGTATAAGCCATGAGGGTTCAGTTTTGACTTAGCTTTGTGACAGGCGACGCATCGCTCCACAAATCGGATGACATCTCTCCTCATCTTGGGCCAATAGAAATGATCACCTAGCAGTTCGTAAGTTTTCTTTTGTCCAAAATGACTGTTAGTCCACCTCCATGTGATTCCTGAATAAAAGCAATCTAACCAAGAATTTGGAACACAAAGCTTGTTTTCTCTAAATGTAAATCCATCATGTATGTGATATTTTTCCCAACCTTTTCCATCTTTACAATGATTATATGGTTCGAAAATTCAGGATCATTATTATACATACCTTTCAAACTTTCAAGACCCAAAACCTTTACCTCGAGTTGGTTCAACAACACACTCTTTCGAGACAAAGCATCGGCAACAACATTGTCCTTACCTTTCTTATATTTCACAATGTATGGAAATGTTTCATGAACTCAACCCATTTGGCATGGCGACGGTTCACTTTAGCTTGACCTTTCAAGTACTTCAAAGCTTCATGATCGGAATGAATAACAAACTCTTTTGGCCATAAATAGTGCTTTGCGGTTTTCAAGCACACGCACCAAAGCATACAATTCTTTGTCATACAGAATAATTCAATTGAGCACCTCCCGCTTTTCACTAAAATATGCTATTGGTTTTCCTTGTTGCATTAAAACTCCTCCTAACCCAATTCCACTAGCATCACATTCTACTTCAAAAGTTTTAGTGAAATCAGGAAGAACAAGTACGGGTGCTTCACCAAACGCTTCTTTAATTCTTGAAAAGCATTTTCCGTGAGTTTCCCACTTAAAATCAACCCCTTCTTGGTCAATTCATTCAAAGGAGCAAAGAATGGTAATCAAATCTCTCACAAACCTTCTATAAAACCAAGAAGGCCATGAAAACTTCTTACTTGACTTACATTCGTTGGAGTTGGCCAATCCTTGATGGCTTTCACCTTGGTTTCATCCACTTCGATTCCTTTTCCTGAAACAACAAAACCAAGAAACACAACGTGGTCTGTACAAAAACTGCACTTCTCAAGATTAGCAAATAATTTCTCCTTTCGAAGCTCATCCAAAACTTGACGAATGTGATTCACATGCTCATCAAAAGACTTGCTGTAAATTAAGATATCATCAAAGTAGACAACAACAAATTTTCCAATGAAAGCTCTCAAGACATGGTTCATTAATCTCATGAAAGTACTAGGAGCATTAGTCAAACCAAATGGCATAACTAACCATTCATACAACCCAAATTTTGTTGTAAATGCGCTTTCCATTCATCCCCGCTTTCATTCTTATTTGATGGTAACCACTTCTCAAATCAATTTTAGTAAAAATTATAGAACCACTCAATTCATCAAGCATGTCATCTAACCGTGGAATAGGATGACGATAGCGAACAGTGATATTATTTATAGCTCTACAGTCAACACACATCCTCCAAGAACCATCTTTCTTAGGTACTAAGATCACAGAACAACAGACAAGGACTTAAGCTTTCACGAACAAAACCTTTGTCAAGAAGTTCTTGTACTTGCCTTTGTATCTCCTTGGTTTCTTCTGAATTGGATCGGTATGGTGGACGGTTAGGAGTGCACCCTCGAATGAGATCAATTTGATGCTCAATCCCACGAATTGGAGGTAGTCCTACTGGTGTTTCTTTTGGAAAACATCTTCATAGTCCTGTAAAGATGAGACACAACACTAGGAAGAGAGGTGATATCATTAGGTGAAATTAAAACGTCTTTGCACACAAGTACAAAGAGCACTTGATCTAGGTTGTTCCTTACTTCTCTCAGTTCAGATTTTGTGGCTAGCATAACTAGATGCTCTCCCTCTCCTTTTTTTTTCAATCAAATTTGGCTTGTGGCTCTCACTCACCGAGTTGTGGATGACACTCATTTTCTTTTGCTCTGCTCCTCCGTAATCACTGGACCAATTTCAGATTTCTTTTGTAAGTGCTCACCATGATTTGTTGGGGTGTCATAGGCTTGAGTACAAACTTCTTCCCTTTCAAATCTAGTGTGTCTTGATTTGTTCTCCCACAATGCCGAGTATATCGATCATATCGCCAAGGACTTCCAAGTAACATGTGACACATGCACATAGGTGCCACATCGCACTCAACGGTGTCAACATATTCACCAATCTTGAATGGAACTTTCACCTTATATCCAATCTTAATATCTCCGAATCATTCAACCATTGGACATGATATGGATGAGGATGTCATTGTAGTTTCAAACCAAGCTTGTCAACCATCTCACGACTAGCAAGATTATGGCAGCTCCCGCCATCAATGATCACCTTCACCACTTTATCTTGCACCTTGGCTCGGTTTGAAAAAGATTATGTCACGCCCAATTTCAGCTTCTTTCATCCGAACACTCAAGATTTGAGCTACTACAAGAGCAAAGACTGCTCAAATTCACATCCAAGATGTTTCTCATCTCCATGGGCTTCATCAACATACTCTTCCTCAACTTCCTCTTCACTAGTCAATCATATTCTCCATTGTCATTCACAATGATCACACGATTATTTGGACACTCCTTGATTACATGCCCACGGCCTCCACATTTGAAGCATTGAATCCCACTACTCTTGGATGTAGAACCCATCAAGTAGTGGTGGATGTCGCTTGGTTTAGAACTCATGCTTGGGGCAAGCAGTGTTCTTCCCACTATAAACACCTTGAACATTAGAACGGAGGCCTCCACTTGAGCTCTTTGCCATTGAGGGTGCAGCAGAAAACTTAGAGATTGACTTGCTTCCTTTAGACGCAGTACTCGTACCATATGACAAGAACTTGCTACTCTTGGCATCTTGCTGTAGTTGGCGTTCAGCTTTGGTTGCTTGATGTACCAAATCAATAAGATGACGGTACGGCTGAATCTCAACAATGCGCTGGATATTGCGATGTAACCCAGCCATAAAACGTGCAATAGTTTGCTCTTCATCTTCATACACATTGGCTCTAATCATAGCCTTCTCCATCTCCTTATAATACTCCTCAACAGAGAAAATTCCTTGCTTCAGATTCTGCAGTTTATCGAAAAGATCACGGCGATAGTGCTTCGACACAAAACGAGTTCTCATTTCTTTCTTCATTTCTTCCCAAGTGGCAATAGAATTTTCTCCATCTTCTTCACGATCATGGAGAAGTTGCTCCCACCAAATCAGAGCATATCCTTCAAACTCCAGAGATGCCATTGCCAACTTCTTTTCCTCTGCATAATTATGTAGGCGAAAGATCTTGTCCACCTTCAACTCCCAAGTGAAATAAGCTTCAGGATCAGACCCTCCATCAAATTTTGGCATGGTAAACTTCAGTTTTCCAAACCTCTCCTCATGGTTGTCTCCTCTACGATTTCGGCGACCAAAACGATATTGAGAATGATTGTCATCATCCTCATCTTCAAATTCATCATTGTCTTCATTTCTTCGACCTCGAGCTCTTCCTCTACCATGTGCAGCACCTTGGTTCCTCCTTTCTTGTTCTCTTGCTCTTCTAGCAGCAACTCTTCCATCACTATCTCCTCCATCTTCACCATGGTTGCTTGCACCGTCATGAGGTTGGCGACGTCCTCTGATTTCAGCCATAAAGGCCTGAAGATCTTGCGTCAACCGATCTTGCTTATCTTCCAAGCTTTGCTTCAGTTCATTGAATTGTGCTATAGTAACACAATCTTTTAGCTCCACTCCACCCATCTTCCCGTAAGGTTAGCTAAATACTGAACAATAGGTATTTGTGGAATATAAAAAAATTGGTGGCTCTCACAACTCACCTCTCTTACCAACCAAGCTCTTATGAATTCCTTGCTGTGGATTACAGAGAAACAAATGTGTGGTGGTAATAAGAAAGTGATGGAGAGGCGAAAACAAGACCAGAGAACCGATTACGATGGATTTTTATGTCGAGCTTGGTGGGGAGTGATACACAAGAAATGCAATCAATTCTAGTTGTTGTAAAGTTAAATAAAAATCCAAACTAGAAGTTCCCGCCTAGTCCGATCACAATATATGGGAGATATAAATCAATCACACACACACGCAAAGAAATTTCAGAGTTGATGTAAACAAGGAGTATGATTGGAATGCAAGTGTTGCGATCAGATCCAACCAAAATTTTGCACCAAACACAAATAGCAAACTGGTTGCTCCACTTGGCGTGACAAACTTTCAACACTTGTGCACTTTAACTACTGATCTTCAACTTTTCTTTCTCAATTTTTCTCAACTCTTTTTTTTTAACACTTTCCTTTCTTCTTCTTCTTTTTTTTTGACACACTTTTTTTTAATAGAACTTAACACAACGACCAGAGATAACACTAGCACACTTATGATAGAACAAAAAAAACACAACCAGCAGCTATAGTTTGATAGGATCAAAGTTAACGCAAAGGATGATATAGGCTATAGATTTTTTTTAGTGTGGGGATTTTCAGATATATAAAAGAGGCTCAAAGGACACGCAAAGAAAAATGATCAGCAACCAAAACAAAGACTCTAATGGACTGAAACTTAACAAAACTCACTGAAATAATAGATTGAAACAAAGGGCTACAACAATTTTTTTTATAGGCTTTTTGGTGGATAGGACGAAACAAATATATATGTAGCTAAAAGGTAAAGAATCCTACCGTGGCAACGAAAGCTCGATACTGATGATACGTCACGGGTCCCGATCTTCACGATGTAGGATGATCACCATATAACTAGCTTCAAAGAAGCTAAGATAACTTGTTTATAGCAGCGATATAACTAGTGCAACCTCGACAAATAAAACTCAAGCCAACCACCGTCTTTAACCGCAACTTTGAATCGAGGATTCGCCAACCACACTCTCAAGAAACCAACCAACACACCTACAATCAATCGAGAAACCTCAAGGAGTAGGAGCACCAATTGGGAGCGGATGAAGCACCACAGTAATCCCGAAGGAAATCATAAGAGCAAAGGGGTAGAGATCAACTCTCAAAGGTTTGTTAGCACACAAATGAACAAAGGGTTCTCGTATTTCGTTTTCAAAGTCTGTGGTTTCTATGAGGCAATGAGGTATTTATACTAGGAACATCCCTCCTAGATAGGTGTAAACACGAAATGAAAAAAAGATAATATAGACTATGTGAAAGGGCCTCGTGGCTGTTGGTATTCTGCGCAGTCTTCGGTGTTTTGTTAATAACTCCACCTTGGGAAGTCCAAAAGATGTGCCGTCAGTTGCGTTGGAAAGTTAACTTGATAAGCTTTCACACCATGTGCAGCATGCACCACGAAATAATGTAGAATGGTACAGTTTTGCATGGGAAGTTGAACGTCCGCGATCGTTGACCTTCTGACCAGTCTTCACTAAAGCTGGTCGGCTCTCACAATGGAAATTCCAAACAGCTCGACTCTGGTGGCATTGAAAACTAGACTTAATAAGCTTTCCAAAATGTCCTCATGGACCTCCATAGCCTTTGGAAATCAAGAGTTATGACTGTTTCTTTCGAACTGCTCACTGGACTGGTCCGGTTCGAGTGTGGTCCTTCTCTGTAGTCATCTCTTTGTATGTTCCTGTCATCCTTCTTGGTGAACCTAAGCAATAGCAATGTACACGACTTAGGCAGTATATAATTCTCATTGATGTTAAAATGATTCTCACAAAGTAGCGCGTTCACCTCTTGTTGTAGCTTCTTTGCTCGACTACGTGTAATCGGTCCATCAATGACTTGGGCTGGTGTCGATGTAGGTGAGACTTGAGTTGGTGTAGCTTGATTTGGAGGTTGTAACATCTTGCTTGATAGTGTGGTCATATCAAAGCATGTAGGTACTACAAATAATTCAAGGATAACCTCATGAAAAGGATGTAACTAACTACATATCACAAAAATAGCGACATAACCAAAAGTAGCATGCAAGCAATTATCATTGCATCTAACTAACAAAAACTGGGAGCAATATAATGAAAAAAAAAAATCAAATGATGCTTGCCTTGCTGGTATTCAAGTTGTTCGGCCTCGGTGGCATATGAGATAATAAAATTTGCTTCGAGATCTATATAAAGACAATATTGAATAAACATCGAGAAAAGGTACAAAATGCAAAATGCTTAAAAATGCATGATATTTCTACAGTATCTAGATGCTTATTTTAGATGAATTTAGGTGCAAGAATTATTCCATTTGCATTTAGTATGTGAAAGTTATAGCTGTTTGAATTTTTAATATCCCAAAAATACAATTTATTTAATTTAATGTTTTGGCTAAAATTTGTAGAATAGTGAGCATACAAAGGGTTACATATATAAATTGATAATATTATGATAAGTCCACTGCAACTTGGTTCATCTCATTTGGAGTTTCTATGCAAAAGTTATGAATTTTTAAAGTTATAACCATTTTTCTATTGTATAGATAATCGATTAAATGATTATTTTCCAAAATTCCATTTTATGCTATAGATAAAGATTTGCAACCTATTTTGAAATAAAGTTCATCAAAAATGAAAACTACCAACACTGGTTTCATCCAATATGGAGTTAGGATGAATTAGTTATGCATTTTTGAATTTAATCATATTTTTAAGTGTATAAATAAATGTATTCTGAATTTCATAGATTCTTTGTTACTTTTCGTACCGACATTACTTCTAGCCACATTGTGGTCCTGGCAAACAGTACAATTTCTCTTTTACCTAGGGATTTAATTCTTTTTTTCGACTGACAGGTGGGGCCCGCCTGTTAGTTGCTTGGTCCACCACACAGTGTGTGGACTGCCAGTTCACGGTGGTCCACCAGCCCACGACTGTGTACTTAATCCCGTGGGACCCACATGTCATGCATACAATTGAAACGTTGTTAAATGATTGTTTTCTGTTCATGGGCCCACAAGCCATAGACACATTAATAACCGTAAGACAGCACTTAACTTTTAATTCGATGAATAGCAGTAAATGATGTTGGTTATCCCTAATGACGCTACTACAGTCGTGCCGAATGGTCCGACATGACTGAGCTCGTCTCGCCGGTGTATTGCCGGTGATCCCGGTCCCGACGGCGTCGGCCAAAACCCGAGATAGGTGCGCAATAGCATTGCACATGCTTGGGTGGTGGTGGTGACCTCAAGAGTGGCCTGTAGTGGTGGCGCGCTGGAGAGGGGCTGTGAGAACCCGAGGTATTTAGCTCGTAATGCTTAGCCATCCACTTGACTCTAGCATCACAAACCAAATATCCCGCGCCTCAGTGTAATATGTACCTCCCAGGAGCGGTACACATACACCATCACAAACATCAATAACAATCCATACACAAGTGCTTACAATATCAAAACTTCATAATTTACAACATAGTGAACTTACAAGGTTCAGGTTCATAAAAAGGGTCGTTCGGCCAATTAACAAGATAAATATCAAGTGCGCAGCAAAAATCAGTAAATAAACTGAAATAAAATCATGAATTAACCATTTATAGAATCCCAATGGCTTGCCATAACCCGCAGGGCAACCGACTGGGTTGAAACCTTAGCAAATCGACGTTCCTGCGCATGTTTCCTTATTTGATTTGATCTCAATACGTACTGTCCAGATTAGTAAATAAAAGCAAACAGTGAGTACACGAATGTACTCCACAAGACTTACGAATAAAAAACCTATACATAGCTACATGCAAGCTGAATCAAAGGAGATGGCTGTAGAGTTTATTTTCAGTGTAAAGCACACTTTATTTGCAATAATATAGTAGATTGAAGGCAATTTGTTAAACCAGTTTTTAACAGTTCAAATATCAATGACAACAACAATAAGAATAAATATCATCTTGGAAGTGACTAACCTTAGTCACCACAACAATAGCACGAATTACCCATTCGTACCATCCATTCTCAAGTTTTAATAAAAATGATGAAGCGCACTTCCTTAGGTATACCGGCAAGGCTAAGTCCTCCGAGACGTTTTCCAATATTATGTATTAACTACGAGTCGCCTGTATGGATAGAAACCCATACGTTGTGTCGGAGTCATCGTAAAGCCTCGATCGACTACCCCTCACGGGTAAAGCCTTGGACAACTACGATGCCCCTTGAGGTGGAGAACCTACCCGGAACTCCACCACCGCACGCCCAACAACACATATCATTTTTCACACAACACACACAACCCACCTTCTGCAACCCAGAGCTAACACAGGCCAAAGTACTAAGTCAAGAAAGGTCACATATCCCTCTCATGTGGTTAGCACGTAATATTGCTTGGTTCAGTGGAACAAGATGTTCGGTCCTTGTTAACTCGGGCACCATACCACAAACCAATAACCACACCATTCAACCAATGTGCCCAAGTCTAAATCTTTTTATTTTCATTTTTAATTTTTCCAAATATGATACATAGATGAGGATCATGACTCAGTTATATACGGTGCTGTTGTAATAACCATCGCTAATGCGATGATTCCCAGTCTACCGTGCTAAGCATACCTAAGCGACACAACTCGTATACTTAATATAATGTGACTAGAGCCCATCCAGCGAGCTCTAAGTCACAGCGGATATAAACCTAGGCTCAGTGGTAAAGGATGGATATTTACCTACAGTTCAAGTAACTAATTAGGTAAACTATCGCGATTGAGAAATGACTTGCTAACATAGCATGCATACATACAGTTGAAACTTTGAAATATTAGCATGCACAAATAATAGGATCAACGTGCATCAAAAGAAGAACTGCTTGCCTTTATTTGATGGTACTTTGGACATTATCACGATAATTTTGGTTCTGCTCTTGCATCATCGTCGTCTAACGATAAGAGCTGACAAATCAAAAGCATCGAATAAACAACATAATTCCAAAAAGTCTTCAAAATTATGAAATCAATATAGAAGATAGAAAATGATTTTAGATGCATTTAGGTGATGATTTTTAGTTCAATTGGAGTTCATTTCAATTTATTAGGAATCCATGAAGTATAATCAAACTTCTTGCTTGCTAAAAGTGTTGTTTTCCTTAATAGGACAGCTAGTACTCTGTAACACCCTGGCTATTTGGAAGCCAAGATGTCACACAAATCTAACAAAGATACTAATGGTACACAACATTACCAGGTTAATCAAGATCAATCATCAATATCCCATAAGGAACGACGATAAACGATTAACAGTTTCATGGGAAGGAATGGAAAACAGTCATAAAACGACGTACAGTAAGCATTACCAAAATTGGATTATTACAATCTGGAAATTTATCAAATAGTTGACATGACTGAAAGAAAACATTAGTTATTATGGTTTGATAAAGGTGTTGTGCAAATGGTCGACTACCCCCACAAAAGGTCTTGCCTTCTTCCTCATTTACCTAAATAAAACAAACAAAGCAAGGATGAGCCAAAGACTCAGCAAGTATATTTAACGAATAACCGAAACATCAAGAGAACAAGGTAATCACAATCCACTTGTAAACACTTCTCTGAACATTTATGAAAATGCACGAAATGGAATAATGCAATGAAGGAATGGACTGCTCACAACTTATACCGGTATAGTGAGTGACACACCCGTCGGTGTTCACTTAAGCCCGTACTTAACAAAGTACGGGGATCTCAAATACCGTATGAAGAATGTTTCATACGGGTGTCCAACATTACCCACATTGGAATGGTGGGTCTTACGTGCCCATTCTGGAATTGATGGGACTTAATCAAATTTCCACTCCCGTGGACGGAAACGAAGCATGCATGATGGAATGAATCATGTATCACAAGAAACATAAATATTGAAATCTATCCACATCATGAGCACAACGCAAGAACAATCATATATTCGACACATCATCATGCATTCCTTTGAAAACAACACAAATTAACAAACAGTACTTGCCTTTCGCGTTGTGACGCGTTAGTAGGCAACGAAGGTGTTCCCACATGCGATGCTTCGCCGCCTACACAAATATGTTCCCGAAATAAGAACAACGATATTACATTACTACCGGTGTTCTACAATATCTTCTAACTACCCAATATACCGCATAGACCCGACTTGAAAACAAACTATTCAGCCAGATTTTAGCCCTTCTGATCAGCGGTACGAGAAAAATCGTAATTAAATATCCGTAACTCATAATTAATTGAAACCAGTGCTCAAATAATCTTAACGCACCAGGCTACAAAACTCTAGTTGGTGGAATCCTTTGATTCGGCCAAAACAGTGGCCTAAACAACAGTTGAAAATACTAACAGATATTTGCCCAGATTTCAGAACAGTGGTAAAGAAAATGATTTAACTTTTATTCTACTGATCCAATGGAGGTTATCTTTATCAACTTGGAAAGATAATTTAAAGGGCTACAATAACCTATTTGGGTGGCAGTACTGAATCTGACTGTAACTAGATCAAAACCGAGGAGCAACCGACAGTCTCCAAAATCTCTGACAGACAGAGTAGTGTGCGGTTAAAAATTCATATCTCCTAAACCACAGAGCAGAATCTCGTGATCTCAGTGCCAAAATAAAGCTAAGGAAACCAGGAACATAACTCTAGCAGACGAAAACTCGAGATTCGGCCTCTATGTAATTCATAATTGTCCGACAAGAAAATCTGCCAAAACACGTCAGCTGTCCTGGATAGTCGCGGTAAAACTACCATATCTCCTAAACCGTAACTCCAAATCAGATGACCTCGGTGCCTAAAGAAAGCTAAGATCAAGGGATACAACTTTATAGGAGGTAGGAAGATCAGAAAATGTACGGAACTTACCCAAATCTGACGAACAAATCTGGCGCACGACAGGGAGGAGGGTGGCGGCCGGTTGGAGAGGGGGAGGAGGGGGTGGCGGCTTGGGGAGGGGTGTGGGGAGAATGAGGGGAGAGGCTAGGGTTTGGTGGGAGGAAAAACCCCCCTTGGCTAGCCCCTCTCATGGGCCCCTCCTGGGCTGCGGCCCAGGCCCAGGTTGTCGGAAGACGCTGAAAACCCCCCGCCGATTCAGGAAATTTCAGTTCTTGTTTGCCTTTTCCCTCCCCAGCTGCTTTTCTAATTACCCGATCGGAATCCGGGGTATTACATACTCACAAGGACTCTGTCCAGGTATTCTATGTATACATCCACGATGATCATACAGTCAAAATCAAGCCTATTAAATTCTTGATTTGACTATCTGAATTCATTACTAATTGTACAATTAATAGGCTTCTAGTATGTGTGATCAACTACAACTAGAAAAAATAAATGTTCCACCGACTAAATGAAGAGTATTTTTAGCTACTGTCAACTTCTAATGTCTTTTTAATCCAACACAACACTGTTCCCACTTGCATTAGAAAGGTTATTTGCTTACTCTCATTCCTAGCTAGCTTAAATTATTTTCTCTGTTTATATATGTTCTAACAGACAATTCCCTGATATGAGGTGCTACTGGCTATTTCCTTTAGACTCTACTTCCAAAAATTGCTAATCCACTCGAATGACTCAAATGACAACACAAAGCTGGGTAACATAAGCTAGAAGATTTAGCAAAGAGTTCTACTGACAATACATCTTTCTTCAATACCTTGAGTACCCCTACAATCAGTCATCAACAATGTGCCCCCTGAACAGAAAAATTACAGCTAGATATTCTTCAATTGAACCTTCCAATTGCTAACTTATTGAATGATTCAATCCTATAGGCAACAATTCTACAACCAAACTTTTATAGTTTTGACAACTAAGTTTAAACTAAATCCATCGTTCAATCCCAAGTTTAAACTTATCTCATGGCCATACTGAGCTAACCATCCCTCTGGTTACTCTTCAGCTCAAAGACAGACACAACGGGGAAACTAAAGCAGAATAGGGCATAGCTGGGGCGTCTCGGGCATGGCGTGGTCGTTGGTGATGGGGGAAACGGCGTTGGCTAAACACGGGTAAAATGAAACTAGAAGGAGAAGTGAGCCGGAGGACGGAGATGGCTTGACTGGAGCTGGTCGGTGGCGTCCGGGAGCTGACCAATGGCGGCCGGCCATGGAGGATAGAGAGGCACCGGTGCTGGAAGGGAGCAGGAGTAAGATTTGGGCGCGCATGAGCACATGTGGGGTGCAGGGATCTTACCCGTGTGGTTGGGCGACGGAGAGGAGGTTGGAGACGGGCCGACGGCGGTGACCACGGGCTGTGCGGTGGAGGCCGTCGGTGGCAGGGACCTGGAGAGGAAAAGGGAGAAAGTGAGAGGTAGGGTGAGGGAGTGGGAGTCTAGAAGATGCTCACGGAGGGAGGAATCGGTAGGAGACTCACCGGAGGAGCTGCGGTGGCGAAAACGGCGATGGCGACCGGTGTTGGAGAAGATGTCGAGCGTGTGGCCTCCCGTTGGTGGCTTCCCCATATCAACTGAGGGGAACTGCTCCTCGGGGTGGAGGGAACACCGTGGCGGGGTAGGGGACGGCCGGGGCTCGCCGGAAGATTTGGAGGCGGTGCGGTGCGGCGTAGGCGACGGAGCAGCTCTCGGTGGAGTAGAAGGGGGAAGGGAAGAAGAGTGACGGCAGGGAGTAAAAGAGGAGCTCGGGTGTTTGGCTGATATTAGAGGGAGGCGGAGAAACCAGGGGTGGTGCGAACGCTGGAGAAGGACGCGTGTCACGGGCGCAGCCACGGCGAACAGCTATGTGGCGCGTCCCTGGCTCGGTGTCGCTTAAGGGAAAAAGAAGGGGGAAGGGAAAGAGAAGAAACCGAGGGGCGGTGGGGGTGATGACCTACCGGTGGGGTTGGCAGGTAAGAGGGAGAGGGGTGAGAGGAACGGCCGAACCAGTTGGGTCAAGCCAGATCAGTTTGGGTCCGGTCGGAGAAACAATAGAATATAGGAAAAAGGTTTTCCAAGTGGCTGAGGTAGTTAGGTAAGTTTTAGACAGAGTAAAATAGCTCTGAAAATTATAAAAATTATAGAGAAAGTTTCTGACATAGATTATATTATTGTGTAAATTTTGTAGGATCATTCATGTGCTATAATTTTCTCTATAATTCTTTTAAGTTTCTATTGCGGTGTTTTGACCTTTGATTTTCTTGGTTTGACTAACTGTTTTAACCCGGCAATTAATTTCTAAAATTGTGAAATTTTTTTGGTGAGTTTCTAATATGTTCCAGAACCTAGAAAAAATATTTCCAGACATTGTTCACTTGATTTGTTTGCATTTTCAATACAAATCCAAATTGAGTATGCAAATAAAATGGAAACCAAACCTCCAATAAATTCCAGAAAATCCAAACAAGTATATCAAAGAATATAGAGTTCAACTAAATATTTCCCACACTTGAAACCTATTTGTTGCAACAAAAGGTTTTAGAAAGTCCAAATTTCACAAATGCACATTAGATGCTTAACTAATCCAACTTAGGGATTTTGGGCTGTTACAGGGGCGGCGGCGGTTCTACCGCAAGAATGCATGCAGCAATACAGCTCCGCAGCGTTCACTCAAGTGGGTGCCTCAGCCTCTACGGGGTGTAGTGGGGCTACCTGAGCACTGGAGAGGTGTCGGGAAGCTCGGAATTAGGCCAGCGTCGGTGGAGGTGATAGCGGCGCGTTGGCTTCACGAGGAGAAGATGTCCTGTGCAAGGAGAGTGACAATGAAGCATCGAGACAGCTTAAGGCTGGTTGGTAGATGCTCTAGCCGCAAGAAATCGAAAGGTTCATTACCAGCCGACGACGGAGACGATGAACAGGGTTCTGCTGCCGTCAGTAAGGAAACTCCAATTACTTGATCTCATCTACAACATCCAACAAATTGATTGAGGGCAAAGATCACTCAAGACTTAAGACATGAGATGATGCACTTCCGAGAGTAAGGAGCTCACCAGACACGAGGATGTCAAATATTGACACTGTGATGGCCTTTGGTGTGCGCTCCGGAGACGAGGAAGACGCGCTGGTATTCTGGTAGCTACAAGTAAAGCCAAGGCCTGGGCTTAGCAAAAATGGAAATGGCATCGGAAGAGGAGGCTCGAAGACCCAGAGGCGAGGGGCTTATCGAAGAATGGAGCCCACGCTAGCTTCCCTCTCCTCGACAGTTAGAGGAGAAGTGAGGGAGAAACGGGAGCAGGGAGGGAGGTTAATGGCGGGAACTGTACGGAGGAGAGGCGGCATTACTCGGTGAAGCTCCAGGAGTGGTCGGGAGGGGCGGCGCGTCCACATCGTCAAGACGGGCGAGCAGGGGTCGGCGGCCATGTGGCGTAGCGCTTCTGTGCACGCGCCAACGTGAGGAAGACGACGACATGACGCCGAGCACACTTGTCAGTTGTAGCAGGGAGGCGTAGCGCGCGGGCGAAGTTGTCGGAAGACCTGGTCGGGGGGCTGTCCAATCTAAATTCCTCACTGGTTGGCACAGTCGGGTTACTATGCAATGGGTTTGAGTATGAGGAATAGTGTTCCCATTTGACTGGTTTTAAATTTTAAACCTCTAGTTTGACCGGCCTTCAAAATATAGCAAATAAATTCATAATAATGTGAAATAAATTAGGGGGGTTCCTGGGGTGACCTAGTACCCACATAAATTTGGAAAACCCACTGTTCAAGATTTATTTCGTATAATTTAAATTCAAACTAGAATATGTTATTAATCGAGTTTGAATTTTCTGTGGTTCAAATTTTGTTCTAAAAATTTGGAAAAAATTATATTAATTCATGATAATTAATATAGTATTTGAATAAATTATTTCCAGGGGATGTTCGTATGATTTTTATACTATTTTATTTAGGAGATACTTTTATAAGTGTAGGTTTATGCAATTGTATAAGATTTTCCTAGTGCAATATATAATATAAATGCTTGGAAACATGATGTATGCTGATGTGATGCATAGTAATCCTCTTTATTAATTTTTTGGGGATATGATAGTTTTTCCAAAATCATAACTTCTATTATACCCATCCACAATTCATGTTCTTGGAATCTCTTGAATCCTTAGATAGTTACATACACTTTTCATGTAGAGTGAAAAACCTAATTAGTCAATTTAATAATTTTAATATGCAATTTATGAAGATGCTGCCAAAAGACGACAACTCTCCAAACAGCAGGCCTACAAAAATCATAACTCTTAATGTACCCAATCATTTGATGTGATTAACACACTACAGAAATAAAGCCAAACCGTCTCCGATAAACCGCTTATGACAGACGGTTGTATTGAAAAATCGTCTGTGATATAAATGTATCACAGGCGGTTGCAACCAAGAACCGTTTGTGATAGTGGTACATCACAGACAGTTCTTGGTTGAAATTGTCTGTGATAGTGTCCCTTCACAGACGGTTTCAACAAAAATCGTCTGTGATAGTTCTTTGTACCTAATTACTTTTTATCGCATTTTCAGCTAGCCTCAGGAACCGCTAGGCATGCCCTCTAAAAACAAACAAGCAGAAATAGGTACATCACAGATGAATCTGACAACTGAAAGTGATCATTTAACTAAAAATCAATTGCAAAGGAATATTTCAAGTATTGTCGGTTGAGTTACAAATTGAATTACAACTATTCAAAGTGAATTGCAATATTAATCAATTGTTCGAAGGTCGTTCATCGGTGTCGATGGCGTGAAACTCTCCGTCAGGGTTAACAATGTCTGCCTTGATGAAGCTGTAGAACGGCCCTCGAACGTACATGACCTCGTTCATGTTGAGAGCATTTAACTCTATATCTAAGACATGTTGACAACATGAGTAAAGTAGTAAGCATATATATTTAAATTTATAATTAGGAAAAAATTATTGCGAGATTGACAAACCTGGGGATAGTGCCTCCTAGAACCAATCAATAGCCGCATATGATGGCATACGTAGAATGCCCATAGGTTATCTCGTTTTTGCTGGCGGCACTACAAAAATAGAATTACATATATAGGTACTGTCAGTTCGAGACGCAATATTACGAAGTATGATATAGGATTATTGTGTTGTAGCGCGTACCGGAAACTCCATCCTGTGAGTCAGTGTGGCGCTCGATCCCTTTTATGCCCCTCCCTCGGCAACATAACCGATGAACGACGTCCTACATGATTCTAAAAAGTTATCCGCGTCCATTTCAAACGAAGGAAGACTACAATAGAGTTATAATGTGCTGAGGAAATGAACATACCTGTCGATTATTCCATTAAGAAGGGTGAATTCATGGTTTTTGTTCAGTAGGGAATCAAGGTAAAATACCGTGTTCCTCTTTGGTACAATGATTAGAAGAATCCAGTGGAACCTACCCATGTTTGTCGCTATAGTCATAAACCTATGTTCAAACGAAATTTGTATAACAAGTAGGGAAGTACTTACTTCTAGTTGTAGGGAACCATTATGTACTCCCTGTCGTCTAGAGCAAGAAATCCCATTTTCATGTAATTCTCGACGTAGGATGCGTCTTGGTTGATTGTTTGCTCAGAGACCACGTGTGGGTCGAGGAAACCCACCGGTTTCTTTGATTCGACGGGCACATTTCATAATGTATCTATACATAAGCAATGAGTTGTGATATTTATCGATATCACGTGAGTGTAGAACTTGATTGTACACACTTACGGTGTCCAGCATCGTAGAAATAATGCGTCGAGGGCATTGAGGTTGTATAGGTCAAATAAGTCGTCGAAGCCCATGACGAAGTGGCCCAACTGGTGGAGAAAATGCTCCCTCTTGTATTTGACGATGATTCCATTATGGTCCCCCTCCTCTCGAGTCTTGCGCAGGTACCAGTCTTGCAAAGATTGACAAGCTAGTCCTCAGCCGTCTAGTTCTGTGTTGGAGACCAACGGACTTCCGAGGGAGCATCTCCCGGGCTTGGCAGGCGCCTGAATGTTCTTCGATATCGATTTCGCCTTAACGAGTTGCTTGCATCCTGTCTTCCTGTGAGACGACTCAGGGACCGATATGGTGACACGTTTTTCTTGTCCCTTCGGTGTATTCTCGACGGGAACCGATGAGGCGACCTTCTGAAGCGAAGGTTAAGGCGGACTCATTGAGGTTCCTATTGCAGAGGCAGGGTCGTGTCGATATCGCGTCAGGGTAGGGTTCAGAGTGATGTCCTTCTTGGGCCACTGGATAAAAGTGTACATGGTATCCCCTAGTATTCTGATTTCTTTGTTTGGGCGAATCTCCAGTGAGATGGCAATGAAATTGTCATGTACCATGTCCACCTGGACCCTGGCGTAACCCTGCGCCAGCTGGGCACCGTTTTGGACTGCCTCTTCCTGGTATGGATACACCATAACCCGCCCAGCCTCAATAGGAATGGACCCGACCATCCTCACTTGGAGCTTGCCACTACTACAAAACATGCTATACTAGACGCCTGGAACCGTCTGTGATAAAATTATCACAGACGGTTCTTCATTAACCGTCTGTGATAAATAAGTATCACAGACGGTTCTTCTGTGATAGTACCCATCACAAACGATTTTTTATACGAATCGTACCATTATCACGAGCATTTCTTTATATGAACCGTGCTCAGAAGTATCCTGAGCGGTTCGTATAAAGAACCGTCTGTGATACTTATTTATCACAGACGGTTATTGTAAAGAACCGTCTGTGATATACAAGCACTATAAATTAGATGCTCCCGACATTCCATTTGAGGCGCCGCCACTCTCCTGCTGCTGCTGCCTCCTCCCCATTGGCCACCTCTGCCGCCGCCGCCTCCTCCCCGTTCGCCACCTGCTGCTGCCTCCTTCCATGCACATTGCTGCCCATTCTGTTTTGAGCTGTTACCCCTGCCTCCTCCTCCCCCATTGCGACACCTCTGCTGCCTCCTCCCACATTGTGCCACCTTGGAGAGAAGGGTAACGATCTGTAACCCTTTCTTTTTGCTCTAGACTAATCACTAATGTGTAACGATCTGTAACCCTTTATATTTGCTCTAGACTAATCACTAATGTGTTTGGTCATTATGAAGGGTACTTGCGGTTTATTAATATAATTTAAAACTAATTAATTTGTTATGTGAGTATATGTGTAGATGGACCGAAACTGGATGTACATTAAGAACCGTGTGAGTGAAGAGTATATTAATGACGTGTTTGCTTTTAGAAGAGCCGTCGAGCAGGATATGTTGAAGAAGGGGATAAAATTTATGTAATGTCCATGCATTGATTGCGGTAATATGAAAATATTTAACAACCCGGCGCAGATCGAAGCTCACTTAATCTGAAGGGTTTCAAAAAGGATATACATATTGGGCGATCCACGGAAGAGCAGATTATACGGAAGTCGATGATTGACGACATCGCCGAGGAAGTCAATGATATGCAGGGTATGGAATGTGCTTTTGACGAGGATAGGTCGCATGATGACAATCTGGATCAGATGCTACGCGATGTAGAAGGGAACTATAGTGAGAGAGAGTTTTGTAAATTCGAGGGCTTAATGGAGGACTCGGGGAAACCTTTGTTCCCTGACTGCAAGCCGGAATACACAAGGTTGTCAACCGTGCTTGAACTGCTGAAATTAAAGGCAAGCAATGGTTGGTTCGACAAGAGTTTTACGGCGT
Organism: Hsuehochloa calcarea; assembly: GCA_036346395.1. NCBI lineage: Eukaryota > Viridiplantae > Streptophyta > Magnoliopsida > Poales > Poaceae > Hsuehochloa > Hsuehochloa calcarea. The sequence goes on along the minus strand of CM070609.1, from coordinate 53,786,715 downwards.
TGTTAGGTCTCTTAGCTGACATCCTTCCGGAGGGAAACGTGTTGCCCAGCACGACCTACCAAGCTAAGAAAGTTATTTGTCCATTGGGAATGGAAGTAGAAAGAATACATGCATGTCCGAACGATTGTATCCTCTACCGTAAAAAGTATGCAGACATGCATGTATGTCCCGTGTGCAAAGTATCCCGATACAAGCGTAAGAATACTGCTAAGGCGAAGCAAGGATCTCCGGCTAAGATGTTGTGGTATCTGCCTGTGATCCCACGTTTGAAGCGTTTATTTGCGAGCCGAAAGGAGGCAAGATTCATGCGTTGGCACTCGGAGGAGCGTAAGAAAGATGGGAAGCTCAGACACCCTGCTGATTTTTCCCAGTGGAGAAACTTTGATCGGAGCTTCGAAGAGTTCGGTGCGGAACCGAGGAACATAAGGTTAGGGTTGAGTACGGACGGAATGAATCCTTTCGGTAACATGAGCAGCCGACATAGCACCTGGCCCGTGAATCTATTTATGTACAACCTTCCTCCTTGGCTGTGTATGAAGTGGAAATACATTTTGATGTCACTACTTATCCAAGGGCCGAATCAACCTGGAAACGGTATTGATGTGTACCTAGCACCATTGCTGGAAGATCTTGTGACACTTTGGAAAGAAGGGATACAAGTATGGGATGCGTACAAACGAGAGAACTTCACTTTACGCGCCATGTTATTCTGTACCATTAATGATTTTCCTACCCTTGGTAACCTCTCCGGGTTCAGTACAAAAGGAGTCAAGGCCTGTCCGCACTGCTTAGATGGTACCGAGAGTGTATGGTTGAACAACTCACACAAAACTGCGTATATGCGTCACCGTAGGTTCCTTCCCAGGATTCACCCATACCGCACGATGAAGAAACAATTCGACGGAAATAAGGAGGACGGTTCAGCTCCAAGGGCTTTTAGAGGGAAAGAGGTCTATGATATGGTTAAGGATATCGATGTTGTGCTTGGAAAGGGATGTAAATTAAGGTCCCCTCAGAAAAACATCTAGAAGAAGCGGTCAATTTTTTGGGACTTGCCTTCTTGGGAGCACTTAGAAGTTCGCCACTGCATCGACGTCATGCACGTGGAGAAGAATGTATGTGATAGCCTGATTGGTCTCTTACTGAACATTAGTGGCAAAATAAAAGACGGTGTTAACGCACGGCGTTACTTGGTTTATATGAACATAAGAACCGAGTTAGCACCGAAAGAGACCGATAAAGGACGAACGTACCTTTCCCCAGCTTTCTACACTTTGTCCAAGGCTGAGAGAAATGAACTGTGTCAAAGCTTGCATGGTGTGAAAGTTCCGTCTGGTTACTCTGCCAATATTAAGAAACTTGTTTCCATGAAAGATTTGAAATTAATTGGTATGAAGTCTCATGATTGTCATGTGCTGATGACACAGATGTTTCCTGTTGCAATTAGGAGTATCTTGCCAAACAATGTCCAAGTGGCAATCTTTAGACTGTGTTATTTTTTAACTCAATTGCTCAGAAGGTCATCGATCCCGAAGGACTCGACGCTCTGCAGGGCGAGGTGGTGACGACTCTATGTCATCTTGAGATGTATTTCCCTCCGTCATTTTTTGATATCATGGTCCATCTCATTGTTCACCTTGTGAAAGAGATAAAGATATGTGGCCCTATGTTCCTACGTCATATGTACCCTTTCGAGATATAAATGGGAATTCTGAAGTCCTACGTACGGAATCGATCTCGGCCGGAGGGCAGTATCATCGAAGGTTATGCAACCGAAGAGGTCATTGAGTTCTGCGTCGACTACATGGCTTAGGTGGAACCGATAGGTGTGCCTCTATCTCGTCACGAGGGGAGACTGGAGGGTATCGGGACCATCGGGAGGAAAGCAATCACTCCTGATGTAGATACATATGCGCAGGCCCATTTCATGGTCTTGCAACACATGACCCAAGTGTCCCCGTACATCGACGAGCACAAAGACATTGTACGCCAACATAATCCAAACCGGTCAGAGGTTTGGATAATGACAGAGCACAACCGTCAGTTCAACGAATGGTTAAAGATGCGATTCACTTGGAGGTCATCAAGTGATGAAATGCTGCTATGGTTGGCCAAAGGACAAAAATTTACAATTGTGACATGGCAAGGATATGACATAAATGGGTACACATTTTATACGGTAGCTTAGGATAAGAAGAGCACAATCCAGAACAGCGGTGTCCGCAAAGATGCATTTCACGAGGGGTTCAATACCGCGGGGGCACGTGGGTTTAACTCGTACTATGGGTTCGTAGAGGAGATTTGGGAGCTCGACCATGTACTTTTCAAGATCCCCCTGCTTCGATGTCATTGGGTTAAACTTCGCAGGCGTGAAGGTCGACAAGTACGGGCGTCACTCATCGTGGACCTCAAACGTGTTGGATACAAGGATGTACCATTCGTACTCGCTAAGAAAGTTATTCAAGTTTTTTATTTAACGGACCTAGCAAATAAGAACCGCCACGTAGTTCTTCATGGGAAAAGAAGGATTGTCGGAGTTGAGAATGTCGTGGATGAGGAAGAGTACAATCAATTTGTAACATCCCAAATTGGGTTTGTGTTTCAAATGTAATAAAAATGAGGATAAATTAAAACTTTTGCTGCCTCATGTATTGTTACAGTGTTTGAAACCTCTTTCCTTTAATTGGTGGAAATTAAAACTCAAAATTTCCCCAATTAAATTCAAGTCATAAATCTCCTCAATGAAAATCTGGTGCCCAACCCCTGAAAATAATTTTCATTGGACCTAGGAGTGATGTTTAACACCTCAGAATTATTTCATAATTTTCAGAAATTATTTGATAATTTCTGAGATAAGTCAAACATTAGTCAAACTCCTAAAATAGCCTTATGGAATTTTTAGAGAAAAATGCAGTGCATAAAAGTCTCTGAAAATTTTATATAAGGGTCCTCCCTCAGTAAGCAGCCTCTAGTTAAATTTCATGAATTTTGGAGCTTGTTTGCTATTTCAAATAATTCTCTAAAGTCGGCTCAGCCACTTCAGTCAAAAACCAGTTTCATCGCTGTTGCTGTCCGGTCCGACCTTCGGTTCGAGCTCAAGGGTGCAACAGATCAACTAACAAAGACCTTAGGTCACTCACTCGCGCTACCGATCAAGAGCCGTCGATCTAAATCCAATGCCGACGCGGTGAACTTTCGGACCGAACGAACTCACTTAAGCGCGTTAGTCGTTTGATCTCCGATCAACGGCCGCGATAGAAGGGGATGTTCGGACCATCCGAGAGGTGCGGCTGATAACCGACGTTGGATCTTGATCGTGCGGTCGACAAGCGATGGAACGCTCGGACCACCGGACTGAATAGCCGAACGTTCCAGAGCGCGGTAGCCACACGATTGGAATCCTATGTGATCGAACGGCCGTCCTCTTTTCGTCTTCCTCTCGCCGCGCCGACGGCGAAGTCAACAGTAGTGGTTGGAAATCGCAGAGCATGGGCAGCGTCGGGTCATCTCAAGCTTCGGCCAACCGCTATAGTAATAAATGCGCTTGTGCGGTCGCCTCCGAAGTCTTCAACTGCTCCCATCGCTCTCAAGTACTCTCATGGCAGTATTGACCGAGGGGAGATATCGCCGTTGCTCTCTGCAATTCTCAGCTATTTAAGCTCCATTGCTCCACCCGTGGCTTCCTTTAGCACTTCCGAACTCCGCTTATCACTCACAAGCTTTCTTGAGTCGCAATCGCTTGAAATCCGCTTCACGCCATTTTTGAGCTTGAAGCTTGGTAAAGGCGAGGCGTGAGGGTTTTCCTTTTGTTTCTTGTTCCTCTCGCTCCATCGTTACTCGTGAAGCTTAACCTCACTCAATTTGGTTGGCACCGCTTGCTTGGACCGCAAGCAGCTCATTTGCCATTTTCGCTTTTGACCGGTTTCGGTCATCTCATCATCTCCGCTTGCCGGCGTCTAGAACGCCGCAACTGAAATTTTTGGTTCCTTTGGGTGCGCAAGATTGTTAGCAACCCATTTTGGGCATTTGTCACACCGCCACGCGCGAGTCGCCGGCGATGATCCTCCCTTCACCGCGTTTTGTCGGATGAAAATAGGGCGGCGTTTGATCGACGTTCTTGTGGACCGTTGGATCCAAGATCAACGGTCCAGATCTGAATGAACGTTCGGACCGTCCGAACGGTTCGATCCGCGTGGACCGTTGGATCCAAGATCAACGGTTCATGTACGTAAACGCTCGGACCACGGACATCCTTTGGCATCCGTTCGTTAATTTTTCATCCAACGGTCGATGCTTAGGGTTGGCGCGTTAAGCTCTGTTGCTGCTGTGGGCTGTTGGATCGATGATCTTGGCCCATGTTCTTCCACGTCGCTTATCCGGTTATATTTCTGTAGAGTTATTTATCAACCAAAAATAGTTTTATCTTCTAAAATGCATAAGTAATTTTGGTAACTTCAAAATGATAAAACCAAAGCCTTTATTTTTCATTCTTAGTAAACTTATTTCAGATAGGTTGCTCATTTATCTCAAGAGCGTAAAAGTTTTATTTTGAAAGTAAACATTAAACTGATTATCTTTGCAATGTAAAAATAGTGAATCTTAGAAAACTCATAAATAATTATTGCAAGCTCCAAATGAGATGAATCCAGGGGCTGTTCATCTTATAAGATGCTTGATTTATCATAAAAATTTCAGTTGTATCATTCTAGAAAATTGCGTTTAAATCCTTGCTTAGTAAATAGTGATGTTTCCCTTTATTTGGCCGACTGAAAATGTTTTGGCCATAACTTTTGCATTGAGAATCCAAATCAATTGGTTCTTATTGCTTTAGTTCATAAAAATTATGTTCTTTCTACTGTAAAAATTGGAGGTCTTTTTGCTGAGTTTTGCTGTTGCATCTTTTGAGGTTTCTCCTTATTGGTTCTTGTTGGTTCTTTCGATAGGTTGCGACAATATTGATAATATCGAGAGTGATCCTCTGCAGAGAAAAACAAATGAGCTTCAAAGAAGGCAAGATATTTGATCATAAATGTCCCATTACTTTCAAAGTCTAATATCTTGTTTACAAACTATATGTATGCATTGCTTTTGTGTCCAATTATTTTTGCCCTGTTTAGAGGTAGCTATTCCTAATGCATTGTTGCCATTAAAATGTTATCCCCTTCCACAACCATAAGTTATTATCATCATTGTGAATTAGAGCCCGTGATTTAATTATGCTCTTTTCTTGCCTTTGCGATGTCATGCTTAGAAATGCTTAGCTACCAGTAGAATTGGGCGGTTATCGACTTAGTCGATGACCTTGATCACACAAATCATTTTGTTTATTTTTGGTTCAGTACCTTATGCTTTTGTTTTGTAAAACCGAAAATGAAACAAAACGATTTGACTTGGGCACAATGGCATGTTGGTGTGATTGTTGGGTGTGACAAGGAAAGGTGCCTGTCCCTAAGGACCGAATTGTTGCTTGCGCCATCGATCCAAGCACTTTTATGCACTAACCACATGAGGGTTATATGGGACCCCTCTTGACCTAGTACTTTGGAGTGTGTTATCTCCGAGTCGCAGGAGGAGCGTTGTGTGTGTTGTGTGAAAAAGGAATTGTGTTCTTGTGTTTGGGTGTGCGGTGGTGGAGTTTCCGGGATGGACTCTCCACCTCGAGGGCATCGCAGGTTGTCCGAGGCTTTACCCGTGAGGGGTAGTTGTCCGAGGCTGGGCCACGACCCGACACAACGTATGGGTTTCTATCCATACAGGCGACTCAAGGTAATACATAATATTGGAAAAGTCTCAGAGGACTTAGCCGATGTAAGATACCTAACGAAGTGTGCTTAATAGCTTGGCAAAAAGGCGGTCTGGCGTGTGGGTAAAATGGTACACCCTGCAGGGATAAATCTATTCGAATAGCCTCGTCCTAGGTTATTGACACGCTTGGGGATTTCACGCAAGATCTAGGCTTCAACAACTGTTTTTGTTTTAAAATTAAAACTTGACATGGTTGGCATGAATGGGTAATTCATGCTATTGTGGTGGCTATTGGGTTAGCCACTTCGGGACTGCTTTCTCGTTGTTGATACTTGATTACTAATGCTTTTATCAAATAAAATCAGGTTGTAAAATTGCCTTTGATCTATTACATTATTGCAAATAAAACTTGCTTTATGCTTACAAACTTGAGTCCTAGCTTGCTCCACTTAAATAAGCTTGCATATAGTTATTGTACAGATCTGTTATCATTCTTATATATCTTGCGAGTACATTCAAAGTACTCACCCAGCTTTTGCTGGGCTGCTTTTGTTTGCAGAGGAAGAAGGTGAGCCCCTAGGGCTTCACTTACGTGAGATGTGCCATGGGTTCCACGGCTAGTCATACCGGTCGGCTGCCTTGTGGGTAAAAGGCACACCGTTGGGCTCTTTGTTTATCGCCATCTTATGGCACTTTTGCTTCACTGCTCGTAATATTTACCGCTGGCGGTTGGCCTCTTTGTTGTATTTACTCTTGAATATTATTATGTATGTCTTTATTTTGTTCTGTGCTTTCGGTTCTATGTGATTGAATGGAATTGATGCATGAACTTTTGTGAGAGGGGTGTATACTGCACTCTGGGAAGTATACATTCCTCGGCGTCACGAGTTATTATGCTTATGATGATAGGGTCAAGTGGTGACTAATCATTATGTTTAATAATCCGGGCGTCACAAGAGGTTGGTATCAGAGCCATACTGACCATAGAAGCCGCTAGCTTGGTCGTCTTTAGGATATTTTGAAAAAAAAAACTTAATTTCAAAATATCAAATGGTTTATGAAAGTTTAAGTTGGTTCTCAGATTTTACTCCTTACCTATCTTAGCTTTCTTATCTCATCTTACTCTAGTTTGAGTTTTAAAAGTTGTTTTCCTCTCATCTCCTTTTCAAAGATAGTGTTATCGATTAAATGGGTTTGGGAACCACTGAGTTTGGCAAATTGAAGTGCTTAGGGTTTTGAAGTTTCTGGACTGGAGATTTCGGCTAGAGGCTTGGATGCGGAATCTGGACAGCACGCCTCAATTTCCAGACAGCGAGCTCAATGGTTTCTGATAGAACCACTGAGCTTGGCAAATTGAAGTGTGCCAGATTTTGAAGTTTCTAGAATGGAAGACTTCGGCTAGAAGCTTGGATGCAAAATCACTACAGCAACCTCAATTTCCGGACAGCAAGCTCGATGGTTTCTAATAGGGTAGAAAATGAGAGGATAATCAACTAAAACTTGTGGGGTTAAAAGGGTAAGATGTGATACTAGTTAGCTATGTATCTAACACTATTTTCGCTGATTTAGCCTTGATCTTAAGTGGTATTAGATCTTACCTTGATCTTCTGATTTTTATCTTCTCAATCAATTACTCGTTCATTCAATACGGGTTAGTTGCATTGAGAAGTTGAGCTTTGGTGTTATGATTCTTTGCTATGGTTGGAATCTTTTTATAAGCCTGTTCAAGTTTTTACACTTGCTGTTTTGGCTTTCGATTAGGGTGATATTTCATTCCCCTAGTCGCTAGCGTTTTGCTTTCTTTCGGCAGGAGGCGTAGCCGTTGATCCTGGTAAGATCAGCGATGTTCTTTCTTGGTGTCAGCCTACTTCGGTAACCGAAGTGCGGAGTTTTCTCGGTTTAGCTGGGTATTATCGTCGTTTTATCGAGAACTTCTCCAAGATCGCGAAGCCGATGACAGAGTTGCTCAAGAAGGACAAGAAGTTCTTGCGGTTCGATGCTTGTGAGGAAAGCTTCCAAGTACTCAAGAAGCGTTTGACCACTGCTCCCGTTCTCGTTCTTCCCGATATTCATCGTAGCTTGATATCTTTTGCGATGCTTCGTCGAGGACTCGGTTGCCCCGATGCAAGAAGGCAAGGTAGTGGCCTATGCATCAAGGCAATTGAGACCTCATGAACTCAACTATCCTACCCATGACTTGGAATTAGTCTGCGGTGATTCATGCACTTAAGATTTGGCGACATTACCTAATCGGTGATCGTTGCGAAGTTTATTCGGATCACAAAAGCCTAAAGTATTTGTTCACCCAACCAGATCTGAACCTTAGGCAAAAGAGATGGTTGGAATTAATCAAGGACTATGACATGGGTATTCACTATCATCCGGCAAGGCTAATGTCGCTGCCGATGCGCTTTAGTCGAAAGCGCATTGCAATGCCTTATTGCTCGTGGAGTTTCAACCCACCCTTCCGGAGGAATTTCACTGTCTCAATTTGGGTTTGGTGAGCATGGTTCCTCATTTGCCTTGGTTGTGCAACCAACCTTGGTGGATCGGATTAAGATCACCCAACAATCAGATGCTGGGGTGAGCCGCATCAAGGAAAATATCAAGAGCGGAACAGCCAAGTGCTTCTCTGAGGATGAGCATGGTGTTGTAAGGTTCGACAACGCCTTGTGGTTCCAAAGGACGTGGAATTGCGGAATTTGATTCTCCGCTGAAGCCCATGATTCGCCTTTGTCTATTCATCCGGGGCCACAAAGATGTATCAAGATCTCCGCCGAGATTTTGGTGGACCCGAATGAAGAGGGAGATTGCGGTTCGTTCTTGAGTGCGGCGTGTGTCGTCGTGTCAAGGCCGAGCATCGGCCCAAACAGTCATCGGGGCACCTTTGCCTATTCCCGAATGGAAGTGGGATTCGATCGGGATGGATTTTATCACCGGTCTGCCTCGCACCTCCAAGGGCAATGATGCCATCCAGGTTGTCATTGATCGGCTAACTAAGGTGGCGCACTTCCTTCCAGTCAAGGCGGATCTCCGTGTAGGTCTTTTAGGCGAACTCTACATTGCCCGCATCGTGAGCTTACATGGGGTACCCAAGACAATTGTCTCGGATCGTGGTTCTCTTTTCACCTCTCGCTTTTGGCAAAGTGTGCAGAGGCTATGGGAACCCGTCTTACCTTTAGCACAACATACCACCCCAAGCCGATGGTCGACCGAAGGGTCAACCAAGTGTTGGAAGACATGCTTCGTGCTTGTGTCCTCTCCTATGGAAAGAATTGGGAGGAATGCTTACCTTTTGTCGAGTTTTCCTACAACAACAGTTTTCATGCCAGTCTCGGCATGTCACCTTTCGAGGCTTTGTATGGAAGAAAATGCAGAACTCCGTTGAATTGGTCAGAAACTGGTGAACGACCATTCTTTGGCCCAGACTCGATCAGCGGCCGAGGGCGAGTTGATTGATTCGAGATCGGTTGCGCCACGGCTCGATCCGAGCAAAAGAGCTATGCGGATCGTCGTCATCGTGAGTTGAGCTTTGAGCCGAATGACTTTGTTTATCTCAAAGTCTCTCCATTGAGGGGTCATCAGCGATTCGGCGTCAAGGGAAAGTTGGCTCCTCGATATGTCGGTCCATACCGAGTCATCGAGAAGAAGGGAGCTGTCGCCTACAAGTTGGAGTTGCCTGCTGCGCTTGAGGGGATGCATGATGTATTCCATGTATCCTAGCTCAAGAAGTGCCTCCGCGTTCCAACTGAGGAAGCTCCGTTGGAAACTCTTGATGTGCAGGAAGATTTGACCTACAAGGAGCACCCTGTTCGCATCCTTGAAGAGGCTGAACGAAGAACGAGGAATCGTGCCATCAAGTTCCTCAAGGTTCAGTGGTCAAACCATTCCGAGGAGGAAGCCACTTGGGAAAGGGAAGATCGTCTGCGTGCAGACTACCCCTCTTTCTTTACCGAGTAAGCCAAATCTCGAGGCGAGATTTACGTAAGGGGGGGTTTGTAACATCCCAAATTGGGTTTGTGTTTCAAATGTAATAAAAATGAGGATAAATTAAAACTTTTCTTTGCCTCATGTATTGTTCACAAGTGTTTGAAACCTCTTTGCTTTAATTGGTGGAAATTAAAACTCAAAATTTCCCCAATTAAATTCAAGTCATAAATCTCCTCAATGAAAATCGGTGCCCAACCCACGAAAATAATTTTCATTGGACCTAGGAGTGATGTTTAACACCTCGAATTATTTCATAATTTTGAAATTATTTGATAATTTACGAGACAAGTCAAACATTAGTCAAACTCCTAAAATAGCCTTACGGAATTTTTAGAGAAAATGCGTGGCAAAAAGTCTCTGAAAATTTTATATAAGGGTCCTCCCTCAGTAAGCAGCCTCCAGTTAAATTTCATGAATTTTAGAGCTTGTTTGCTATTTCAAAAAATTCTCTAAAGTCGGCTCAGCCACTTCAGTCAAAAACCAGTTTCACTTTGTGCTCAGGTCCGGTCCGACATCTGGTTCGAGCTCAAGGTGCGGCGGATCAACTAACGACACCTTAGGTCAGTCACTGGGCTACCGATCAAGAGGCGCTTCGATCTAAATCCGGTAGACGCGCAGTGAACTTTCGGACCGAACGAACTCACTTAAGCGCGTTAGTCGTTTGATCTCCGATCAACGGCCGCGATAGAAGGGGATGTTCGGACCATCCGAGAGGTGCGGCTGATAACCGACGTTGGATCTTGATCGTGCGGTCGACAAGCGATGGAACGCTCGGACCACCGGACTGAATAGCCGAACGTTCCAGAGCGCGGTAGCCACACGATTGGAATCCTATGTGATCGAACGACCGTCCTCTTTTCGTCTTCCTCTCGCCGCTCGCGCTCGACGAAGTCAACAGTAGTGGTTGGAAATCGCAGAGCATGGGCAGCGTCGGGTCATCTCAAGCTTCGGCCAACCGCTATAGTAATAAATGCGCTTGTGCGGTCGCCTCCGAAGTCTTCAACTGCTCCCATCGCTCTCAAGTACTCTCATGGCAGTATTGACCGAGGGGAGATATCGCCGTTGCTCTCTACTATTCTCAGCTATTTGAGCTCCATTGCTCCACCCGTGGCTTCCTTTAGCACTTCCGCAACTCCAGTTATCACTCACAAGCTTGCTTGAGCTGCAATCGTTTGAAATCCGCTCGGCCGCCATTTTTTAGCTTGAAGCTTGGTAAAGCGGGCGTGAGGGTTTTCTCCTTCGTTTCTTGTTCCCTCTGCTCCATCGTTAGTCTGTGAAGCTTAACCCTCACTCAATTTGGTTCTTCTCGTTCAGGGTTGGGTGGTTCGGATTTCCCATTTTCGGTGAAATCCGCATTTCTCGCACCGAGCAACTCCATCCTCTCTGTGCATTCTCCGTGCTCGGGTAACCCTCTTTTAGTCCCTAGTTGATTGGCACCGCTTGCTTGGACGCGTGAGCTCATTTGCCATATTCGTTTTGACGGTTTGGTCATCTCATCATCTCCGGCTTGCGCGTTCTAAACGCCGCGGCTGAAATTTTGGTTCCTTTGGGTGCGCAAGATTGTTAGCAACCCATTTTGGGCATTGCTCACACCGCCCGCGGCGAGTCGCCGGCGATGATCCTCCTTCACCGTCGTTTTGTCGGATGAAAATAGGGCGGCGTTTGATCGGCGTTCTCGTGGACCGTTGGATCCAAGATCAGCGGTCGGATCTGAATGAACGTTCGGACCGTCCAAGCGGTTCGATCCGCGTGAACCGTTGGATCCAAGATCAGCGGTTCATGCGTGTAAACGCGTTCGGACCACGGACATCCTTTGGCATCCGGTTCGTTAATTTTTCATCCAGCGGCCGATGCTTAGGGTTGGCGCGTTAAGCTCTGTTGCTGCGCTGCGTGTGGGCTGTTGGATCGATGATCTTGGCCCATGTTCTTCCACGTCGTTTATCCGGGTTATATTTCTGGGTAGAGTTATTTATCAAGCGAAAAATAGTTTTATCTTCTAAAATGCATAAGTAATTTTGGTAACTTCAAAATGATAAAACCATGCCTTTATTTTTCATTCTTAGTAAACTTATTTCAAAGATAGGTTGCTCATTTATCTCAATGTGCGTAAAAGTTTTATTTTGAAAGTAAACATTAAACTGATTATCTTTGCAACAGAAAAATAGTGAATCTTAGAAAACTCATAAATAATTATTGCAAGCTCCAAATGAGATGAATCCAGTGGGGCTGTTCATCTTATAAGATGCTTGATTTATCATAAAAATTTCAGTAGCTGTATCATTCTAGAAAATTGCGTTTAAATCCTTGCTTAGTAAATAGTGTTGTTTCCCTTTTATCTGGCCGACTGAAAATGTTTTGGCCATAACTTTTGCATTGAGAATCCAAATCAATTGGTTCTTGTTGCTTTAGTTCATAAAAATTATGTTCTTTCTACTGTAAAAATTGGAGGTCTTTTTGCTGAGTTTTGCTGTTGCATCTTTTGAGGTTTCTCACCTTATTGGTTCTTGTTGGTTCTTTCAATAGGTTGCGACAATATTGATAATATCGAGAGTGATCCTCTGCAAACAAAACAATGAGCTTCAAAGAAGGCAAGATATTTGATCATAAATGTCCCATTACTTTCAAAGTCTAATATCTTGTTTACAAACTATATGTATGCATTGCTTTTGTGTCCAATTATTTTTGCCCTGTTTAGAGGTAGCTATTCCTAATGCATTGTTGCCATTAAAATGTTATCCCCTGCCACAACCATAAGTTATTATCATCATTGTGAATTAGAGCCGGTGATTTAATTATGCTCTTTACGCCTTTGCGATGTCATGCATAGAAATGCTTAGCTACGGTAGAATTGGGCGGTTATCGACTTAGTCGATGACCTTGATCACCTAAATCATTTTGTTTATTTTGGTTCAAGACCTTATGCTTTTGTTTTGTAAAACCGAAAATGAAACAAAACGATTTGACTTAGGCACAATGGCATGTTGGTGTGATTGTTGGGTGTGACAAGGAAAGGTGCCTGTGTCCCTAAGGACCGAATTGTTGCTTGCGCCATCGATCCAGCACTTTTGCGTACTAACCACATCGAGGTTATATGGGACCCTCTTGACCTAGTACTTTGGAGTGTGTTATCTCCGAGTCGCAGGAGGAGCGTTGTGTGTGTTGTGTGAAAAGGAATTGTGTTCTTGTGTTTGGGTGTGCGGTGGTGGAGTTTAGGGATGGACTCTCCACCTCGAGGGCATCGCATGATTGTCAGAGGCTTTACCTGTGAGGGGTAGTTGTCCGAGGTCGGGCCACGACCCGACACAACGTATGGGTTTCTATCCATACAGGCGACTCGAAGGTAATACATAATATTGGAAAAGTCTCGTAGGACTTAGCGTGTTGCATACCTAAGGAAGTGTGCTTAATAGCTTGGCAAAAGGCGATCAGCGTGTGGGTAAAATGGTACACCCTGCAGGGATAAATCTATTCGAATAGCCTCGTCCTAGGTTATGGACACGCTTCTGTGGCCTGGCGGTCTGACCGGCAATTAGTTGTGTTTCAAATGTTTGAAAATGAGAACAAATTAAAACTTTTGGATGCATCCTTGTTGTCATTTGAATTCTCTAGAATTTATCTCCTTGAAATGTGGACTTCAAATTCAATTAAGGTTATTGACTCGAAGTGTTGCAATTCAAGGTATTCTAGTCAAACCTTGTGATCATCCTCGGGAAATATTTTTCCTAAATTCTTGATAATCTGGGTAACCTCCCTGAGAAATTTTGTAATTTTTATAAATTATTTGCTATTTCTTAAGGGCTGGTCAAATCTGTTGTCTAACTGGTCAAACCCCCTATTCAGCAGCTTGTCAATTTTCTAGTGGGCAATGCACTGCATGAGAAATTCTGGAAAATTCATACACGGTTGATCTTGAAGTCAGGATCACTCAGTAAAAATTTTAGAATTTTTGGAGCTGTGGAGCTACCTCTGGTAATTCCCAAATCATCTAAACCTTCCAATTGATCAAAATCTGGAATCACTGTTCCTCGGGCTCGAACCCAAGTCAGACTCCGACCCGAGTCTCACGGTTCAGCTCAACGGCCTAACCGCGTCGTGAGTGAGCCATCTGATGGAGATCCACCGGTCCAGATCTCGTACCCGTTCGGACCACTCGGGCCTTCCCGCTCCTGGATCCGAGCCGTCCGATTTGGAGATCACGGTCTGGATTGAGTGGCCGATCGGACCGGCCGATCGCCCCTTTCACATGAACTGTCCGATTTGGATATCAACGACCTGGATTGAGTGGCCGATCGGACCGGCTGATCGCCCCGTTCACTTGAACTGTCCGATTTGGATATCAACGGCCTGGATTGATTACTCACGTAACATACGGCTCCATTAAAGAACTGTCTGTGATGTTTAGGGTTATCCCAGATGGTTCTTTAATAGAACCGTCTGTGATAAATCATCACGCAGCAGTTCTATTAAAGATGCTGTGATGTTAGTCCATATAAGTGGTCGGCACATGCCTAGTCTCAACATTTGCCCTAGTTCTTCCCGAAATCGCCTAACACCGCCTCCCCGATCAGGCGCTACCTAACGCCGCCTCCTGCTCGGCACCACCATGCGCGCCTCCTCGATCGTGGCACCACCTAACGCCGCCTCCCCATTCGGTGCCACCCAACACCGCCTCCCAGTTAAGCGCCACCCAACGCCTCCTCCCCCAATCCGACGCCACCCTACAGTTCTTCTCTCCTTGCTTTGCTACATGTAGTGTATAGGCATGTAGTAGGGAAATAGGTCTGAAATCCTTAATCTGCATCGGCATCTCAGTTTTTGGTATCAAAGTGACATAAGAGTTATTTATCCCTGACATGTCTAGTTTATTGGCATGCAAGTCCGCAAAAATGTGTACGAGATCTACCTTTGCTATCTCTTCCCAAGTGAAGCAATCAGAGAGAGCATGCAGATTTTTATCTTGTTGGTAAAGATATGCAAGGTTAATTGTTGGAGATCAAAGTACTGTAAAGTGATCTTAGTATTGTCAAGTTGAGTTGGCAGGCTGCGATTTTTGCCCGTAGTCGTCTCAGCTTGAGATTGGCTATGGAGACACTAGCCAAGTTTCTAGTCCCTCGTGTCTAGCTTTGAATTACTAAATTTTCAAAGTCTAGCATATGAAGCCAGTAATTTTCCATGCTCTGACCATGCTCTGATTTGTGATACTTTAGCTCTGTTAGTCATTTACTTCTTTGTTGACTGAAATGCTATAGTTTTGATTCTGAAATTAATTGCACTATTAAGCAAATTCAATTCTCTGTTGGCTGATAGAATAACTTGTTATATAAGAGATTAGCTTTTGACATTTAGGATGCCAAGATTTCATCTCGAGCAGCCCAATATCTGAGAGCAAATAAACAAATATTTAAATTTGAGCATCATGCTAATTTTGTATGTTTTCGAGTCCTACCTTTTGAGCATATTATATTATATATTTGACATGAATAAATTACATGTTTATATATATCATTTTTGTTATTTATATGTTGTTGGAAATATGCTATAATAACACATAAGATGAGAGGTAAGAATGTGTCGTGCCGTTACATCCCTGTATGTGTGTTTGTTTGTTTGCAATATTTCCTTCTCCTTTGCATTTTTTTTGTGCAATTTTATATATTTTATTTACTACGTATCATATATTTAGGTTCTATTTGATTATGTAATCATTGCGTACGTAACTTATATAGATGGCAGAAGCACCGTCTTCGCCGCCGTCAGCGACGTCGCCAAATGCGTCTGGATCTCCGATCAAGGTGGTACGCAGGCAAGAAGCAGAGGAATCTCCTAATTGCCCTCGGGCCACATGACGATCACAAAGGTCAATGACGTCGGGATCCCGCTGAGTCCCAAGAAAGCAGCTGCGAGATTCCAGACCGTCTGCGGGGTACTTGCAAGGGAACAGGTCCCCATCACCACCCCAACTTGGAAGTCTCTGACGGATGTACAGAGAGACCCGGTTATGATCGAACTTTCGCCTCGTTCACTTTCCCCGCGGACCCGAGGCGCGTGTGCGATGACACGTAGCGCTCGCGATGTCCCACGCGTGGAGGACCTTCAAGAGCCTGCTTGTCACGCAGTACGTGAACACGGGTCGGACGCCCTTCGCGACGTATCAATTTTTATCGCGGGATACATGGGACGCATTCATGCAGATGAAGACGACGGCCGAATTTCAGGAGCAAAGTGCGGCGCACAGAGCTATTCAGGCACAAAACACTCACCCCCACAGACTCGGCACTGCTGGGTACGCGGGTAAAGCCACGCAATGGGCGGCGGAGGACGAGACCCATTGCGGAGCCATTCTTTGAGATCTCGGGCGAGTGGCGCGAGCTTGGTTAAGAGCGAGGGCATCAGCCACGTCTTTGGGCAGCATCTCTTTCACAAACCCGGCAGACGAGGTATTGTCTCAACGCCTGGTAAATTTGTCGAACCACTTAATTGTTAATAAGTCCATAACTTCGTGGTGTCTACAATAATATGATGTCCTCTTGCGGAAGCATTGACTTACGCATCTTCCCAAGGTTCCTTGAAGTAGACGGGGAGAAGGATGTATCATTTTACTGCGGGAAACAAGGAGCACCTGTGTCGCACCGAGGCGTTAGGGTTTACGTGCCTTGGAGGATGGATTCCCATACAACTCGACACATATAGGAGTAGGAAGAGATCCAAGGACCAAGCACGGCGCTCGGTTGGAACATGTGATTATTGAAAAATTTCAAGAACAAATAACAAACTTGCAGAACCAAGTAAATCAACTCATGCAGGCACAAGCCGCCCCTACTAATTTGGGAGCAAGTCCTGCTCGACATCGGAGTAGCGTCGCGTCCACACATAATTCTGGACATGGCGACGTGCAATTACCGATCGATGACATCGAGGTAATGTACATCTCTGGAATGCTCCAAAGATAGATCTATAGGACGCCTTAGCTAATTGTGTCCCGTTTTGTAGGGGCCGACGCCCTGCAAGCTCCAAGTGAGGATGGTTGGGTCGATTCCTATTGAGGTCGCGGTATGGTGTATCCATACCGGGAAGAGCGATCGCGACACGGTGCCCGGTGGCGTAGGGTTACGCCGAGTGCGGTGGACATGTTACATGACAATTTCATAGCCATCCTACCGAGATTCCCGAACGAAGAAATCGTAACACTAGGGATGCCACGCACACTTTTATCCGGTGGCCCAAGAAGGACATCGCATTGGACCCTTCAGTGACCACGATATCGACAGGACCCTGCCTCTCCAATAGGACCCTCGATGAGTCCGCCTCAACGAAAGCTTCAGAAGGCCGCCACATCGCTTCCCGTCGAGAAGACGGCAAAGGGACAAGAAAAGCATGTCACCATATCGGTCCCTGACGCGTCTCACGGGAAGACGTCCCTCAGCCACCTCGTTAAGGAGAAATCGAAATCGAAGAACATTAAGGCACCTCCCAAACCTGTGAAATACTCCCTCGGAAGTCTGTTGGTCTCCGGCGTAGAAATAAAGAGCTCAAGACTAGCTTGTCAAGCTTTGCATGATTGGTACTTGCGCAAGACCCGAGAGGAGGGGGACCATACTGGAATCACCATCAAATACAGGAGGGAGCATTTTCTCCACGAGCCTGGCCACTTCGTCGTGGGTTTCGAAGACTCATTTGACCTATACAACCTAAGTGCCCTCGACGCCTCACTTCTACGATGCTGGACACTGTAAGTGTGTACAATCAATTTATACACTCACGTGATACAGATAAATATCATAACTCATTGCTTATGTACAGATACATTATGAAATGTGCCCGTCGAATCAAAGAACCGGTGGGTTTCCTCGACCCACACGTGGTCTCTGAGCAAACAATAAACCAAGACGCATCCTACGTCGAGAATTACATAAAAATGGGATTGCTTGCTCTGGACGACACGGACTACATAATGGTGCCCTACAACGAGAAGTAAATGCTTTAATATTTGCTATACAAATTACGTTTCAACATATGTTTATGACTATAGTGACATACATGAGTAGGTTCCACTGGATTCTTCTGATTCTTGTACCAAAGAGGAACATGGTATTGTACCTTGATTCTCTACTCAACAAAAATCACGACTTCACCCTTCTTAAAGGAATACTCGACATGTATGTTCATTTCCTCCGTACATAACTCTATTGTAGTCTTCCTTCGTTTGAAATGGACAAGGATAACTTTTTTGAATCATGTAGGGCATTTATCGGCTATGTTGCCGAGGGAGGTTTATACAAGGGAACGAGCACCACACCGACTCACGGGATGCGATTTAAGTGCAGCGCTACAACACAATAATCATATATCATACTCCGTAATATTGCGTCTCGAACTGACTGTACATATATATGTAATTCTATTTTTGAAGTGCCGCCAGCAAAAACGAGATCACCTATGCGCATTTTACGTATGCCATCATATGCAGCTATTGATTGCTTCTAGGACGCACGATCCCCAGGTTTGTCAATCTCGTAATAATAATTTCCTAATTATAAATTTAAATATATATGCTTATGAAGGACCGAAATGGCAACAGAGGGGGGTGAATGGTGCTTTAAAATTAATATTCCCCTTCCATGTATTCAAAACCAGCCTACAAATATCTCATAAGATCTAAAGAAGGTAAATGAAGCAAGATCAAATAACAAAAACAAGTTTCAGGCTGTTCTTCTGGAAATCGGAAGTTCCAGCGATAGATTGCGAAGTTCCGCTTATGTAGTTCTCTGGATGTATAGCGCGAAGTTCCGCTGCATTACTTCCATTTGCACAAAATCGGAAGCTCCGATTATCCTGACCGAAGAACAGAGCTCTCGGGTTTTTGCCCAAAAATCCAAACTACTTAATCTTGAATGCTCTTCTCAGGTCAAGTTTTACAGGACATCATCCTAAACACCATCTTGACCTTACGGAGAAGAATCGCAATCAAAGATTCAATAATCGAACCAAAAATGGATTTCTTGAAGAAGGGGCAAGAAAGACCAAAACCAATGATAAGCGAGATTCTTGGATTCTTAGAGCATGAAACTTTGAGGAAGTAATAGCAATACCAAAACGATTCTAGATATGAAGTTTCATGCTATTTCATAAAACGAAACAAAAGATATGCCAAAACCCTAGATATTCAACATGAACAGAGAGGGAATAGAGAGAGGCATAAACATGTAATCAAAGACTCAGAGTTTCATTGATAGACATCAAACGTTTACAATTGGAAACACAGAGGAAAGATTACAAGAGATTTCAGTTCACTCTCTCAAAACCAACAAACTCTCAAAAAGGCAACACACACCCCTTTTTAGAGCTAACCCTAATTTTCTATCAAAAGGTCTTACCCTAACCTCAGGGTTCTCCCCTATTTATAGCCTCTGCTAATGGGCCTCCAACCCATTAAGCCCGCTACACCCGAACGGAACCGCCTCCACTTTTGCCGCTTTGCGAAAAGACCCTTTCGCCCCTTGCGCACCTTCCGAAGCCTCCAGTACACCTTGTTGTGCACGACTACGCAACCGCTTCAAGATTCACGCCGTCTTGACACATCCCGACCGTTCGACCTCAACGCCTCCTGCGCCTAGTCCGGTCCGTGTCTCGCCACGACTCCATCTTGATGCCCCGCATCAACACGAGACAAAACACATCACATAGCATTGCACAATATCATAGCATCAATATTTGTATAAGACTCAAACTCATACAAAATCAAAATCACAATTCAACCTTCTCTGCACAGTTCTGGACACAATCGGAAGTTCCGCACTTACCACAGCGGAAGTTCCGATTTCCGGAACATCCGCACTTGTCAGGAATATCGGAAGTTCCGCGCTCAACACTGCGGTACTTCCGATATCCGGAACAACCGACTTCCCAGATATTTAATTCCGATTTGATATCTCAGAGAACACTTAATGTCAGAAATATCGGACACTCCGCTACCCCTTGTGCGGAAGTTCCGATTTCCTTCAGCCGAGAGCAAAACCCAGATAAATCGGAAGATCCTATTTCCAACACCGGTAGTTCCGATTAATCGGAACTTCCGCTCCATACACAGCGGTAGTTCCGATTTCCCTGACACAGCCCAGAAATAGTCCAAACCAAAAACCTCAACTCTCAATCTAATCAACACACTTGTCAAATACTCATCACTCAGAGTGGAGGACCTCTCACATGGTCTCTCAATCTCCCCCTTGATGAGTATATTGACAATTACCGAAAAAGCATAAGATGAGTTTGAGATTACAGTCAACCAAGGTCTAAACAAGGGTAACTAAGCACAAGACCAAGTTGACACAAAGAAAAAGACTTGAGATGAGATGAAAGAGCAATTTTCGTAATTTTCGTACAAAACTCAAGGCTTTTCTTCAGAAGGCTTTTTCTCACAATAATTCTCCCCCTTTGGCAATAAAATCATCAATATGTAGAAAAGGGAGGAAAAGACTATATGATGTTCATTTTAAGCATTAGGAGCCATGTAGATTATCCAAAATGACTATTAGAGTATTACACCAAGCCATAACACAGAAGAATGCTATCAAGATCATGACAATCGATGTATAGAAGAGCTAAGACGTAAAGTCCATAATCGATTAATGATCCGCTTCTTTAGCGAGTCAAATAAGTCAAGATTGAAATCTAGCTAAAGATATCCAAGGATGATGCAAGCCATGTCAAATAATCTAAGTTGAACCAAGAAGACTCATCTTGAATGTTTAGAGTGCTACCAATGAAGAAGGACTCATTTTATCCAGAACTTGGTCTCTTTGAAGATAAGCAATTTTAGCACATTTTTCTTTTTCTGAAGACTTTTTATGGTTTTATCTCAGTAAAGCAAGCTCTGGACTAGGTGCCATCCACAACTGCCTCCTGAGCTTCAACCACTTTTTTTATTAGCCATGTGCTAGATCCCAAGCCTTATCGACCACTCCAAACAACAGACTTAAGGAGGTGATCTTAGGTCATCCAAGGCTCCCCACGAGTTCATGCCTAGTGCAATGGCAAGCCGTCTCATGAGAAAGATTTGGTGAGATCAGTTTTTCGCACAAAGAGATCATTTTGCTTTTGAAGTTTTAGACCGGTGATTAGAGATAAGTCATGTTTCTTAACAAACCGACATAGCTTACTCAAAAGTTCAAAAGAGATTCAGACTCAACTCGACCTACTTGACATGGCGAAAAATCATAAAAGGATAGTTTTAACGGACTAGTCTCAAGAGCTATCATGACAAGATTTTAATTCAAGTTTAGCATTTTAAATACCTTAGCATGGCAAAGACTAAACTACACATAAAAAGTCATGATAGATCTAGCGGTTTAGCATAAATCATGGCAAGATGTAAAATAGTGAAAACAGATCATAAGGGATAATAAACAAGGCTCCATTTGATTATCATGCAATGCTTGATGAAATACACAAAATCTAGATTCCCTTGAATGAGATGCATCTTTTAATTCAGGTTGAGTTATGACACAATTAAGAATATGGAATAACCAAGAATAACTCCCCACAACCAAAGGAACAAAAGCGAGAATCGATAAGTAAACGAGAAAGGCAATCCTTTAGAGCATAGAAAGATATAGAAAACTATCGCCAGACAGATTCTTATCTACCCCATATGATTCTAGGACTATTAGTGATCTATACAAACACTAAGGAGCAAACACTGCCCCTGTCTACCCAAGGGTGGCCCGACCCTGCTAGAACCTATAAGAAGTGAGTAAGCTCTACTTAGAGAGGAAGAGACAGACTAATAAGCGACATCCTAGAAGCACAAGACAAGAAGTAGCGATCAAAGCAATGTGGCAAGAGAAACACTCTAACCTATCTTTGGAAGGACTTGATCCAAATATTAAAAGAAATGAAACCAGACAGGAGTAAGCGTATAATATAATATAATATAATATAATATGATACAAGAGTAGCACAAAGCTCCTCACAAAGCATCTGTAAGGACAAACCACCCCAAGCTCTCCGCAGAGTGGCGACCGAGTCATCCGGAGGCTTAGTGAAGATATCACCAATCGGTGCTCACTCTCCTGGCTGGAGCACAATGTCACCCTTCTCTACATGGTCTCGAAGAAAGTGATATCTATATCAATATGCTTGGTCCGAGAATGTTGCACGGGTTCTTGGCAATGCAAATCGCAGACGTGTTATCACGTAAGAGTGGAGCGCAATCGATAGATAACCGAAATCCTGCGCAGGTCGAGACCATCCAAAGCACTTGCTACAAAGACAGGGTTGCGAAGAGCGTGCTCGGCCTCTGCGGGGATGCGCAACACCGGATTGCTTCCTCGGCGACCAGGCGAGAGAAGTGCCAATGAATTGGCAAGTGCGAAGTGCTCTTCCTATCTATCCTCTGACCGGCAAAAAGTCGCATCGGAGAAGGCTCTAAGAGATAGACAAGAAGAGGAAGAGTACGGATGCCATAGTCAATGGTAGCTCGAAGGTACCGAAGATCGCTTCACCGCTGACGGTGAGATCTGTGAGAGAAGCTCGAAACCGAGCACAAAGACACCTGAAAAGTGTATGTCCGGTCTCGAGGTCGTGAGGTACAAGAGAGAGCCAATCATGCTCTGAACTCCTTTTGGTCAACGAGTTCGCCGTCTTCATCGGATCCGAAGCATTTGTAGATGCCATCGGAGTTGATCTTGGCTTTCCATCATTCATGTCGAAGCGGCAGAGGTCTCGAGTGTATTTGCCTTGATGAAGAAAGGTACCCTCCAGTCTGCTTGATTTGGAAGCCAAGGAAGAAGCTCAACTCGCCCATCATGCTCATTTCAAACTCCGAGCTCATGACATCGAAAACGGGAAACGAGCACGCGAGGAGCCGCCAAAGATAATGTCATCCACGTAGATCCGACGACGGAAGATCGGTGCCAAGGCGGCGGATGAACAAGGTCTTGTCAATTTTACCCATCTCAAAACCATGGCTCGTGAGATAGGACTTAAGCCTTTCATACCAAGCTCGGGAGCTGCTTGAGTCCATACAAAGCTTTGGAAAGCTTCAGAGACATGGTTAGGTATTTGGGGTTCTCGAAACCAGGAGGTCAGTCTCGACATAGACTTCTTCCTCAATAAGGCCATTGAGAAGGCACTCTTGACATCCATCTGTAAAGCTTGAAACCCTTAGAAGCCGCAAAGGCAAGCGAGATTCTAATGGCTTCAAGTCTAGCTACTGAGGGCAAAGGTCTCTTGAAATCTAGACCCTCAACTTGAGAGTACCCACGAGCTACCGAACCTAGCCTTGTTTGAATGACTAACCCATCTTCACTTTGCTTGTTCTTGAACACCCATTTGGTCCCAATGATATTGTGACCTTGAGGGCTCAACAAGGGACGGACCTTGTTCCTTTCAAAGTTTTCCAACTCCTCATGCATGGCGTTAGTCCATGACTCATCGAAAGAGCATGACAAACGTCTTTGGGCTCAAATGAGGCAACAAAGGCGAGAATGGAGACGTAATAGAGACATGCCGGTTTTGAGCGAGTGACTCGCTCAAAGAGATCTCCAATTATCTCTCTCGAAGGATGGTCCTTTTGAATGTGTCTTGGAGGTCGAGGGTGAGATGAAGAAGTGGCCTCTACCTCATTAGCGGATGAGATAGGAGCAGGCCACTAGCTTCGAAGAGCGAGAGGTAGGTCGATCTCCTCGAGTGCGGTGGAAGAAGGCACCTCAAGAGGAGGAGGAAGAAGCTGGATCGGTAGACAACCTCATCTCCATCTTCCTCTTCGTCCACAAAGATGGACTCGAGTGCTCTAAAGAACACGAGATATCGGGCCTAGTCCCGGGACCGCCTCATCGAAGGTCACCTCACGAGTCTCTAACAATTTACTAGACTCGCGATTCCGGACTCTATAGGCACGAGAAGAAGTCGAGTAACCCGGAAAGATCCCATCACAAGATCGTGACTCGAACTTATCTAGGTTCCCGACTTGAGAATAAAACACTTGCAACCAAACACGAAAATGCGAGGCCGGGTTTTCGCCCATATCTCAACTCATAAGAAGTGCGATGCAAGAGTGCCCAAGAAAAACTCTGTTAGAAACATGACAAGCGAGAGCAATTGCCTCATTAAAACTTCCTAGGTGTAGAGTACTCATCAAGCATCGTCACGGCCATCTCGACCAAGGTGCAGGTTCTTCCTCTCCTAACGCCATTTTGTTGGGGGACGTATGGAGGCAGGCGGTGCTCTACACTGTCTCACCACAAAACTCTCAAAGTAGGAATTCTTGAACTCGGTGCCATTATCGGTCGGTGCTCGTAATGCACAGGAGCTCAGCAGAAAGCCTACTAAAAGACCACGAAAAGAGTAAGCGTCTCATCCTTGAGGCTAAGAAAAACACCCAAGAATACCTCGAGAAGTCATCGACCACGACAAGTGCGTACCACTTCCTCCATCGATTGCACTCTGTTTGGTCCTCATTGTCCATATGGGCGATTGACACAGTGCATCTGTCATAGTCACTTTATGGCTGGAGGATGTGAGCGGCAACCATTTTCCGTGTGTCGGCAGGAGCACAAACAAGATCCTTGACCATTTTGAGTTTGGCAAACCACGAATGAGATCGTGGCTTCTTTCGGTCGGATGATCAAATCCTATATGACCAAGTCTCCTATGCGAGAAAGTCAAATCACGGGATTGAAGCAATTAAACATCGGAGAGGATCACGGAAGATCCGGAAAAATCAGCCGAAAGATCCTCCCATATCGAGAAATCCATAAACTAGACTACAGAAGAATCAAGAATTTTGCAATTGTTTTTCTTAAAGCTCACCTCGAAACCATCATCAGTGGTGAGAGATGAAAGCGATTATCTGCACTTACTTACTAAGGCAACATCTTTTAAAATAAAAGAATCATTAATGCTCACAGTACCTTTAGCGATGGGCGCCCAAATGAAGCATCTCCGAAGGTGATCGTCTCATCACACAGGCGCGGGCTGGGAAGAAAACCAACGAGACTCACGGTCATATGGCGTGAACAACCGAGTCTACAATCCGGACCTTTCCCTTCCCGGCCCGGCGACCACAGTCAAGCAGTAAAGTCTCGATCTTGGGGTGAATCAGCGATGATTTTGGCACCCAATCTTGAGTAACACGAGCGGATGAAGTAGTCAAGCAAGGTGACCTCTATCTACCCTCGCTCTCTGTCACTCAACAAGTCAAAAGATCTCGACTGTTCTTTGGATCCATTGCTATGGAAGAGCGAGTCGAAGTGCGATAACATCTTGATCTCGCCAGTAGCTATCTCGAAAGGAAAAAGAGATCTACCCTCGGGACGGCGGAGATTCACGACCAAAGGGAGCATGAGGACGAAACTCGAAAACTCGGAAAAACCAAGTCCTCGATCTTGCCCAAAATCATCGGATGGAACAAATCTAGACCTCGTGTTGGTCTTAGGTGCACTCAAGATCCAGGGCTGACCACAGATGTGCCTAAGAGACTCAACACGGTCTCTCGCGATCTTGGCGCGCTGAAGCAATGATCAACTAAATGTCCATCTTTACGACAAAGGTGCAATGATACTTAGCCTTACGAGGGCGAAGCTGCGAGTGGAATCACCTTCTTGTCGAAATCCTTTGAACAAAACCGCCGACTTAAAATTGACTTTCTCGATCCTGGCTTAGTTTTGATCACACACAGTGCTATGGTTTTGAGCACGACGGTGGATGCTTCCTCATATCCTCCTGGATATCATATCCTAGACCACGATTAAATCTGCAAATTTTAGATTTGTCTAGAATGAGATTGAGCTTCTTCTTGCCTCCTACAAACCTCTCGAGAGTGTTCATAAGATCTTGACACTCCAAGAAAGAGAGGTGCAAGAAGAGCGAGGGGAAGAAGGAACAAAGAGAAGGTAAGGAGCGGAAGAAGAACCAACAACGGAGGAAAGATTGGCTTGTGCACCTACAAATAGACTTTGAGGGCAGTCCTCTCGCTAGCGATTGGTTCACGTTACTAGGCGTCTCTACCAAACCCTTAGACTTCTTCCCGGCACACACAATACAAGCGGATGATTGTGTCTCTAGAAGGTCCTTAGTTAGCTTCACATTTTTCATCCAATGCAACCAAATCACATTTTAGTTTATTACAATGATTGCAAGGTGAGCTAACAAGGTCCTTAGAAGCATCTTGAGCCAATTTATTCTTGTGATCAATCATTTCTTGAAGCCGCTTGAATCTGATTCTAATTGTGATTAACTTAGGGCAGTTTAAACAAGAAACAATAGGCTCTAGTAGCGCGACTTGAAATTGACAATTTTGTGATCTGCCTGTTTTAGGTTCATCTTGAGATTATTACAATTTTCACAAGTTTCCTAGCAGATCAAGCAACATGGTATAAAGACCTCTAAGCAATTGTCCTTAACCTCACATGAGGTGCAAGCGGTAGCCTCAATAGTAGTGGATGAAGGAGGTGCTACCCTACTCATCTCTAATTGACAAGAAGGCTAATGTTCTCTACCTTAATCATGTCAAGTTCAGAGGACACACTATCATGCAAGGTCCTTAGTTTTTCCATGTCATCAAGCAAAGCACGGCAAGTGTCACAATCATCACGGGAGGAAGCGGATGTAAGTAAAAAAGCTCCGTGATAGTCTAGCTACTTCCTTCTCAACCCAAAGACACTTAGCCCTAGACTTAGCATGGAATCTACCTAGCTTAAGAAAAGCATCATTAAAATTGGTCATAAGTGGGACTAACCTCATCGAAGTCGGAGTACTCATTTGTCGCTTCGATTCGCCTCGAGGGCCATGAAGCACATGCCGGAGAAGTTGCCGTCGTCCTTGGGATCATGATCGTCCTTCCCATCATCGTCCTCCACCCTCCCACTTGCCGGTGTCCGGTTAAATCGAGGCGGTGAGGACAGCGATGGAACACTTCTTTGCCTTCCCAAAGTTGCGGAACTTCTTCTTGCCTTGATCAGTCTTTGAGGCTTCATGTTGCGGTTCTTGTCGATGTAGTCGTTCTTGCTTGGACCGCCATAGTCACCTTTGCCCTTCCCAAGCTTGGGACGGTTTGCTCGGATGTGGTTGGGGCCACCACACTCGAAACAAATCACAGGACCTCCTCTTTTACCATCCCTCCTCCTCTTGTAAGCATGGGAAAACTTCCGAGCTAGGAGGGCTAGGCTGCTCATCCTCAAAATGCTCTAGCGATCATCGCTTATCACGAGCAGCTAGGGAGAACCCACGTGTCGACTTCGAAGAAGATCGAGGTGGGATCGGTGACTAAAGCCATCGATCGTGACTTGACCTTGAGAGACAATGTCAATCTCGTGAGTCTTGAGGCAGCGAGTAAAGCGCATCAAGAGTCGAGTCGAGAGGTCCGTGCTATCTTTGATGGTAGTCACTTTCATCTCCCAAACACGAAGATCAAGTCTGAAAGCATCATCGGCGTTATCCAAGTCGGGTATGTAAGACCGAGCGCTCGGAGGTTGCTCAAAATCTTGTGAAAACGCGAAAAGAACTCGTCTAAAGATTCACCAAAGAAGCATTTCAAATTCTCATTATTCACGCTTGGTGGTCTTGTCGAACCGTCTTAATCTGAGTGGTGCCCTCATGGTATGCATCGAGGTCACCCGGATGTCGTAAGCGTAAATCAAATGAAATACGATCAAACTCACTTCTACTTAAACCACGAATGATTATGTTCCTTGCCTTAGCATTTGCCTCAACATCGGCCATGTTTCCGGCATTGATGTTCTCATCGGCGAGAGCAAAAATCTAACCTTCACCTTTCTCCGGATGGCATACCCACGAGCACGGATGTAAGTTTCCATTCGGCTCTTCGGAAGGGTAATCCGCACCATCAAAAGCTGGAGGCTTGGTGGAATACTTGTCCGTTGCCATGGCTCAACCGACCGTTAAGATCTATCAAGAAGAGCTAACAGGCTCGATACCAATTGAAGGACGAAATGGCAGCAGGAGGGGGTGAATGGTGCCTTAAAATTAATATTCCCCTTCCATGTATTTAAAACCAGCCTACAAATATCTCACTAAGATCTAAAGAAGGTAAATGAAGCAAGATCAAATAACAAAAACAAGTTTGTTCAGTTCTTACGGAAATCGGAAGTTCCGAGGCGATGGATTGCGGAAGTTAAAACTGATAGTTCAGTGGTATATAAGCGGAAGTTCCGCTTATGTACTACTTCCGCTGCACAATCGGAAGCTCGATTATCCCGATCAAGAATGAGCTCTGAGGTTTTGCCCAAAAATCCAAACTACTTAATCTTGAATGCTCTTCTCGGTCAAGTTTTACAGGACATCATCCTAAACACCATCTTGACCTTATGGAGAAGAATCGCAATCAAAGATTCAATAATCGAACCAAAAGCGGATTTCTTGAAGAAGGGGCAAGAAAGACCAAAACCAATGATAAGCGAGATTCTGGATTCTTAGAGCATGAAACTTTGAGGAAGTAATAGCAATACCAAAACGATTCTAGATATGAAGTTTCATGCTATTTCATAAAAGCGAAACAAAAGATATGCCAAAACCCTAGATATTCAACATGAGCAGAGAGGGAATAGAGAGGCATAAACATGTAATCAAAGACTCGAGTTTCATTGATAGACATCAAGCGTTTACAATTGGAAACACAGAGGAATGATTACAAGAGATTTGAGTTCACTCTCTCAAAACCAACAAACTCTCAAAAGGCAACACACACCTTTTTAGAGCTAACCTAATTTTCTATCAAAAGGTCTAACCCTAACTCGGGGTTCTCCCTATTTATAGCCTTGCTAATGGGCCTCCAACCCATTAAGCCCGCTACACCGAACGGAACCGCCTCCACTTTTGCCGCTTTGCGAAAAGACCCTTCGCCCCTTGCGCACTTTCCGAAGCCTCCGTACACCTTGTTGTGCCACGACTACTTAACCGCTTCAAGATTCACGCCGTCTTGACACATCCAGACCGTTCGACCTCAACGCCTCCTGCGCCTAGTCCGTCCACGTGTCTCGCCGACTCCATCTTGATGCCTGCGATCAACATGAGACAAAAACACATCACATAGCATTGCACAATATCATAGCATCAATATTTGTATAAGACTCAAACTCATACAAAATCAAAATCACAATTCAACCTTCTACGCACGATTCGGACACAATCGGAAGTTCGCACTTACCAGCGAAGTTCCGATTTCTAACTATCCGACTGTCGGAATATCGGAAGTTCCGCGCTCAACAACTGCGGTACTTCCGATATCCGAACAACCGACTTCGGATATTTAATTCCGATTTGATATCTCGGAGAACACTTAATGTCGAAATATCGGACACTCACGCTACCCCTTGTGCGGAAGTTCCGATTTCCTTCGATAGAAAGCAAAACCGGATAAATCGGAAGATCCTATTTCCAACACGGTAGTTCTCGATTAATCGGAACTTCCGCTCCATACATAGCGGTAGTTCCGATTTCCGTGACACGACCTGAAATAGTCCAACCAAAAACCTCAACTCTCAATCTAATCAACACACTTGTCAAATACTCATCACTCGTGTGGAGGACCTCTCACATGGTCTCTCGACTTACTACTTTACTCACGCTAGCTTACGGGCTTTAACATAGCGTTAAATGCACTCGAGATGGACCAGTCACGCATACGTTCGAGGTGAGCTCTGCGTCTTCATCGAGGTAGACATAGTTAACACCACCTGAGAGTTTCACTGCCCGAAACGACAGATGAACGACCTTGAAACAATTGATTCAATATTGTAATTCACTTTGACTAGTTGTAATTCAATTTGTAACTCAAATGACAATATATACTTGAAACATTCTTTTGTAATCAATTTGAGTTAAATGATCACTTTGAGTTGTCAACAATTATCTCGTGATATGTTTACGCTTGCTAGTTTTGGAGAGGGCATAGCTAGCAATTCTGAGGCTAGTCAAAATACGATAAAAAATAATTATGTCTAAGACTTATCACGATTTTCCAACCACGAACCATGCTGTGATTTTGTATGACACAGATCCTGAGGTGGTTCCAACCTGACGATGCACGGCGATACTCTGAAATCCTGAGCGGTTCGTGGTTGGAACCGCTCTGTGATAAGACTTATCCTGCACAGTTTTCAACCGCTGCGTTGGTAAATCACCCTTTATATCACGAGACATAAAATTTGAGGCGGTTCAAAAACCGCCTGATGGCCGCATGAACCGTCTGTGATGAGCTTTTCTCGTAGTAGTGTGCAAGGCGTCGGCTCCTACAAAATGATACACAATTAGCTAGGGCGTCCTATAGGTCTATCTTTGGAGCATTACGAGAGATATACATTACATCGATGTCATTGATCGGTAATTGAACGTCATCATGTCGAGAATTATGTGTGGACGGACGGCCACTCCGATGTTGAGGAGACTTGCTCCCAAATTAATCGTGGCGGCTTGCACTGGAGAGTTGATTTACTTGGTTACGCAAGATTGTTATTTGTGCTAAAATTTTTCAAGAAGCACATGTTCCAGCCGAGGCGTCATGGCGGTCCTTGGATCTCTTCCTAGTCCTATATGTCAGTCGTGTCGAATCCATCCTCCAAGGTATGTAAACTCCAACACCTCGCGTGCGACCACAGGTGCTCCTTGTTTCCCAGGTAGAGATAGTCCTTCTCCTCATCTACATGGAAGGAACCTTGGGAACATCACGAAGTCAATGCTTCCACCTTACGAGGGCAATCATGTTATTATATGCACTATAAAGTTATGGACTTATTAACAACTAAGTGGTTCGACATATTTACCGCGTTGGGACCTTGCCTCGTCTCTGGGTTTGTGAAAGAGATCTTTGCTCGAAGGCGTGCCTAATGCCCTCGCTCTTAACTGTGACTCGGCGCACTCATCCGAGATGTCGGCAAGA